>OY294052.1:6765332-6832758 GCA_958510825.1 Brachypterus glaber
AATGGCGATTTCTCCCGTTAGATTAGACAGGGACAAAAGTTCTACCCAAAAAGGATAGAAGACATACATACACTCCCACTTCCACCCAACCAAACAAATTCTGTATTTGTTCTTTGTTGAACAAATACAATATTTACTTGGCCGGGCGAAAAGTGTAACAATTTAATTTTTATCAAAGAAATTACTGGCGCCATCTAAATTTTAGTAGAATTATCTTATTCTACAGATTCACATTAGCTATGTTCGTTCGTACCGCTCAATGCTACACTTTCCGGCCAACCAAATAAATACTGTATTTGTTGTATGAAAAACAAATACAGTATTTATTTGGTTGGCTGGAAAGTGTAGCACAAATGAGATAGAGATAGGGTAGACGTCTTTTGTTTCATAATTCTAGTTCTAGAGATCTCCATTTAAGTTGGTCCAACTTTAGTCTGTATAACCAAATGTTTGAAGTCCAAACTAAAAAATTCTCAAAAATAACGATCTAGTTGGCTTTATAACTAATCACAGTTGGTTTAGCTTAGGGAACGTTCAAGTATTACGTAACGCAAATTTTGATCATTTTGGACAACCCCCCCCCCCCCCCCCTGTACCGCTATTTTCCTATACCATTAACATGGTCATAACACTCCAAAATGAAAAAGAAGAATTTATTCTCTTTGCCAATGAATGTTCATTGTCGATTTGTATCAATGGACAGCAGTCCAATACGTTAGGCACCATAAATTTAGGTCTTCAATACCAACCCAAAAAGAAAATACCCTAAAAATATTATATTTGGATCTTATCACAGTGCAACAAAAAATGTGCATTTTATGCAAAATTATTAAAGAATACATAAAACAGTTTATTAAACACAAAAACAAGTACAAAATCTTCACACACAACGGGGTATTATCAATGACTGTCAAATTAAGGAGTAGGCCATAAGTTCCCTAGGAAACTTTAGACCTACTGTACACATAGTTGTGTTATAAAAATTTAAAAAAATTGTTTTTTACTTAAAAAAAAACAAATATCTTACCTAAATGTAATTTAAAATTAATCTAAAATGTTATTTTTACCTAAAATATACATAATTTTATTTTAAAACATTAATAATTATACTTTTATCTCTTTCTGTAGAACTTCTCTCTTTATCTAATCTAAATAGGCGGCAGCCCATTGAGGCCCTTGTATCCTATTTTTTTCTGGACTTTAAATAACAAAAATATTTAAGAAATATTTGTTGTTTTATTTCTTAATAAACTTAAACCACAATATTATGAATAAATAAATAAGTTCTATTTAAATGCATAAAAACTGAATTAATTATTAATTTTTTATTACAAATTATGCAATGAATTGTCTCGTCAAAAATAAAATAGTGTTATTTTAATAAATTAATTATATTAAATATATTTAAAAACAACTTCATTAAAAAATGCAATGATTAAATCAATTGATAATGTTTTATTAAAAAATTATCAAAAACCATTTATTTCTAGTTTCAGGTGTTATTTAAACGCACGAGATTATCATGCAATAGATAAGTAATAGCATTTTTTTAGTTTCATATTGTTTGGACTAAAATAATATAATAAGGACAGAAATTTTTAATTTTAAACAAAATTATAAAAATATTAATTTATTATTCCATCAATCTATTTTCTAATCATCGTACAGAGTGATATTGGTAGACTGACAGTTTCGGGCTGCTGGCCCTCTTCAGTACCAAGAGTCAACTCTGCACGCTGATTAAGAAAACGTTTTTAGACTTTACTCGCAAAAGGAATATAGCCATTAGATTGATGTAGACTTGTGCGCCATCTATTTCTAGATGTAGACAACTACTCATACCTCTCCTTATCTGGAGACTTTGAATGGTAGCAAGTTGAAGACTTGTGTGTCTCAAGCACATAGTACCACTAACGGGTGGTTAGACGTAAAATTAGTAAGGACAGAAATTTTTATTTTTAAACAAAATTATAAAAATATTAATTTATTATTCCATCAATCTATTTTCTAATCATCGTACAGAGTGATATTGGTAGACTGACAGTTTCGGGCTGCTGGCCCTCTTCAGTACCAAGAGTCAACTCTGCACGCTGATTAAGAAAACGTTTTTAGACTTTACTCGCAAAAGGAATATAGCCATTAGATTGATGTAGACTTGTGCGCCATCTATTTCTAGATGTAGACAACTACTCATACCTCTCCTTATCTGGAGACTTTGAATGGTAGCAAGTTGAAGACTTGTGTGTCTCAAGCACATAGTACCACTAACGGGTGGTTAGACGTAAAATTAGTAAGGACAGAAATTTTTAATTTTAAACAAAATTATAAAAATATTAATTTATTATTCCATCAATCTATTTTCTAATCATCGTACAGAGTGATATTGGTAGACTGACAGTTTCGGGCTGCTGGCCCTCTTCAGTACCAAGAGTCAACTCTGCACGCTGATTAAGAAAACGTTTTTAGACTTTACTCGCAAAAGGAATATAGCCATTAGATTGATGTAGACTTGTGCGCCATCTATTTCTAGATGTAGACAACTACTCATACCTCTCCTTATCTGGAGACTTTGAATGGTAGCAAGTTGAAGACTTGTGTGTCTCAAGCACATAGTACCACTAACGGGTGGTTAGACGTAAAATTAGTAAGGACAGAAAATTTTAATTTTAAACAAAATTATAAAAATATTAATTTATTATTCCATCAATCTATTTTCTAATCATCGTACAGAGTGATATTGGTAGACTGACAGTTTCGGGCTGCTGGCCCTCTTCAGTACCAAGAGTCAACTCTGCACGCTGATTAAGAAAACGTTTTTAGACTTTACTCGCAAAAGGAATATAGCCATTAGATTGATGTAGACTTGTGCGCCATCTAAAGTCTAAAAACGTTTTCTTAATCAGCGTGCAGAGTTGACTCTTGGTACTGAAGAGGGCCAGCAGCCCGAAACTGTCAGTCTACCAATATCACTCTGTACGATGATTAGAAAATAGATTGATGGAATAATAAAATAATATATTTTTAATCCATAATTACCAATAATAATGAATAAATATTACGTTATAATTAATATAGAAGATATCAGATAGTTTTAAAAGCTTTTTAGTGTTCCTTGAGTACACTAAAGCAAAAGAAAAACGAAACCCTTATAGGATCGCTTGGTTGTCTGTTTGTCTGTCACAGCAGTGAGCCATTTCGCCTCAATGATTATTTATATCGATAAAAAAATCTAAAACAGAAAATATAATTAAAATGTTCTTATCAGGCGCACCTATTTCTAGATGCGCTGGTAAGGTATTGCGTTTAAAATAATACTTATCTGCTATATCTTCTTTACCTAAAAAATATTATTAGTCAGTACCTTACCAAAGTTTAAAAATTGTGCCTAAAATTTTCTAACATAAAATTTGTAGATGTCGTTGAACTAATTTTAAATTATTTTAAAAATTTTAATATCAGGTTATAACAGGTAAGTTGATTAAAAAATGAGTTTTGTCAATTTTGATTTTAAATAATTTAGAAACGAATGAAAATGAAAACAAAGATATTCTACAAATTTTATGAATATACTTTTTTGATATCCGTAATAAAAATTAAACGTACACTGATAAAAATATAAAAACAAATGAAATTCGATTTATCTCACGAATCCCTCTACCGATTATTTTCATATTAACAATAAATACTCGTGAGACATCGTAGAAGAGATTTATGAAAAAAATCCCATCGGACTTTTGTTTTAAAGTTGATCCAAGTCCGCCGTAAATAGGTGGGTCTCAATCCCAACACAGACAACTTTTTTTTTGGGGGCCTAATTATCATTATATAATGGACTGCCGCCTATTTAGATTAGATAAAGAGAGAAGTTCTACAGAAAGAGATAAAAGTATAATTATTATTGTTTAAAATAAAATTATGTATATTTTAGGTAAAAATAACATTTTAGATTATATTTTAAATTACATGAAGGTAAGATATTTGTTTTTTTTAAGTAAAAGCTATTTTTTTTTAATTTTTATAACACCTCTGTGTGTACAGTAGGTCTAAAGTTTCATAGGGAACGTATGACCTACTCCTTAATATGACAGTCATTGATAATACCCCGTTTTGTTTGAAGATTTTGTACTTGTTTTTGTGTTTAATAAGCTGTTTTATGTATTCTTTAATAATTTTGCATATCATGCACATTTTATTGTTGCACTGTGATAAAGTTCAAATATAATATTTTTAGGGAATTTCCTCTTTGGGTTGGTATTGAAGACATTTATGAATTTATGTTGCCTAACGTATTGGACTGCTGTCACATAGGTAGAGAAGCTATAGTGGGTATTAGATAAAGACAAAAACAAATTAGGTGTGTAAAATTTAGTCCGCCATTTTTACCTTTTAAACGTCAAAATTTGTAAAGAAAAACAAAACCTCAAAAAGAGTTTTCACATTTTTACAAGTCTTTACAAAACAAGTCATTTTTAAGTTAAAAATTTTAACACTATAAACAAAATAAAACTAGAAAGACACGCAAATACCACAAACAACGCCACAAACAAAATATCACCAATTATTCGATTTCATAAAAAAATGACAGAGTGCAGCGTTATCGGACCTCCTACCCATGTAAATTTACGTTTGCTTGCATTTAAACGGGTTGAATGTAAATTTATACTGTCTTTAAGTGTTCTTACTAAAATTTGTAGCAAAATATTGGAAGTTTATTGGTTTTTATAATTAAAAATTGGTGTTGACAACGTAGAACCGCCATTTTTACCGTTTAGATGTCAATTTTCTATCTATTGTTATTACGCAGCGCAGAACTCTGCGCAAACGTTTATTTCCTCTATATATTCTCTACATATGTGACTGCTGTCCATTGTATCTCGATTTTACTTAATAAATCTGTCTATGTTTTAAATGATTTTTGAATAATGTATTCTGCGCCGTGGGATATTTAAAGTTGACTCATTTATGTATATGTGTATATTACTGGTATAAATAAACAATATTTTTAATCGATTCTGCGTATATTATAAATCGAGTATTTTATTTTTTAGTGAACTTTGAGAGATAATAAAAAGTATTTTTGAACTTCAAGACGGAAAATTTTGTTCTGTAAATATTTTGTAACCTACTTTGAATAAACATTTTTGGGTAATTACTTTTTGATAAATTGAGAAAAAATTGGGCACGTTTTAGCGTTTTATTTGTCTACTCAATGAAATTATTACATCACACAAACGAAATTGTTTATCTTAATTTTGATGTTTATATAAATTGTATCAATTTTTAATAATATTGTACAATGTAAAAATAATTAATTAATTAAACTGTTATTAAAATTAAAATTTTTAATATATATTCAGTGTGTGCTTTTTTTAAATGAGTCTTTAAATGACTCCTTTTTAGCTTCCCCTTATAAGTTTTCTTTATTGTAATTCATCATTTCCAGTTTTTCTAGAAATAATAATAATAATTTTTAAATAGGATAATTTGCATAAGATTAAGCATATATTTTTTAAAAACAACTGGAATAAAATCATTATTCTACGGGAGCTTTACCCTCTTCAAATAGGCTCCAAAAATTAGGCTTTATCTGAAAACTTAGGACTAAAAATCATACTAAAAATCGTACTAAAAATCATACTAAAAATAATACTAAAAATCATACTAAAAATCGTACTAAAATTATAATAAAAATCATACTAAAATCGTACCAAAAATCATACTAAAAATTATACTAAAAATCATACTAAAAATCATGCTAAACATCATACTAAAAATCTTACCAAAAAAAATACTAAAAATCGTACTAAAATTCATACTAAAAATTCAATTTTTTACCGAAAGCCAAGAAACGTGCCTGTTTGTTTGAAATTCAAAGAAACGATCATTTTTTTTGCTACCTACAAGCTGTAAAAATATAAAAAATATATATTTTTAATTTTTATGGTTTTACCAAAATAATTTTGGAATTTAACAGTATATACTGGAAAGAAAAAATAAAAAAAAATAAAGGGTTAAAACCCTTTTAAGGTTATTGCATAATAATATTGCATCTAATTTATTTTAAACATAAAACAATAAAATCTTTATTAGTAATATTAATACCTATATTTTCTAAAAACAGGTAAGTAATTTTACGAGCTGATAAGAAATTTTTCATGATCATCAATTTTTTTGCGACTGCAAAAAATTCTAGGAGAATAGATAGAATAATTAATTGAGTACTTGTCTATCTGATGTTATATGACCATGTTTAAAAAGCATGACCTAAAACAACTATAGATGGTCTGAGGTACCTACGTCAATGTAAAAAGGCTAAGATTATTTTTTCGTTAAAGATTTAAAAAAATATTATTTTGAAACATCAGGAGCGTAACTGTTTCAAAGTGACCATTTTTACTTAATTATTTTCTCCTAGCTGTATTTTATATGTGTTTTAAAGTACATTCAAATTATTCTATTTGTCTGTCGCCAGGTCATAGATCGGGTTCCTTTGGGTGCCTAAAGCTCCAAAGAGTTGGTGATATGGGGTATATGAAAAATATATTTTTAACTTACCGAGTCAACCACATTACATTTATTACATTTAGATTAGTCTATTTTCACAGTTTTGCACAATTATTAAGCAGGCCAAGGGGTAAAAACATACTTTAAAAAGTTCATTTGACATATGTCAACACTATACGGTCTAAAGAATTTTCATTTAATCAAAATGTCATTTCATAAATTCTCATTTTTTAAAAAAATTGAGTATCACATATGTCAAAGGCACTTTTTTTAAAGACTGTTCTTACCCCTTCACTGAATTATTGTATAACTATGAAAATAACTTAATCTAAATGTAATAAATATGACACGGCAAGTTAAAGATAGATTTATATGTAGCTCATTACCACAGCTTTTGGAGCTTCTAGCAGCCAAAGGAACCGGATCCGGAACCTAGCAATTTGAAAATAGCTTAATTTGAATGTACTTTAAGACATATATAAAATACAGCTCTGCGACTAAAAGTAACAGACTATTATCCTAGACAATACTTGTAGACGATGCATGTTTCATATCCTGAGAGTACAAGGCCAGACAAAATTTAGCAATTAAATGGAATAATAAAAGATTGGTGAGTTTTGCCCTGCATTGCTCTTGCATAGCATATATCAATACAATATAATTTTATATAAGATTTACCCCCCAACCCCACCCCTGAAATTTCAAAAATTCTGTTTTTTCCATGTGAGACAAATTGAAACTAAAATTATAATCCAGTGATATTTTATTTAATATTAATCACCCCCTCCTCTCCCCATATAAGTTAACCCCTCTCTATTTCACCCACTTAGAATAAACGTAGAGAGCTGAAATTTGATATACATGCTTATCTCAATATAGGGAACGTTCAAGTATTACGTAACGCTCCTAGGGGGGGGTGGGAGTCATTTTGGAGTGTTACGCCCATGTTAATAGTATAGGAAAATAGCGTTACAGGGGGGGGGTGGAGGTCAAAAATGAACGTTCCATAGTTTTGTATAGGATTTTAGAAATGCGCAAAAAAATAAAAAATCTTTCTTTTAAAACTCTCGTTATTATAAATTGGTATAAAAATATTGTTTTCTGCGTTTTACTTATACGTAATACGTAATTAATAGAAGAGTTTTAACTTTTAAAACTTGTTTTTTATATAATTTTATTGTTCTTGATAATATAATAATGCCTTGTCGTCAGCATATACTATTAGTCGAATAATTTTTCTATTATACTAATCCCTTTTACATAAGTTATGTAAATTCATTCGTTTGTTTTGAGCCAAAATCTTTGTCTACGCCACTGTCATTTACCATGATTAAAAAGCACGCTAAAACGCAGTTTTTATCACGATATTTACTTAGCTTAGACGATTTTTATGCATTTCCTATTTCTGACTCCAAATTTTATCAGTATAAATATTTACAAGTGCATTTATCTAATATTACAAAAAAGTCACTATAAATTTATAGTATAGAAACATACAGGGTGTTCTTTTAAAAAGTATCACCCTTAATACCCGTGAACTTTACAACAAGTTCACGGCTTAGGGCATATTCACAGCCTCGCATAAGAACGTACATAACAATACATACATAACAATGCGATGCCGTGATTGGCTTGATGTGCCGCCAAGTATCTTGTAAGCCAACCGCGGTATCGCATTCTTATGTTTTATGTTCTTATGCGAGCTTCTGGATAGGCCTTTAAGTAGTTTTCGAAATATTTGAATTTAAATAATGGACATTTTTTAGCTGGGTTGATTTTTTTGCTTGTATAAGGCACGACACTACAAAAAAAAACTCAAAATATTTTTAATACATAAATGTTGACACCATCATCTTCCCCATCCCTTCAATCCTGCAACCTTCTTAGATCGCTACAAATCACCCAATCCAAATTTTATAGTTCACAGCACCTAAACTAATAATTTAATAAATAAAAAGTTCCTAAAAAGAAGGAGATGGTTTTAAATGCGCTTAAAAATTTCGCCTGTGGCGCTGAACATGATAAGTTGTTTTTTAATAGGCTTCACCTACTCATTTAAGGTTTTACAAAATAATTAGCTTTTAAAATTCTTAGAAATTGCTGGTCCTGAAAACTGTATAGGTACTGTAAAAAATTTCTCCTGCGGCGCTAAACTTGATAACCAATAATGTGATATTTCAATTGTGACCTTGAAAATTTCAATCAAAATTGACTGCGGTGCAAAACTTGCTTAGGAATATTGCAAAACACGCTACACCCTTGTTTGTGTCTTGACAAAAACTTTTTATTTATTCTGTTAGAAAACTAAACAGGCTTGCCACAAAAAAAACCTGGCTCAGTCCCTGACTCAGTCCCTGACTCAGCCCCCCTCCCACCAAGAAAAATTGGGCATACCTAATCGACTTATAAAGAAAAAAGAAAATAAAACACTAAAAACCTATAGTGTAACGTTTAAGGAGATGCCGTGGATTACATATAAGTCGTACAAAAAAAAAAACAAACGCAAAAAATGTTGGAAACTTAGTCCTCTATGCATATAAAACGTTTTTTTTTGTCCTAGGATGAACCAGCCTTGAGATATTTTAAAAAATCGTTTTTTTTGTGAAAAATACGTCAAAAAATAACAGTTCCAAGTCGAGTTCAAGATCACAAAATTGTTTTTTTATTTGCGGCCCTACAAAATAACCCCAAAATCAAAACTCCCTGAATTATTTCTAGGTAAAACTAACTGACCTCTGAAGTACATAAAAATTCCTCGTTATTTCACTGGACTACCATGAAATTAACAACTTTTTCGATTTCAAGATAGGTGGGTTTAGTAACAATGGAGCTCTCTACAACTAGAATTATGAAACAAAAGACGTCTACCCTATCTCTATCTCATTTGTGCTACACTTTCCAGCCTACCAAATAAATACTGTATTTGTTTTTCATACAACAAATACAGTATTTATTTGGTTGGCCGGAAAGTGTAGCACTGAGCGGCACGAACGAACATAGCTAATGTGAATCTGTAGAATAAGATAATTCTACTAAAATTTAGATGGCGCCAGTAATTTCTTTAATAAAAATAATATAGTTACACTTTTCGCCCGGCCAAGTAAATATTGTATTTGTTCAACAAAGAACAAATACAGAAATTGTTTGGTTGGGTGGAAGTGGGAGTGTATGTATGTCTTCTATCCTTTTTGGGTAGAACTTTTGTCCCTGTCTAATCTAACGGAAGAAATCGCCATTTAAAATAACATTTCTAAATATAGAACTTATTTTTTCTGCGTGTATGTGAACAACTATTTCATTTGACAAAATGCGAATTTATTTTAAGAATGAGCCACTTATCAATTATTTTATTTTAGAAACTATCAGCAAACTATCTTATCGAAATTTTTTACATTTTTTCTCGTCTCAGGCATTATAAAAGTATCAAATTGCCATTAAATAATCATTTTTGTTTTACCTCTTTTTTGAAAAGCATTGTCCTTTTTTTAATTCCAAACTAATTATTTTTTAATATCCCTTTAAGCCGATTTTCAAAAACTATAGGGTCATAAACTTATCTTCAAAAAGGCAGGGTGATTTTTTTGAGTAGGGTGGGGATAGAGGTCAAAACATATGAATACAGGATAAATTATAACCCAACCATATACCAAGTTATGCTATAGTAGTGTACACATCCTGCTTTTAAAAAAAATATTTAAATTTTTGTACCTTCATCAGTGTTGTTAAATGTGGCATTTTGGCAAGTTTTATTAGTGTATTTTTAACTGGATATTTTATTACTTTTACTGGTAAGTATATAACTAATTCTTTAATTTAAAGAGTAAAATTGTACATAATATGCAAATTTTCGCAACTTTCTAGGAAGTTTTTTGTTAGTTAAATTTTGGAAAGCCTTCCTGTCTGACTGTCAGGTATAAAATTTACAAGGGTATTTTTGTTTTGTATAAAGGGGTTTTTGGCATGTAAATATTTTTGAATAATATGCTTGTATTAGTCATGGTAAAAAAAAATCTAAAACTTAAATTGCCATTAACTTTTTTCAAGCCTTTTAGAGATCATTTTAGAATTCAATATTTTTTTAAATCTCATGGAAAAATTCCTTTGAAAGGTTTTTTTTATCTCTAAGCATTTTAATATTACAAATACCCACTAAAAAATCTTACATTTTTTGTATATTCACATACGCAATTGTAATTTTACATATATAAAATATATGTTTTTACATGAAAAATGTAATGATATTTAAATCACAAATACACAAATCACACACATACGTACATACATACAAAGTTTTGGAAATTTTTGTAACCTGAACCGAAACCATAATGATTCTGAAAAAATTACAAACGCAAAAAATGTTGGAAACTTAGTCCTCTATGCATATAAAACGTTTTTTGTCCTAGGATGAACCAGCCTTGAGAAATTTTGAAAAATCCTATTTTTGTGAAAAATACGTCAAAAAATTACGTTATGCTAACGTTTTTTGTTTAATATTTACCTATATAAAATACGTAATTTTACAAAATTTACCTACATGACCATGTAAATTCCCAAAACCATTATTTTAGGTTTCTTTCAACATATATAAGATTATTATAATAATAATAAATTTCATTTTTTGTAAAAATGATTATTACAAATTGTAATTTATTATAGGTGTGTTTGTTGGTATTGCACTTTCTTGCACTTTACAGTCAAACAAATTCTTTGTCATGTTTAAAAATTAGGGCACAAATACAGTACTTATTTGGTTGGACGAAAAGTATACGTTAGTCAAACACCTTATGAAACATATTAAAAAAAAACGCGTTTTTGTTACACAACTTATATTGTTTTTTGTAGTTTTTACCTATATCATATCATACCAAATTTCACGTCTTTTATAAAACAATACAAAAAAGTAAAAACAATATAGTTTGTAATGGAGATTTCTCCCGTTAGATTAGACAGGGACAAAAGTTCTACCCAAAAAGGATAGAAGACATACATACACCCACTTCCACCCAACCAAACAAATTCTGTATTTGTTCTTTGTTGAACAAATACAATATTTGCTTGGCCGGGCGAAAAGTGTATTTTTATTAAAGAAATTACTGGCGCCATCTAAATTTTAGTAGAATTATCTTATTCTACAGATTCACATTAGCTATGTTCGTTCGTGCCGCTCACTGCTACACTTTCCGGCCAACCAAATAAATACTGTATTTGTTGTATGAAAAACAAATACACTATTTATTTGGTTGGCTGGAAAGTGTAGCACAAATGAGATAGAGATAGGGTAGACGTCTTTTGTTTCATAATTCTAGTTGTAGAGAGCTCCATTAGATAATCACGTTTTAATTTGTAGATAAAATCAAATATTGCAATAAAAAATGTAATTTTTACTTTAACTTTTATACTCTTGTAACTTTCAACTTGCAAGGTAAATTCAATAATGATCATTCTACAAACTTTTAAAAGGACAAGCTTCAGCTTTTCGAAAAATCAATAAAAAATTACGGAAAGAAAATTACATATTTTATTGTCCCTGATTGTTTTAGATAGGAAAAGTTACTTTTTATATTTCCGTTATATTAAACGATATTAGTTTTCCTACATTTTGAAAACAAAACCATTAAATAATTTATTGAATCATATCGTAAGAATAATAAATAAATTTAATGCCAAATAAGGCATTAATTCTCCGGTATTATAGTCAGCCATTTCAATATATATTTTATTAGCAAAAGTTTTATTATTCCATTTCTCAAAATAACGATTTCTTTTTTAATCTCGTATAAAGCTTTAACTTTTCGATAAAAGAATATATCCCATAAATCGCGTCCGAGCTTTCGAGCTTTTCCGGGTGGAGGGGAGCGCGTGGGTGGGGTGAGCTTGCCGGGAGGGAGGCGGTCACCAAAATCGGTCGACTTGATTTTTAGGTATGGACAAAATCCTTCTTGGATTCCAGTTTACTTTTGACGTCCGTGGCGCTAACACAACCGAGTTCTGTATTTTATATATAGATATATAAACATATATCTACATAGATTATTGTTCAATATTTGTGTTTAGATCTGTGTCAGTTTAAATGATTTGTGTTTTTGTGAATTTTAATTTGGATTAATTATACACGCACAAAATATCAAAAAGGTATTATTTACTTTTTTGTGCAGTTTTATTTATTTTTATCAAAAAAAAAAATCTTATCAATTATTTTTAAATAAACAAACCAATCTAATAACAATAAATCGTTTCTATCATTTCCTTCATTTCATATTTTTTTGAAAATTTTTCAAATAATTTTTTTTTTCAGTTTTTGATAATTGTGAAATGAGAGGTGGAGTTGTCTACGATATGACTTCAACCTGTATCCAAGGTGCTGGCCTTCCCCGTCCTATTGGAGGATATCAACCAACAATGATGTTGGAACCCCATTCCCCTGCTGTAGCTTGGAACTACCATTCTGTAGTACCGGTAAGTAATAAAGATTAAAATAAGGCGTTATTTCATTTTATTTCTTTTTAAACAAATTAAAAAAAACTTGTATTGTTAGATAATTGTTTTAACTAACTCCCCCCCCCCCCAATCATAAGTTTGATAATTCTGTATAAAATGTTTTATAGTAGATACTTCCCAGCAAGCACTGGCGCTAAGGCCGCATACGACGGGCCAATGTTGGCAAAACTGCATTGCTCCTACATTGGCCGCCCAAAGGCCAACGATTTTTTTTAGTTTTCAAGTTGGGAATTTATCATTGGCCTTAGGTTGGCAAACGTACCTTGGTTCATATGACTGCGGCCTTAGATTGGCCAATGTACGATTTTACGATCGAAATTATCGTTGGCTTTAAAGCGGCCAATGTAGGACTAGTGCAGTTTTGCCAACATTGGCCCTTCGTATGCCGCCTTATGGCGACTGATGTCTTCTTAGTATGTAGGCCCAATGCGAGTTTTCCAACAAGCGGCCAAGCCACCAATGTTTGATGGGTTATAAGAGTTTTAATGCGTTGATAACGTAAAGTTATTTAAGAAGAAACTTTTTTTTGTTTTATTATTTTAAATAAAATAATAGATATGCTTGAAATTTTATTTTTTAATAACCCCCCTTAGTTTTAGATCGCCCCCTCCCCTTTCTGGTTTGGAAGCCAGGCGTGGAAAGGCCACTTTAATTAAAATCATTAATTAAAATTATGTGTTAAAATCATTAATCTATAAAGGAAGCTGTTTCTTAATAAAAGTTTCATAATCTTTATTATTTATATTCTTCTTAATATTATGAGCATGTTATCAAATTTTGTTTATTAATACGATCTTTTATTAATGTCATTAAATTTGTCTAAAAATATAGCAGGTTTCAACTATTTTTATTGCGTGTACATATATATTTGTGTGGCATTTTCTTTAAAAACGATTTATAAACAAATCTTGTTATGAGGATATCTATTTTTAATTTTTAGGTCTGTTGCATATTACGCAAATATATCTTGAAATCTCTAAAACAATAGTTTAGTTTTTATAGTTGTATAAATATACAAGTTTTTATCATCTTTTTTATGGCCACATGTGCACGTGTACTATTACTCAATCAACATGTATAAACAATGTATTTTTATTTGCAGAAACAAGAACCCATCGATGAAGAGCGCAACGATTCCGGAATCAATTCAGGAAGCGATTTTCACGCCTCATCGCCAGGAAGTGATCATAGTAATGACTTGAACATTCCATACACATCACCAAATAACCAGTTGGGTCAAAATCTTCACCAGTCATACTATTCTACTCCAATTTCCCAAAGATTGCCAAGCCAAGCTCAAATGCAATTTCTCCAAAACCAACATTTACCAATGCATATGATGTACAATGAGCACCCGCTTACTCCACCAAGTTCAGAGCCACTGCCTTCACCAAAAGGTCTTCATGTTCCAAATGGAGAATACAAGACCGAATCGCAGACCACGCTTACACCTTGTACTTCTCCAAATACTGATACTCCAGAAACTCCCACATCAGAGAACTCTGGAGATGCTCTAAGAAGACTTGAAATGGCTTTGGAGAAAAATGGATTGCTGGCTTCAGCTCTATCGCCAAAGATGAGCGAACATTCTGAAGAAGGAAGCAAATCAGACAATGAAGAAGAATATGATGAACAAGGATTAAGGATCCCTAAAGTCAATTCCCATGGGAAAGTTAAGACATTCAAATGCAAACAATGCGATTTTGTAGCCATTACAAAGCTGGACTTCTGGGAACATACCAAAGGTCACATCAAAACAGACAAACTGCTTACGTGTCCAAAGTGCCCTTTTGTCACTGAGTACAAGCACCATCTGGAATATCATCTCCGTAATCACTTTGGTTCAAAACCGTTCAAATGCACGCAGTGCAATTATTCTTGTGTCAACAAATCTATGTT
This sequence comes from Brachypterus glaber, assembly GCA_958510825.1. NCBI lineage: Eukaryota > Metazoa > Arthropoda > Insecta > Coleoptera > Kateretidae > Brachypterus > Brachypterus glaber. The sequence goes on from OY294052.1 coordinate 6,780,234, forward strand.
GAATTCTCACTTAAAATCCCATTCGAACATATATCAGTACCGATGTGCAGACTGCAGTTATGCAACCAAATACTGTCACAGTTTGAAGTTGCATTTACGAAAATATAATCACAAACCTGCAATGGTATTAAACAGCGATGGTACCCCAAATCCTTTGCCCATTATTGATGTATATGGAACCAGACGTGGACCTAAAGTAAAGTCACAACACCAACAGAACCAATCCATATCCGAAGACGAAAGCTCCCCAAAACCAGAGCAAATGTTGCCCTTCCCATTGAACCAATTTATGATGAATCAAATTAATTCACCAGGACAAATGCAAATGCCTTTCCCATATCCCTTTTTCGGCGCTATTCCAAATCCTTTGTTGTTGCAAAATTTGGAAAAAATCGCCAGAGAAAGACAAATGTCGAATTCTACCGAAGAAACTATTGAAGATGAGCCACAATCACATTCTCCCGAACCAATGGAATCAGATTCTGGAGCGTTAGACCTTAGTAAACCAGAAGGTGATCACCAACAAAAAAGCCGTAGAAAGGGGCGTGCTTTCAAACTGACCCCAGCCCCAGGTTGTTCATCAGACGAAGAAGAAGATGACCACACTACCACAATGTTTAGTAACGTTGAAGTGGTTGAAGATAAGGAAGCTAGTGAAGATACTGTCGTTGAAAATAAAAAACCAGAAGAAGTATCAGCAAACAACAATAACAAAGTCGAAGACTACAGTTGTCAGTACTGCACAATCAATTTTGGAGATCCTGTCCTTTATACCATGCACATGGGTTACCATGGGTACAAGAACCCGTTTACCTGTAACATGTGCGGTGAGGAATGTAAAGACAAAGTATCTTTCTTCTTACACATTGCACGTACGCCTCATTCCTAAGTAACTTAGTAAATTGGCTGAATTTTGTATAGATATATTTATAACATAAAGGACGAAATGTTGAATGAAATAATTTATATACATATTATATTATATATTTTCAATAGATTGTTAGAATCTAGTCAAAAAAATACAAAAGATTTCTTCTAGTTATATTTTTACGCTTTGCAACTGTGCAATTTTTGTTTTAGTTTTTAAGTTTTTTCGGAAACAAAACGGGTAATAACTAAAATGCCACTTTTTGGTAAAATGTCATATTTTACCAAATTTTTGTATATTATTTTTCTTAATTTATTTGTACATTTTTTCAAATACAGCTAATATTCCAAATATAATGTAACAATTGTATCGCTATATAGTTGTTTTGTGTATTTTTTATGTTTTGTATTTAATTTTTATACTTTTTAAAATTATTTCAGTGTAGAAAAATCGAAATTGTATAAAATTCGATAAAAAAAAATCGCGTACAATTGTATTTTTGGGGCCATAACCTAAGACTGAATTTGTATATATTTGTGTTTTTTAGTATTAGTGCTCGAGCAAAAACAATCAAAATTGTGTATTATAAATGTGGGTATTATAGTTATATATAGTGCTAAAACCAAATTCATAATAAAATAAATTTTTAAAATAATTTTAAATGCCTTTAATTTCTTACCTTTCACAAAAAAAAACCATTTTTAGTAAAATATATTTTTTGTAATTGTATCTGTATTTTCAAAAAAATAAATTTTCCAAAAAAATTAAAAATGTCAAAAAAGTAAAAAAAAAACAAGTTATTACGAGATTATTGTAGCTGCAACGTCAAAATATAGAAGTTTTAAAACGTTTACGTTTCGTTTATTTTAATACGTTTTACAACTTTTTCGTGACGTAAAATTAAATAAGTTCAATTCTTGGGAAAAGATAAAAACAAGCCGTGAAGATATGTAATGCTACGCATCCATTATACCGGGTGTTTTTTTTTAACCTGAAACTTTCAAATATCTCGAATACTATGCATTTTAGAAAAAAAAATGTCGGACAAAACTTGTTTATTTTAATGGTGGAAGGTCAAAGGTCAACTTTGTTTTTTTAAGTACAAATATATATATTTTTTTACTTTTATTAATTTCCCCTCAAAAAAATAAAAATCTTTTGTAAAAAACATTTTTTGGTCGGACTTTTAGTTGCAAAGATAACACAGCCACACAAAATTAAAAAGTTGCATCTCCGACGGACTTGACTAGTCAATTCCCATGTATTTTGAGCCGCTGAATCCGAATCTGAGGTCAAAATTTAAAGGTTAGCTCTCATTTTTACCATAACCTCAAAAACATATATCATTGCGAAAAGTATGTATTTTGAGGTTCTGTTGAAAATGGGAGCTAACTTTCAAATTACGACCTCAGATTTGGATTCAGTGGCTCGAAATACAGAGGAATTGACTAGTCAAGTTCGTGGGAGATGCAACTTTTTTAATTTTGTGTGGCTGTGTTATCTCTGCAACTAAAAGTCCGATCAAAAAAGTTTTTTACAAAAGATTTTTATTTTTTTGAGGGGAATTAAATAACAGTAAAAAAAATATATGTTTGTACTTAAAAAAACAAAGTTGACCTTGAAATGACCTTGAAAACGTAAATATCCGTAAAAAATAAAAACGCCATTTTATTTCCACCATTAAAATAAACAAATTTTGTCCGACATTTTTTTTTTCTAAAATGCATAGTATTCGATATATTTGAAAGTTACGGGTTAAAAAAAACACCCGGTATATTATATTCAAAGTAAATCGTATACTATTCACAGTAAATGGTTTATTGCATTTTCTCGAATACTTAAAAAATTAAAAAAGAAAAAATTTTAAAAATTCTTTTTAAATAAGATATTAAAAAAAAAGAAAACGAAAAAAAAAATCATATTTTTTTTGAAAATATTTTTTTTAAGTATTTGGGAATAATATACAGAGCGGTCCAAAAGTCACCCCCCCCCCCTCTTAACTTTTGAACGAGTTTAGATATCGACTTAAAATTTAGAACTCTTAAATAAGTCAACTTAAACTATCTTTAAGCATATATTTGATACTTTTAGCTCTTAAAATGTGGTCAGGGGGGCATGGGGCGACATTTTTTTAAATGGAAAGGTGGGTCGTGTGATACATCATTTTAAAGCTTATAAAATTCTCCATTTAACTGTATATTTTTTATTATTTTTAAACATTTTTTTTTGGGTTTAAAATAGGGTTGAAAATGGGTATTTTTGTCAAAATTTCTTTAAAAAATCCAAACAGTTTTTTAAAAATGCCTAATTTCATAATGAAAAAAAGTAAATTATACTTTTAAACTAATTTTAGTTGACATAAATAAAAATTAACAAAAAAAAACTTAAAAATTTATTTTTTTAGCACAAAAAACTGAAAAATCAAAACCTTAAAAAACAAATTTAAACAATTTAAAAATGTATGGTTATATAGAGAATTTTAAAGGCTTTAAAATGATGTATCACACGACCCCCCTTTCTATTTAAAAAAATTTCCCCCCATGCCCCCCTGGCCACATTTTAAGTGATAAAAGTATCAAATATATGCATAAAGATAGTTTAAGTTGTCTTATTTAAGAGTTCTAAATTTGAAATCGATATCTCAACTCGTTCAAAAGTTAAGAGGGGGGGGGTGACTTTTGGACCGCACTGTATAATGGAATGCGTAGCATTAAATATATTCACGGCTTGTTAATTTATTGATTTGTTCACAAGATTGCTAGACAATGTTTTAGATAAACAACAATTAAAATGCCTTTTTATTTTTATAAGATGTTTGTCTAAAACAATTTCTAAAAAGCAGAATAAATAATAAAAAAGTATGTCTGTGAATTCAAGTAAACAAATTATATATCTTCGTTTTTTATTATGTAATTCAATAACAAAATAGATGTCATAGGTACGATAATAAAAATAACAAATATATTTTATCGATGAATTTTTAAAACTCGTTCGTGCACTGTGGCATCGCGCCGCGGAGGGCTTCTATTAAAGTGTCGTTACATTAAGCCACACAAGTTGTATTATACTAGTTGCAGCGCCTGCGCTAGTTTCGAATTTTTCAAAATATTCAAAAATTGTCTTAGACAAAAAATTCTTGGATATAAATTTGTTTCATGAAAAAATAAGAAACTTTGTTTTTTTGTCCGTCTGTCCGTCCGATGTCACGATTTTTGTTAACACGATAATTCAAGAACAAATAATCCGTTAGACTTGAATTTTTCAGGAAAAATAAAGTTCTATTAGGGGAAGATCCCTATTGTTTTTAAAGTAATCCTCCCAAAAACAAAAAAGTCATGGGGGCTTAAACTTTTTTAAAAAAATGAAAAAACAGTAATTTTATTTTTTTTTTCAATTTTTGTTTCGCTTTTTGGAAAAAGAAAACTAAAATTAAAAAAATAATTTTTTTTAATTTTCTTGACTTTTTTTTTGAAAAAAATGCTCTATAGGTACCATTTTAAATGTTTCATAGCAATACTGTGAATAGTATATAATGGAATGCGTAGAATTACATATATGTACGGTTTTTTTTGTTTTATTTACACCCACCTAGGGCATGCAGGTCCCGGAACCAGAAATCTGACTGGTCTAAACTTTGAAAATGTCCCTTTGGCTGTCTGTCACAATGAGTCATGAACAAATTCTACAATCAACTGGAAATTTTCAGGAAAAACTTATCTGAGAGGAAAATCTCTACTGTTTTTGAAAATAACTCCCATAAAAACAAAAAATATTAAAAAATTAACTGAAAGCTGTGTAGTTTATTTGGATCGTTAAGAGACAGGCTCAGTGCCTATGGCTCATTTGTCTAAAATAGAATTAGTTTGAATGGATAATTGGGGGAGTGAGTCTTTGCTCACTGATGCTGGAGTTGCATCTGTCATGAATGGCGATTTCTCCCGTTAGATTAGACAGGGACAAAAGTTCTACCCAAAAAGGATAGAAGACATACATGCACTCCCACTTCCACCCAACCAAACAAATTCTGTATTTGTTCTTTGTTGAACAAATACAATATTTACTTGGACGGGCGAAAAATGTAACTATATTATTTTTATTAAAGAAATTACTGGCGCCATCTAAATTTTAGTAGAATTATCTTATTCTACAAATTCACATTAGCTATGTTCGTTCGTACCGCTGAGTGCTACACTTTCCGGCTAACCAAATAAATACTGTATCTATTTGTTGTATAAAAAACAAATACAGTATTTATTTGGTTGGCTGGAAAGTGTAGCACAAATAAGATAGAGAAAGGGTAGACGTCTTTTGTTTCATAATTCTAGTTGTAGAGAGTTCCATTGGCGATGGGGGTGTGGAGAGGGATGGTAGAGGGATGAGGAGGGAGAGATAACTGAAAAAAAAGTCGGGTTGAATTAATTTTTAATTTTTAATTTTTTGAGTTTTTCACAGTTTGAAATAATAAAAATATTTATAAAAAATTATGTGGCTGAATGATTTTTGGATGATCCGTGTCGCTAAGGAAAATTGAATTTACAATGGTTAGAAATTAAAAATATTTTAATAATTTTTTTAGTATCGTGTGATTCATATGAAATCTATTGTTTATTTTTTTACATATTTAAATTAATCATATCCTTTGAACAATCCAAAAACTATTTTCTTTTATGAAAAAATTAATAATAAAATAAAAACAAGTAGTTAGGCAGCCATCACACTTCCATTGGTCATGGTTCTTTTAAAAACTGGCATAGTATTCAAATATTACACTTTTTGGACAATTTAAACCCCCCCCCCCCCCATGTAATACACTTTTCCTATATTTCCTTCCACTTTTACTAGGTGCGTTACGTAGTACTTAAACGATCCCGTAATAGTATATTACATACCGAGGTGGAAAATGTTTCATTTCCTGAGGGAAGGTTACCTGATCAAGGGGCGTCAGCCCCGCGGTCAGGTAATTCCCGGTTTGGTTTGTATACTAGTTTTATTTGTATACTATTTTATTCACAAGTGAAATACGTGAAGTTGGCTACAAGAGCCTTCCCGCCCAAGGGATAGAAATGGGGTGTTTTAAAAAAGTTAACAATAACTGATTTTGCAACTTTTACGTATGTATGTAACTAGCTTATTTCTAATTAGTTGTAAATAATTTTTTTTTTTTGGGTTACTAAATCTAATAATAATATAACTCGACTTCGAGGGGCGCAGCAACAATTTTAAAATATTGACAATTTTTTGGCAAATACTCAGCTTACACCATGAACTTTTTACATAAAATCTATAATTTATTTCAGGCATATATATTTATAGTATCATTAATTTGAGCTATTTCGCCTCAATGATTATTTATCGATAAAAAATCTAAAACAGAAAATAAAATTAAAATGTTCTTTTTACGTTTTAGTGTATATAATAATAAAATATATCAAAGTTTGAACTCTATGTTGATTGATTTATTTACGAAGACACAAAACAAGATAAAATTAAAAAAATATATTTTGAAAAAATTGATTACAAAAAATATCACGCTTAAAATTTTGATAGCATACACGTGCGCCCTTCAAAAGAAAAAAAATATTTTTATTTCATAATTGAAGCAAAAGATACGTTTAAAAAATATGTAACTGATATCAGCGAAAATACTTAATCTATAAATTAATGTTCAATAACACATATCGCTCATTAAAAAAAAGCTAGCTTCAACTGCCGTTGAATGAAGCATGCAGGTCGAAATGTTACACCCCGGTCGGGAAACGATTTTTAGCTCGACTTTCATTTAACCCAAGTTTTTTTTCATAATTTAATTATTTGGAGCTTTGGCATCTTTTTTGGTCTTACCAAATTTAAAAAAATTTATCGTGTTTTTTTGAGAAAAACGATTTTCATTTGTTTTAACAAAAAAAAATATGATATATTTAAAGATTATTTTAGATATTCAGATTTAAAGTCAAAAAGTGAGAAAAAAGTTTTTATAGACGTTTCAGCTAAATTGCTTTTTAAGGGAGCTAGCGTACTTTTAAAGGGCATTTTTAGAACATTTATCACTTCATATCTCAGTAACGGTTTAACTTATTAACATGAAATTTTTATTGAACTTTAGAACCAATAAATGTAAGCATTCAACGTTTTATTAAAATTAAGTTTTTGACCAGAGGCGTAGATAATGGGTGCCTCATAATTTATATGTAAAACTGTAAGTCCGCCCCTGGTTAAATATTTAATTTTTTTATGTCATAAAATGATAATGTTTATTGGTTACATACTACAGTAAAAGTTTCAAGTCAATAAGTTAAACCGTTCCTGAGTTATGAAGTGAATAATATTCTAAAAATGTCCCTTAAACGTCTTCTAGCTCCCCTAAGAAGCCAATTAACACAAAGAAACTTTTTGTCTCACTTTTTGACGTAAAATCTGAATATCCAAAAAAAATTAAAAATGTCATTTTTTTTGTTAAAACAAATGAAAATCGTTTTTCTCAAAAACGCATTCATAGATTTTTTTTATATTTGGTCTTAAAAAGATGCCAAAACTCTAAATAATTAAAATATGAAAAAAGTTGAGCTAAAAATCCTTTAAAGACCGGGGTGGGTACAGTTTTAACAGGGGCTAGGATATTTTTTAAGGATTTTTTACTGAGCGACATAACTAGTAACATTGAACTTGGACAAGCTTCTTGACCAGAGTACTTGACAAAGTTCTTTGTAAAGAATTGGACAATTCTTGATCAAGAGAATTAATCAAGATTCTGTATCCAGACTTTTTCAAGACTTTAGCAAGATTCTGGAAGCAGAGCGTTTAGCAATACTTTGTCAAGCCTGTTCGTCAAGTCTGTAGTAAGCAATTTGACAAGCAATTTGACAAGATTCTTGGTCAAGAATCTTGACCTACTTAAACAAGTACAATTTGATCATGATAGAGATCGCTTTTCGATTTCTTGTCAATTTTTCTTACTACATTCTTGCTCAAGACTTGTCCAAGAATCTTGACGAAGTATCTGTAGCAATTCTTTGACAATTCTTAAGCAAGAATCTGTCGAACAGTATCTTGCGCCAGAATTGTCAAAATCAGAATCTTACTTGATCAAGAATCTTGAGCCAGACTTGCTCAAGACTTGACAAAATTTGTTACTAGGGATATGGACAAGATAGGCCTTAAAAAATTTAAATCAAAAATCCAGCACCCTATTTTTTTATTGATGGGCCATCAATAATGGCTAAGCTGAACAGAGTCAAAATTAAAATAATTCTAGAGCAGTTTCTCAAAAAAAACAATTTTTAATTCTTTTTAGTTTTTTTAGTGTATGCTTAATTTTTATTGGGGATTTCCTCAAAATAAACCTTCTCTATGATTTTAAAATTATTTTACAGAACCTAAAACCCAAGAAACAAACAATTAAATAATATGGATACCTATACTCGGCGCATAATCTATCTGAGTAACAAATTGGATCAAGGAAGCTATGATGTGGTTTAAAAATGACTTTTAGTAATATTTTTGTAGCCCATTGTGCTTTTGATAATTTTTAACATTTAGGTTAAATTGACTGTCATTTTACGTCTTACAAATAATAACAAAATCTGTTTAAAAAGTAACTCTTTGTTCAAAATTATAATAAAAGTAAGTTTTTATTCATAAAGTGCTATTATAAACTTAAATTTAACATTACCTGAATAAAATTACGGACCAGTATTTTTTTAACCAATTCTCTGTTATAGTGGTTACTTCAAAAATTTATAGAGCACTGCATTATATTACTTCATTTAAACAAAATGTTTATAGATTGATGCTTTAGTTTTCTTTTTATGCACTTTTCTTGTTATTTCTTCTTGCTAAAGCAAATTATTTGAATTTTTTTATAAATGTCAAAATAATGTTTTGATTGACAATAAATTTTAAACAAGATGAAAACCTTACATAAGGAACTAAATATATTCTGCCAACCAAATAACAAGAAACAAATGACCATCAACTCAGATAATGCGCGGAGTTTACCTAATATTGAAAGTTTCAATTTGAAACCAGAGAGAGAGAAAGAGATTTTTTGGCGACATAAATATTAAGAAAAAAAAACTATTCCTTACCAAAACATCTTAATGATCTTACAGGTAAAAATAAAAGTTATTATGTACACTTCCTCTTTAAAAATAAAAGGGTTAAATAATCACAAAATATAATGAAACTGCACGGTAACAATTAATACCGTCACAGGCTTAAAACTAATGAGACTTAAATATTATAAATAATAACCAAATCCAAAAAAGCATTCTTTTTCTTGGTCCAAAGGTATATAATTTAATACCAGAATATAGTAAAGCACTAACAAAAAAAAGGATGAAGTCAGAATTAAAAAAATACATCTTACAAAATAATGCTAAACATTTTCTTACCATAATTATTTAATTTTTGACTTAAAACTCTAAAAAGATCCGATACTATTAATTTTCTTTTATTTTATTTGCTGTTTACTTATTTTTTGCACCTTTTCAATTTTTTTTTAAATCCTAATTTTTTTTGATGGTAGAATCTAAAATAATGTGTCTTTTTTGGCCCCGTTATATTTTAATCTTTAGAATAATATTATATTTTATTTTTATGTATACCTAAAATTATAAATGTTAACCGCTGCAACACAAACCTTAGGTTTAGGCAGCTTATACAGAGCTTATACCCCCCCCCTCTTAACTTTTGAACCAGTTAAGATATCGACTTCAAATTTGGAACTTTTAAATAAGAAAACTTAAACTATCTTTTAGCATATATTTAATACTTTCAGCTCTTAAAATGTGGGCAGGGGGGCATGGGGGCACATTTTTTTTAAATAGAAAGGGGGGTCGTGTAATACATCATTTTAAAGCTTATAAAATTCTCCATTTAACTCCATATTTTTAAATTTATTTTTTTTTTTGGGTTTAAAATGGGGTTGAAAATGGGTATTAATGTCAAAATTCATCTAAAAAAAACAAATAATTTTTTAAAAATGCCTAATTTCATCATAAAAAAATGTTAATTATACTTTTAAACTAATTTTAGTTGACAAAAATAAAAATTTATAAAAAAAAAACTTAAAAAATCGAATGTTTTAGCACAAAAAATTGAAAAATCAAAACCTTAAAAAACAATTTTAAAAAATTTAAAAATGTTAGTTTAAATAGAGAATTTTATAAGCTTTAAAATTATGTATCACACGACCCCCCTTTCCATTTAAAAAATGTCCCCCCATGCCCCCCCTGCCCACATTTTAAGAGCTGAAAATATCAAATATATGCTAAAAGATAGTTTAAGTTGTCTTATTTAAGAGTTCTAAATTTGAAGTCGATATCTTAACTCGTTCAAAAGTTAAAAGGGGGGGGGGTGACTTTTGGACCACACAGTATATAATCCCAATGTAAAAACTATTGTAGACTTATTTAAATAAATTGAATTGAATTGAATTGAGGGGTAAAACTCAATCAAAAATTTGTGTAATAAATTCGGGAATTCCAATAAACTCTTTAAACTATAGAAATTTCAAGTATAGGTATAGGTATAGGTAATCCAAATATCTGTACAATGAATTCCAGGGAGGTTTACTCCTCGTTTAATATTACCTGTACTTCTTGTTTAAAGGCATATCCACAAGCTCGCATAAAAACATAGTACATAAGAATGCGATACCGTGATTGGCTTACAAGATACATGGCGGCACTTCAAGCCAATCACGGCATCGCATTCTTATGTACTATGTTTTTATGGGAGCCTGTGGATATGCCTTAATGCAGTTAATGGTCTAAATATTGCTCTAAAAATAAATTCCCTTCTCTACAATTTAATCATATTTTATTTTGTATATTTGGTTTTATCTAACGATAAAGAATACGCTGGTTTACATTAAAAAAACTTACGAAATATAAGATTTATCTTTTTAATTATAACAGTTTTATGTTCAGGGGCAGTGCCCTTAGAGCACGAAATACATTATCCCGCGGTCGTAGGGATGGGTAAAAAAACTCCCTAGTTTGCAAAGCCATGGCTTTGCGACTGTGTTACTAAAATCACGCATCAAACAAAATATTATGATTACTATCATTTATTTTCATTTTTAAAAACGGCTACTGATATTGATAGATTCTTTAATAATAATACTTTTTAATGATACCAATGTACCAATATGGTTCCATTAAAAAAAATATTTTTGAGAATTTTTGCAATCTTTAAAATGGTGTAGGTAACTGAGTCATAATTTATGACTCATAAATGAAGTTGTCAGCATACATTTATTTTTCTAGGGTTACTTAGATCAATTCGAGTAATTTTAAGTAATCATGGCCTATGACCTATGACCTATGATAAAAAATAAGACCTAAATAAAAAAACAATTCCCATGACACTTATTTGGTATCATTGAACTCGAAAATTCTGCCAGACTACTGCCGATGCCTGGCCGCGTGTAGTGGTACTCATTAGCTTCGAGCATGTGAGATAAATTTTGATTCACTTTATGCCCAGCGATTCACTTTTCCCCGGTTGACGGTATGTAAAAATATATAGGGTGTCCCGTATAAAACTCTAGAGTTGGTATCCTTTCCAGTTAAATCCACATAGGTAGAGAATTATAGAGGAAATAAACGTAAAAATGGCCGTTTTACGTTGCCAACAATATTTCAACCGTATAATTTTTAATTATAAAAACCAATAAATTTCAAATATTTTGCTACGAATTGTAATAAGAACACCCAAAGACAGCATAAATTTACATTCAAGCCGTTTAAATGCAAGCAAAGGTAAATTTACATGGGTAGGAGGTCCGACAACGCTGCACTCTGTCATTTTGTTATGAAATCGAATAATTGGTGATATTTTGTTTGTGGCGTTGTTTGTGGTATTTGCGTGTCTTTATAGTTTTATTTTGTTTGTAGTGTTAAAATTTTTAACTTAAAAATGAATTTTTTTGTAAAAACTTGTAAAAATGTGAAAAATCTTTTTGAGATTTTGTTTTTGTTGACAAATTTTGACGTTTAAAAGGTAAAAATGGCGGACTAAATTTTACACACCTTTATCTAATACCCACTATAGCTTCTCTACCTATGTGGTTAAATCAGAAGTGACAGAAATTACTTTTAATGTTAAAAATTGACATTTTATTTCAATAGAGACGCTTCAAATTTTAAATCTCTAACTTTTGTTGAGAAAAAGGCGGATTTTTGACACGCGCCTATTTTTAATATAAATTATTTTTCATTTCCAAAAATGTGACGAAATAAAAATGAATTGAATACATTCTTAATCCTGTCTAACTATTTAATGCATAAACCAAATAAACATAAAGTTAATATTTAAATTTTATTCAAAAAATTACAAAATATAGTGAAATTTAAGTAATAAACAAATAGAATAAAAACTACATAGTTAAAATAGAACTAAAAAAATTAATGTATTATTATCATTAATTCAATAAAACTTAGACACTAAAAATTAGAGTATGACCTTCATATTTTTAATAATTAGGTATGTATATATACAGAACGGTCCAAAAGTCACCCCCCCCCCTTAACTTTAAATTTGGAACACCTCAATAAGACAACTGGATTATTGATATTTACTCCATGGATCCAGCTAGAGTGCCTAAATGTGACGTTTTCTATCAAGAATAAGAGTGAAGACATAATTTAAAATCTAGGGAAATGGCAAACCTGCAAACGTGTTTTTAGCCTTTTCCTGATATGCCAACTTTCTCTTCTAGTTATAAATTTTTCAAAATATATTTGTAAGGTTATTAATCATGACATATTTTTACAGTGCCGTATGACTTGTTTGTCATACCTCGTATATTTTTGAACTTTTTTTGTTCTTCAGTTGGGATTAATCATATTCTTTCTACATTCTGTTATTACCAAATAGAGTTTTAAATAAATGGAACCCATTTTCTTTCGACTTGAAGCAACACAAAAAGTACATTTGTGACATCTAATGCCAAAACATAGTTACCAACTAAAAAATAACAATTTTTACCAGATTTTATTGTCTCCACTCTCTTCCTTGACATAAAACACATTAAGGCTCTCTAGGTGACACTGCATGTAACGAACTTTTTACTATAAAATATGGTTAAAGAAATAAGTAAAATTATTATAAAAAAATATATTCAATATTAAAATAGATAGTACACGGAAAGAAATTAGTGGGCTCTGCGCTATACATTATAAGATATTTGGTAACAGTGGAAAATTATAGTGATTTAAGCTATAGATTATAAGGGACACAATAACTAATAATGTTACAAATAAATTGGAAACGATTATATATATTACAGACACGATTATATTTATTACAGGCACTATTATAAATTTACAGAAATTTTATTATATTATAAAAATTATTAGCACGGACAATAATTAAATCTATTTAAGCTATAAATGCCATACTATTTGTTATATTTTATTATTCACTAAACAATTAAAGTATTTCATATAAATTTTTACACTGACTGCCATAATTGTAAGAGAAAGCCTTGTATGTATATAATAAGCGATTATAATTTGCTTGGTATGTGTGTTATAGCGCTCCTAGCTATAATTTTTTTTTTCCGTGTAGAAGTAGAAATGGGAGGATTGGTGTAGTGGACTACCGCGTCGTACTTGACGAGTTTACTACCCAAAATAGCGTGTGTTCGATTCTCACCGGCGCCGATTTGCCTTTTTCAGTTAATTAATAATTGAAATTTGGCGAGGGCCTAAGTGAAGCGGACACTCCCTATAAATTGGTTCGAAAGTCAATTAAAGCCGGTGGTTCCCTCTACTACTAGCCCACACAAGTAGCAAGTAGAGAAATAATAATTCTTTTATTCATTAAAATTAAATTTGACACTAAAAAAATGTTAAAATTATTCTTTTTCAAAACGACAGTGCAAGAATCGTAAAAATTGTAATAAATTAAAAAAAAAATAATTTTTCATATCAAACACATTTAGGGATCATTAGCCAATTTCTTTTTTTTTTTCGGCAAAAAATATCGATTTTCAGTAGTTTATTTTTCTGGTTACACCCCTAATTAGGAAATTTTTAATATATCATTCTGTATCATTATTGAAAATCGGAGGGCTAGAATTGGTAGCTATGCAAGAAAAGGGTCTTGTTTGTCGGTATAGGTATGTTTTATAATAAATGCCCAGTGTCTGTCTGTCTGTCTGTCTGTCTGTGTGTCTGGGAAACTTTCAAGTATTATTAATGGGAGGCATAGCGTAGTGGCTAGCGCGTATGCATAGCAAGTCTACTATCGTGAGTTCGATTCTCACTGGCGCCGATTTGCCTTTTTCAGTTAATTAATAATTGAAATTTGGCGAAGGCGATAAGTGAAACGGACACTCCCTAGAAACTGGTTCGAAAGTCAGTATAAGCCGGTGGTTCCCTCTACTACTAGCCCACACAAGTCCTGGACTTAGGGGATGCTTAATTAAGTAGAATAGTACGAGGTTAAACAAACATGTAATGTAAAACATGTAAAAATTACGTAACGCAAATTTTGATCATTTTGGACCCCCCCTGTAACGCTATTTTCCTATACCATTAACATGAGCGTAACACTTGAACGTTCCCCTGTCTCGACATGTCGGTCTGTCTCTATGCATGACAACTTAGGAACGATTTGAGCTATCGACTTGAAATTTGATATGCAGATGTATTTTTATATTATCTTGGACAAGTTCGTATTTCAGCAAAATCGGTTGGGAGAAGGGGGGTAAAAGGGGGGTTAAACTTTTGTTTTGCTCGTATTCTTTTATTACTTACAATAGAAGGAAAATTTAGAAACCACATAAAAAGTAAAATAAAATTACACAAAAAATGTTTTTTTTCCATGAGCACCTCCCCCCCCCCTCTCCAATTTTTTCAAAAGGGTTCTGGGCATAACTTATTTAGTATTCACAACAGAAGAAATATTTTAAAACCACCTGAAAGATAAAAAAATCCAAAAGAACGCAGGGCGTACACTTAGTCTCGTATACGTCGGGCGTATAAATAGCCTATACCATTTAAACTGGATATTTATAAGTCCGACATAACATAACCTAAATCTTTGGTTTTTTCAGCTGTTTTGATGATAATGGGGGGATCTCGGGGGCATACCCCCCTCCATTTAAATAGTAAGAATACAATTCTGACGAAAAATATACCTCAAAGGCTTTAAAATACTAAAAATCAGCCAATAAAAATACAGGACGTACACTTGGCTTCGTAACACCAAACAAGGACCTTTTTTCCCAAAGTATCAATATTTCTATAAAGGTGTAGGTACTATGGTAGACCACGTGCCATTTGTCTTGAGTCTAGTATACACCCATAACACTGGGCAATATAATTATAGATTTTTGCTTTTTACCGTGAAACAGATGCCCACGCGATGGCATTGTTTTTGCAAAATTGCATTTTTCTTTTTTTTAATTTTGATGAAATTCATCTAAGAGAAGATAATTAAAATAGTTGTTAATGATAATTTTATGATTACGCATTTTTTAGTCTTTGCGTAATCATATCCGTTTGAAATAGAGCTCTCTACAACTAGAATAATGAAACAAAAGACGTCTACCCTATCTCTATCTCATTTGTGCTACACTTTCCAGCCAACCAAATAAATACTGTATTTGTTTTTCATACAACAAATACAGTATTTATTTGGTTGGCCGGAAAGTGTAGCACTGAGCGGCACGAACGAACATAGCTAATGTGAATCTGTAGAATAAGATAATTCTACTAAAATTGAGATGGCGCCAGTAATTTCTTTAATAAAAATAAATAGTTACACTTTTCGCCCGGCCAAGTAAATATTGTATTTGTTCAACAAAGAACAAATATAGAATTTGTTTGGTTGGGTGGAAGTGGGAATGTATGTATGTCTTCTATCCTTTTTGGGTAGAACTTTTCTCCCTGTCTAATCTAACGGGATAAATCTCCATTAAACAAGTCGTCTGTTTGATAATAAATTAGATGATAATAAGCAGTGACTAAAAGCTTATACTTAGGTGTTTTGAAAAAACAAAATTATATTAAAGTACTAGTACTAGTTTTCTAAAGTACTAGTGCGCTAATCGCGTGTTATGAAACGAGTGCGTTGTTATGATCCGCATATTTTATATGGTGTTGGGATTTTTAAAATAATATTTCTTTAATAGGAGCGCAAATGTGGTGGGGTTTCACGAATCGGCAGAGTTCGGTTTGACCTACATTACATCGAACCCCTTCTCGGTTATTCTTGTCGGTATAACTTAAAAGTTGTCTAGTAATCTTATTTGTTTAAACAAATCTAATTTATGAGCGAAATGATCGTTTCAGATGTCAGAAATAGCAATTAGTTTGCAAATTGATGAGACTGAAACTCTTTTGTCGGGGTAATTAAATATGCGCGGTATCTTTGTAGATATTTTGCGCTAATAGCATTGTCAAATAAATTTAACTAGTGACCTTCTTATTGGGTATATAAGCTCATGAAAAGGTTCATAATTATCCAGTTTTAGTTAGACTGCCTCCACGTCAGTTTCAAAAGTGAAAATGTAGTTTCTGTGAGAATTAATTTTGAAATTTATTCTTGAATTAAAAATAGTTTTTAAACTTTTGAAAAATTTTGAGACTCGTTTTATCAGACATGAAAATAATTTTGGACACTTATAAATATTGGTAGTATGAACACTGATAGAAATTTTGACGAATATTAATTAACTTTGAAAAATATTTTGTAAAATAATTTAAATGACTTATACGAACCAGTTTTAATATACACTAAGAAAAATGTGGACAATAAATTGGGAATATAGGAACATAGAATGTTTTAATTTAGAAGTATTTAATGGAAAACTAATATGTAATGGAAATTAGAATTTAAGGGCTTTGCATAAAAATAGGACTTAGAAGTAAGAATTTATCATTCATGTTCTTGAAGAATTTATTCACATTTATTTAATATATCATTCTTAAGTTAAGAAGAAATCGTTTTATCTGTTTCCAAAGCGCCGTCTCCTAGAATACCCGCTCCCGAATAAAGTGATAAGTGGTTTAGTATATTCTCCGCTCGGGTATACTTTAAATCGATAGAAGATTGTATGGCCAACCTAACTGAGTAAGCTATAATAAAAGTTATAATTAACCGCTCGGCTATAACCGAATTATATACCTCATCACTACATTAGTAGAAAAATATTTATTAGTAAAAAAACCACTTCACAACAGCGTTATACAATTTTTTCTACTTTGCTCTAAAATTTAAAAAACTTACTTTTAAATTAATGACTGATTTAGGGATTTTTTTTTCGGGTTGGGATTACAGTTTTCGCGATGTTTAAAATTCTAAGAACAAATTATATTTTGATATATTTTTTAGTAATGTCTTCTCCTTTTCACTGCAAGTAACCAAGCCACAATTTTAACACGGTAAAAAGTAACCTAAACACAAAATTTTGTATTGTTATTGCTTTCTAGCGTAGTAGGGTAGTATATTACTCTGTAGCTTATAAGCTATAGCTATAGCTTGCCTAAAGAGTGTTAATCACTATGTTAGCACAATAAACTTTTATTATCTTATCTTAACTGACTTTCGAACCAGTTTTTAGTATTTAGGGGGTATCCCTGTTTCATTTGTCGCATTCGCCAAACTTTAATTATCAATTGAATTGTTATATTTAATTTTTAAAAGTCCAAACGTTCACTTACCCGAATATGACCCCGCATAGCAAAAAACAGTTCTAAGAATATTCTTAAAATAAATATTGGGAATGTTGTACGATTCTAAGAATATGCGATGTTTTAAGTAGAACGTTCTTAGAAGGTTTTAAAACATTCAATGGATACCGTTTTACCCATACGAAAGCCTCTATGATCATTCTAATAACTTGCAAAACTATCTAACCTAATTTATAATCTGTCAAATCTAAAGTAGTCAATATCCAGAATAGTTACATGTGTAATAATGACATTGTGTGGTACAAATCAATGTCTTAAACTATTTTATAATAGACAACATGAAAAATTCAGGAATATTAATATTTTCATGCATTCATTTATTTGTACAAAAAGATACATACCTTTCTATGCTTACAATACAATCTTACATAGCTTACAAATACTAGATTTAATAAAATCACCAAAGACTAGACTTAGGTCTATAATTATAATCAAATAATACACGATTGGAATCACCAAAAACAATTAAATGTATAATTTTTTATCGGCTACTGTAGAATTTCAACTCCAACATGTCAAAAATGTATTGCAGAACAACGGCAAATTCAAATAAACCTTCTATCAGAACATTCTTAGAATATGCATAGCATAATTTCTAACAACATTCTTAACAGAAGTTTCTTAGAATATGCATTAGAAGAATGATTAGAGAAAATTATAAGGATATGTCATGCATATGCATAGATTAAGCATTTTAAGCGTAATTTTTAAGCATAATCATAGCATATCTAAAAGTTTATTCTAAGAATATTTCCAATAGAATAATTAGAGAATATTCTTAGATCATCGGTGCTATTTGGACTTTTGAACTTTTTGGACAGTAAAAAAGCTAGATGACCCCATAAATTTTTCAAACAACTGCAATAAAGAATATTGGAAGGGTTGGCTCCAGATTTTCAAAATTCTCTAGCCTCTAAATTGTTAAATTTTGGGATTTGAGCCCAAAGACATTTTTAATCAGAATAATAATTAAAATTCTTGAGAACTTTGTTAAATCAATAATAGATTCTGCAGTACAGAATGAAATCCCCCAAATATTTTAATAAAAGCTCACGGGTGGAGGTCTGTTTGTAATTTCAATTGCAGAAATGCAATTATTCATTTTGACCCCTCTTTCCATTTACTGACCACTGGTCAGTGAGTCATTTTATGATTTTTCAGGAAATTTTGCCCCATAATCTCCCCATACGTTTTAATGATCTATAGAAGAATAAAATAAGAAATATGGCGCAGTTTTTGTTGATAATAGTGTAAATAAATGATGTATCTAGTAGGGGGTGTTAGAGTAAGGGTATACAAATCGATTGAATCTGTAATATGGTCCAGTTTAATCAAGTTTTAGGTAAGAAAAAGTATATAGGAAGGAACACTGTAAAAAATAAATATGTAATTACACATCATCACTCATCGGCGAATTTCCAGTGCTCGCATAGGCGCCGCGTCGATTCTATCGTTGACGCGAGGTTTTAAATATTTACATTTTTATTTTCTTCGAAAAACATCGATATATTTACATATTTATAGATAATATGTATATTCAATATTGTTGTGTGTAACAAATTAGTCGTCAAATGTTTCGATTTAGTGACCTTTATAAAAATTTCCCTCATAATTCGGCAAAATTATTCCGTAAGCCTATGTTTCTCTGTTTATTTTCAACGTTGATGAGTCATAACTGAATTTATTCCGATTAATGCACATCATTCTGTACGTAAATGTGATTCAATGCAAATACATATAAAATTTACCAGATTTTACATGTAATTTTACAATTGTACATGTATTTTTACAATTTTACATGTATTTTTACAATTTTACATGTAATTTTACAATTTTACATGTATTTTTACAATTTTAAATGTAATTTTAAAATTTTATATGCATACTACATGTAAAGTTACATGTAAAATTTTAAATAAATATGTAAATTTACATGCAGAATCATAGGTAATGTGTTGCCATACAGAGACAAGTAAAAGTTACTAGATTTTACATGTAATTTTACGATTTTATATGGTGTGATGCCCCCATCGTTTAGACAGCACCCTAAGTGCTCTGTTCGCTGTATCAAATTTGAAAAAAGTTGTCCACCACAATTTTAAATAATATAATTTCAAAAAAAATCTAAGTAAATCGCGACAAAAAATTCGATTTAAAAAATAAAAATTGCATGGTCAAAAGGAAAATTTAATAAGATTTATAATAATATATCGCACGCCCCTTCTTCTTTTTAAAAATGTTTCCTCCTTTCCACCTGCCTCCATTCTACCCCCTAAAAATATAAAATAAATACCTAAAAAAGTATTTAGGTTATTTTGTTTAAATGTTTCCAATTTCAAGTTATTATCTCAAGCAGTTTAAAAGTAGGTATGTTAAAAGTGGGGGGCTCACCGAAAATGCCAGAAGGGCCCAAACCAAAGCCTTGGAGCTTAGTCCCCTTCGCCCCCTCCATCCTAGTTTTTAGACTTAAAGTTTTAGGGCAATATAACAGCCCTAATAATCATTCGTTTTGCATTTATTTAGTTATAACTAAATATTATTATGATAAACATTTAAATCTGTTTTAGTAAAAATAAAAAACATTATTATTTTTCCGTAAATAATGGCCAAAAAAACGAAATCGAAACACAATTAAATAGAAAGTTTATTTTTCAAGATGGTAACATTGCGCAAAAAATCTAACAATGAAAAGTGACCTGAGTGACAAAAAGGAAACTTGTTTTATGACTTAGTTGTAAAATTATAAAAAAATATATACATGGGAAGGAATTTTCGAAAACCACCATGAATTGGGCAATGTCTGTTTATTTTTTCTATCTGTTATTTATATTTTTCGTAAAATTTTATATTTTTATGACTTTTTACGACAAGACAATAGAACAAGGACATAAAAAATACTAAGTACGTTTTTTGTAGCAGATAAATATGATCCTTAAGGTCGTTATGTTTATTTTATTATTTAATATTTGCGCAAAGATGGTTTACTGTTAGAATTTTCGAAAAATTATCATTTTATTGTTGCTGTTTGTTGCCCATCCAATAAAAAGTACCTAATGCGACAATATAATTAAATTGCATAACAATTTTATAACTTAAAAAAATTTTATGCAATTTATTGAGTTAACTAAACTGTTTTATGAACTTGAAATTTAGAAAATGTAATTTACATGATGTAAATAACATAACCCAAATAATTGGGGGAGGATTCAACCATTTAATTTTATTTAAAAACTATTTAAAATTTGCTTGCTTCCAGTAGTGCCAACTAATAAGTTTAGTGGCTATAGTGCCTAGTTAAAGTTTGGTCAAATTCGGAAAGGTCTAAGAAAAATTACGAAAAAATCAGTTTTTTGTTAAAATCAGCTAAGGTTTTGGTTCTACATTTTTTCATTGATATTTTTCTAGTGGTAAAATCTATTCAAAATGGGTTTTATATGATTAAACAAGTGTTTTATTGGCTTCATTTTCATGCACTTAACCTAACCTAATTCGTTTATTTTACCGCGTATCATCATATTATTTAAAATATGAGCATATAGGGATGATTCGACCACTGGATGGAACATTCAAAAAATTAAAATAATATTAAAAATCCAATCCATTTTTTAGTTTTCCAATATACTTTTAATATTGGTTCGTATTTTCAGATTAACTACTAGGTAGTTTTGTATTGTTTTTTTATATTCGTTAAATAGTTTCTGGTTCCTTTTAATATTAGTCTAATATTATTTGTTCATGTTCTAGTTATTTTTAATAAAACATTAATAATTTTTGGTTCATTTTAATGTTGGTTCTATATTTTTATAACTATATTAGAACTATATTATAAAGTTTTAATAATAAATTTTAAATATTTTAATAATATATATAATTTTATTTACCCTGGTTTAATCATCCCCACCATCTGGTTGAAACCTCCCACCTTAGAGGGATGTTTCAACCAAATGTAACTATTTTTATTTTAATTTATAAAACTAATTATTCTTTAAATTAATACAACTTCTACTATATTATATAATAGAAAACATATTAAACTATAGATTGGTATAAAAAAATAAAATAAAATAATTTATTAAATATTTTATAAAACGATTTAAACATTAAGAGGTCGAAACATCCCCACTCTCCCCTACTGAATTTTTTTATTGGCGCATTTTTAAATTGCTATTTAGGAAAATCAGTGGAGGCAGAGGGCAAGAGGAAACATTTTTTTTGAAAAAATCCCCCAAAAAATTCTGAGCAAAATTCCAAAATCTTTACCAATATAGTTGGTAAAATCTCGTAAAATCTGTACCGAAAACCCAAAAATCCCTAAATCCTTATCAGAATCCCGAAATCCTTATTAAAATCCCAAAATTCTTAACGATATCCCAAATTTCTTATCGAAATTCCAAAAGTGTTTACATAGCACTTTTCAGGGAGAATAACCCCTTGATTTATCATTAAACAAAAATAGTTTTATTTTTTAATAGTGATTTACTTTAGTTTTTCTGTGGGCCTGTGTAATTTATCTCTCTCTTGCTTGTGCTTGTACAAGTCCTAAATATACCGTAACAAACTTAACTGCAAAATTGTACGGAAAAACTTTTCCCCCTTGCGACCTTTTTACGCTGTAACTGTACCCACCAATAAAAAATACCGTTCCACCATTTTACAACGCTATAAAGGCGTGGTTTTAAAAAAGTAAAAAACTTCCCGTATCGTTAACCCTAAATAACAGTTCCCCCATTTTTATAAAAAGGACCGTGAAACGATGTAATAAAAAAAACCGCTGCGACAGGTATTTTGTAACCATCCCTATTCATAAAAAAGACCCTTCGAGAATGTTTTAAATTAAAAAAAAAAACAAGCCGTGAAGATATTTAATGGGATTACTTTCAAAAACAATAGGGATCTTCCCTTCATATATATAATCTCTGAAAGTAATTCCCCGAAAACAAAATAGTTATGGGGGGTTAAACTTTTAAAAAAATCGAAAAAAGCTTAAAGAAAATTCCGATTAACGTAATTTTTCAGAAAAAATTACTTTTATTATAAATAAATATAAAAATTTTGAATTTCTTTGTCCAAATGAAATAAATGCTCCCCTGACATATCTTCACGGCTTGTTTTAAAATTTGACGATAATTTTCCAAGCGTATCACAGGGGTTTAGTATATTTTTATAAATAATAAATTTTGATTAAAATAAAATTGTGATATAATCAGTAAAAATGGAAAAGTGGGTTAAAAAAAATCTAGATTTCATTGATTAGGGAGCGTTCAAGTATTACGTAACGCAAAATTTGGCCATTATTGACCCCCCGCACGAGGCGTAACATTTTCGATACCCCGGAATCCGTCTCTTTAAGCCTAGATCATTGTTAAAAACGTGATCCAATAAACATTTTATAAGTTTATAATTTTTTAAGTTTTACGTAACATTTTTACTGACCCCCCCCCTCCTCTGTAACGCGGCGTAACGTTTTCGAGACCTAGCGCGTTACGTAACACTTGAAAGCTCCCTTAATTATAAATTATGTGTTAATTTATTTTAAATGAAAAACGGGATAGGGGTCTTTACCTCGAAAAAATTTACCTTGCAAGCAATTACCTCGAATATTTTTACCTAGAAAAAAACTACCTCGAACCCCCTTACATCGAAAAATTTTACTACGAAAGCCCATTACCTCGCACGAAAATTACTTAGAAAGAAAATGCCTCGAACCGACATTACCTCGCATAAAAATATTCCTCTAAAATACATTTTTAAAAATTGTTAAAAAAAAAACAAACCAAACAAAATTTTTTTTAGAAAAAAAAGGGAAATTTAACAGCAATAAACTTAGTTAAAGCAATGATATTTATATACCTATTATACAAAAAGAAAGTATTTGAAATCACAAATAATCAAAAAGCTGTCAATAAATCTACAGCATCATTTTTTATATATAAAAAAAATAATTAACTATAAATCGAGTAATAAATGTTTTTCCTTTGCAAGCAATTTCACCATATTTTACAAATTTCCAAAAAAAACTTGTATTAAAAAAAAATACACAAGATCTTTATAATACTCAAAGTTTTTATACACATACATATAGGTTAATTGATTGATTTTGAAATATTTACTAAAACTTAAAGCTAATAATGGAGCTCTCTACAACTAGAATTATGAAACAAAAGACGTCTACCCTATCTCTATCTCATTTGTGCTACACTTTCCAGCCAACCAAATAAATACTGTATTTGTTTTTCATACAACAAATATATTGGAACAGTATTTATTTGGTTGGCCGGAAAGTGTAGCACTGAGCGCCACGAACGAACATAGCTAATGTGAATCTGTAGAATAAGATAATTCTACTAAAATTTAGGTGGCGCCAGTAATTTCTTTAATAAAAATATTATAGTTACACTTTTCGCCCGGCCAAGTAAATATTGTATTTGTTCAACAAAGAACAAATACAGAATTTGTTTGGTTGGGTGGAAGTGGGAGTGTATGTATGTCTTCTATCCTTTTTGGGTAGAACTTTTGTCCCTGTCTAATCTAACGGGAGAAATCGCCATTGCCCGTAAATTAAAATTTAATCAATAAATGGTAAAATATGAACAAAAAAGCTACAATATACAATAATCAAAAGAAACAGATAAAAAATTAAAAAAATCCTCTTTTTGGGTAAAAGCCGTTCGAGGTAAAATCTTTAAAGGTAATGTACTTTCGAGGTAATGCCTTCGAGGTAAATTTTTTCGGGTAACGTCTTGTCGAGGTAATGTGCTTTCGAGGTAATTTTTTTCGAGGTATTTGCTTTCGAGGCAAATTTTTTCGAGGTAAAGACCGGCTCCCGAAAAAAGTAAGGAAATACCTACGTCATTCCATATATGAGTGAACACCAACACCCTAAGCTTTTATCTGTAGGTAACCCAACCCCAAGCTATTTAAACAACTTATCTTTGAATATAAATAAAAAACACCAACCTGTTCAATAAAGCTTATAAAAAACTGCCACGTGTTCTCCCCTATGTAACCTATTTTTTTACCCATTTAAATCAACAAGGCCGTATAGTGTCGATATACCGGAACTACAAGGTCCCTTTTTTATTTAAAACCCTTCTCTTTAATTCACTCGTATATAAACAGTACTCGGCGAATTTCCAGTAATCGCATAGGCGCCGCGTCGACTCTAGCGTAGACGCGAGGTTTTAAATATTTACATTTTTATTTCTTTTTATCTTGATTTTTTTAATGATTCCATTTAAACGAGTAAAGTGGGAAAAAAAGTTATCGATAAATAAAAATTAAAAACTTTCGTATTCTTAAAAGATAAAAATCGAATCTCGGTTTCTTCTTTGAAAAACACCGATATATGTACACATATGTATAGTTAATATATATAGTCAATATTGTTGAATTAGTCGTCAGATGTTTCGATTTAGTGACCTTTATAAAAATTTCCCTCATAATTCGGCAAAATTATTCCGTAAGCCTATGTTTCTGTGTTTATTTTCAACGATGATGAGTCATAGTTGAGTTTACGCCGACTACTGTAGATAAATACACGGCGTTTGAAGTCTTATGTCACATATTAAAGGAGATTATTCTACATCAAAAAACATGAAAAAACAATATAGGAACTAGGGCATTAGCGAAGAAGATTTTGTGGGGGGGAGAAGGTAAAAAATTACAACTTTTTTTAGCCTAAAAATAAAACTTTTTTCCTTCACAAAAAAGTTAATGACTAAAAAAAACAAAAACCTCCAAAAAAGCTTTGTCCGCGATTTTACCCCTAACCATAAGGCCAAAATACATAAAAATGGTACTCTGGTTGTAATACTGTAGGATTAACCGTTTTCGAGAAAAATTCATCTAAAGATGCAATTTCACGTTTCGAGAACTAAAAAGTCCAAATGTTGAAAACCAAAATATCATAAATTTTTAAAGGTTTCATAAATAAATTTTGGAATGATAAAATTATTGGTTCAGTTTTCATATAAAAATATCTGCACAAAAAAAAAAACAAATAAAAACCATATAAAATTCTAAGAAACACATATCATGTGGCGAAAAAAAATAAAAATACCGATATCTCAATCTTTATAAGAGCTTAAACCGTAACAAAACCGAAATATCTAACCTAATCTTGTCACATCTCTATTGCCTATTAAATCAAATCAAAAAACATCAATTTAAAATTTGATATCCATCTGCGCAAAAAATCAGGGGGATGTCGACCCTCTTTTTAAAATAAAGAAGTAGGTAAGTCGCGTGCCTGTTTTTTAGCAGGTTACAAATTTTATATTTCCGGTTTTAAAAATTAATATAAGAGGGTTGGTTACCTTGCAAAAAACTCCCCTATTTAACATAAAAAAATGCTTTATAAAAAAGATTCAATTAGGTTGTTTTTTATGGATACTTTTTACAGGTGATTATTAAAAGATGATTATACGTTGTTGGGTTTTAATTTATAACTCAATAGGAACCAAATAGTTGTTTTTTTGCATTTAATTATAGGATTAAATTATTGGTATTTTTTTCCCAGGGGTGAGGACCTTTTTAGTCAGCAAAATTTTTGCCAGGGGGTAGGTTTATTTTCAAAGGTAGGTAAGAACTTTTTTAAGTTTTCACAAGCTTTTTTTTTCAGGCTATTTTAGTAAATTTAGTTTTATTAGTTTATTAGGTGCAAAACAATATTAAACTATGCCCACTTTAGAGGGCTATTTTAAATAAATAGCCTATTTATAGGTATATTGTAGCTTTGTAGCTACCTTTAAAATTCGATTCGATTTCTGTTAAAGATTTTAGCGCCTATACATCCAAGAAAACCGTTGGTATCCCATAATTTTATAGCCTTTTGCACATTAACAAAAGAATATTAAACAGTAGCCGTTTGTGACCATTATTATATACTTAGCAAAAAATATTTACCTTAGAATATAAAAATATGTCTATTTTCATTAAAAAAAAATTAGCACGGTTTAAATATTAATAATTAATATTAATTGCAATCACTGAAACAAAAAGATCTGGTTAAGGCAACTAGATAATTAGCTTTGATTGAATACTGGATAAAATAACATCGAAAATAACTATAGTTAATTTAACTAATTTAAGCAGGGAACAACTGTTTTGGGAACGTTCAAGTATGACGTAACGCTCCTAGGGGGGGGGGTCATTTTGGAGTGTTACGCCCGTGTTAATGGTATAGGAAAATAGCGTTACAGGGGGGGTGGGGGTCCAAAATAATACTTGAATGTTTCCCAAGGCTAGAGGAGAAGTGGGTTAATTTTAGAGAGCACAATATTATAATATGAGATCCTATGAAAGGATTTCAAAGAAAATTTCTTGCCATTACTCCTTTCACATATGTGCTCTTGTCCAGTGAAAGGAATTTTCCACAGGCATAGAAAATTCATACTAATCCGATGATGTACTTCAAATTAGCAAGCTAACTATAGTCGCTGAACAGTACTGTTCAGTTTACGTAATTCCAGAAAAAGACTTTATAAAGTTATTAATCAATTAATAAAATTAATCAATATCTAGAATTTAAAACTTTAGTGGTAGAAAACAATATGTGGCGCCACCTATAGCCTCAGAATTAAATTGACATCCCAGAGACGTATAATTTTGATGACGTCAAGATTTGACCATAAACTGACGACGTCTGGTCATGTCAGAGCGTTTTTTATTAAAACGTACTATAGTACGTAGTAGTAGTAGTATTATAAGATCCTGTGAAAATAATCTAAGTCCAAACGAGAAAATATCTATCTACCGAAAATATATCCTTGTGATGTATTATCTCACCACAAAATATGCGAAATTACTACTCAAATGACAAACATGTTAGGTTATTAATGATAACTTATCATAAACCGCAAATTGACCGCATTTAACCCTTTCGAGACTAACGTTACGCATATGTACTAGCAATTAACAATTGACAAATGATACATGGTTGTACTCAGAATTTAATGCTGAATCAAAAAATATAAAAATATACAGGGCTTTCAATTTAAAAATCAAAAGTTGAGGTCACTTCCGGTAAAACCGGCACTTCCGGTAAAACTGGAATGCATTGTGCATTATCATTATCTGCATTATCTGTAAATTACGTACATTATTTGCAGTACTGTGCATTACTCTGCTTTATTCTGCATTAGGTACTTGCATTACTCTGCATTATTGTGCATTATTCTGCATTATCTGCATTATTATGTATTATTTTTCATTAGTTTTGGTAAAAACCGTCAGGGACAAAGCTTTTTTTTTAGTCATCAAAAATTTTGGCGACAAATCTTTTTCTGGAGGCGAGGACCTTTTTTTTTAGTCATCAAACAAAAATTTTGTAGGGGAAAAACTTTTTTTTGTCTGCAAGAATATGTACATTATTCTGAATTAAAATTTAAAAACATCATGCAGTCGTGCATTTTTCATGCATTTTCTGCAGTAGGTGTACAAAAATTTCCCAGTGATAGACCCCTCGTAAACATACTGTCTACAGTAGGTCATAAGTTCCCTAGAACCCGTTGTGTGCGAAGATTTTGTACTTGTTTTTATGTTTACTGAGCTGTTTTATGTATTCTTTAATAATTTTGCAAGAATGCACCTTTCTGTTGCACTGTGAAAAAATCCAAATATAATAGTTTTAGGAAATGTTTATTTTTGGGTTGGTACTGAAGACACAAATTTATGTTGTCTAAGGGCACATCCACAGGCTCGCATAACAAGCATAGTACATAAGTATGCGATGTCGTGATTGGCTTGATGTGCCGTCATGTATCTTGTAAGCTAATCACGGTATCGCATTCTTATGTATTATGTTATGCGAGCCTCTAGGTGTGCCTTAAGGCCTATCTAGAAGCTTGCATAAGAACATAAAACATAAGAATGCGATGCCGTGATTGGCTTACAAGATACATGGCGGCTTACCAAACCAATCACGGCATCGCATTCTTATATATTACGTTCTTATGCGAGCCTGTGGATATGCCTTTAACCAAAGACAAAATAAACAAATAGATTGATTTTTGACCGTCTGCGCATACTTCTGCGTCCCGACTAAATGCGTCCTCCATTTTGATTCCAATTGTCCAACATAAAGTAAAAAAATATATATATTTTTTATGTTGGTAACACTGTGTTGCGTTAGATAGAAATATTTTCTTTGTTAGAGATGTGTCTTTTCATTTCACTTCAGTAGTCAGTAAGTTTCTTTTTGTCGTTGTTTTGTTGCAACAGTTTGTTGTATATGTAAAAACTAAATCAATATGTTATACTACACAGATATTTATTTATTTTTACCAGTAATTTAAATATAAAAATATAATTCTACGCACACACCTCTAACATATTCGTGCAACAGGTTAACATAACCTAATTTATGTATGTTTTGAGTTTGTTTTCGAGATTTTTCTGTTATTTTTTCTACGCATTTGGTGTTTTGTGTTAGAAGGGTGAACATTTTATTTTATTATAGACTGAATAATAGCATTTTTGAACTTTTAAAATCTTTCTGTGTTTTTTGTATATTTTATAGTGCTTTTCCAAAGAACGAGTAAAGTCTTTGCAATGACGTGTTTTATAAAAAGTTGTAGAAACAAAAAACGACTGCTACCTGCAGACAGCAGTATCATATTTTTTAGGTAAGTTTGATTTTTTTTAATATAACATTAGAAAACATTAAAAAGTAAGGTTATGTCGTTTATTTATTTACATTTTACCCAATAATTTAAATTTCCCGGCTGATTTCTGACGTTACTTCCCATCAAAATGGGGGACTCGTAAATTTGTATATAACCTTGAGATGACAGCTCATCTATGTTCTTTGTCTATGCCTTTGACGTACTGTACTGGTAAAATTGTTACTGCCAACCAGAAAAAAAAACGGTTACAATTTCGAAAAGCATTTCTATTATTGTAACTTTTCTCATATCGAATAATAAACTAAATTCATCCAGCAAAATGGTCGTTATAAACATATTTAAGCATCCCACGCATACTTACAATCGTAACAAAAGAGATTTACAATTGTAAATTATTTCGCAGTTGTCCAATGGCTAGTAATCCAAAACTGACCCGAAAAATCGAAGGGGGAAGAACAATTAAAGGCCATTAAATTGACTCTTAAGCTGAGGATTACGCGCGTTTCTTTAAATCTATGGCATTGGTCAAATTTTGTTTTTCGGTTTGATGATAAATGTAATGGGAAATAATAGAAACTATGGACATGCATGTCCACCCTAACGTAACCCTGGTCCATTGTCACTTCACACGATTTCTATTGTGTTTTGCCGGACCTTTCACCTACTCCCCCTCAATCTGGAAATTGTCTTATTTTAAGACCTAATTTAATTTTTCTACTTACTCCAGAAAACAACATTGTTTGAAATGAAATGAAAACATTTAGAAGGATGCTCCGAAAAACATTTTTCAAACACTATGAAATAGTACCTATATTACGCAACGAGTACGCGAACCTAGTTTTCAGTGCACGAGAGTTCTTATTTTTTACAAGGCGACCTAATAACCAAACCAAACATCCAAAAAATGCAAAAATTGTCTTAAAATTAATTTTATTAGTTTGACGTTTTGTGTTTGACTTTCACTTGTTTTAGACAGCAGATGATTGTCACTTTTACTGCTGTCATGGCAACTGGTGGAAAATAAGCACTTACTACTAACTAGGTTGTAGGAAAAGTCAGTAATTGCTTTCCCATTTTGAAAATTTTCAAAATTTCAGAAAGCCTTGTATTCGTCCAAAAATTTTCAAAAATTTTTTTCGCGTATTTTTGCGTTTTATGACGTTTTATGTCGATATAAATCAATTTCAAGCAAAAAAAAAATTGTCGCTCGGTCGATCGGTCGGTCGGTCGGTCGGTCGATCGGTCTGTCCGGGAAATCTTGTGGGCACGATAACTTAAGAACGCTTTAAGTTAGAGACTTGAAATTTGGCATACAGGTATGTTACTTAAAGTTCTCGCTCGGGACTGTTTTGGTGAACATTGGGGTGCGGCAAGGGGGGCAAATGGGCAAAAATACATTTTTTTTAGAATGGGTGGGGGGTAGTTTTCGTGAAAACTGGTTTATTGGGGTTTTTGAGGTTGCTGAAAGTGAATCTGATAATAAAAATATTCTAAATCCACCCCCTGAGGGGTAAGGGGTAGTTTTCGTGAAAATTGATATATTGGGGTTTTTGAGGTTCTTGAATCTGATTATAACAAAATTCTAACTTCATCCCCAAAGGGGCAGAGGGTAGTTCTCGTGAAAATTGGTATACTAAGGTTTTCATGGTTGCTGAAGTGAGTCTGATAATAAAACAATCCATTTTACGCGCGGAGGTGAAAAATGGGAAAGCTCTTTTACTGGGGAGTGTATTTTTTCATTGATGTATAAGAGACTGAATTTTTTTAAAGTATTGACATTTATCCATAGTAAACAATCTTTTTACTGGATATCCAATATTGCATAGTAATGTTTACTAAAAAATTACCTAAGGATAACTTAAATTTTGTTAAAAATTTTGAAGTTGCTTTTAAAAGGTCTAAAATAAATTATGCGTGTTACGATCTGCATAAAATGTGTACCATATTTCTAGGAAACGACAAAAAAGCAACTTTACTTTTTCCTTTGCTCTTCTTCTCAGACTCTGGGACTCATATGCTTTGAGCTATGAGGCATAGCTATTGGAAAGGTCTCATTTAAACCGACTTAAAAAATCGGTTATACCTTCCAAACTATAACCACCATACAGGTTCCTTTTTTGGTGGGAGTACCTAAACATATTATTTTTAGTAAAATACTTCCGTTTTAAACATAAATCATTGTGGTTTCAGAATAAAATGTCGCTGGTAAATGAGTTTTTATATTGTTTGTCCACCCTCACGATTTGACAAAAATCTGTCGCTTTTTAAATTGAAGATAAGTACCCCATGAAGTTTAATGTGTCTATTATCTACTTTTAAAATTGTTTTTGGCCTGCCAAATACATATGGTCGGTCTAAAACCAAAGTGAACTAAGCGCCAATTTTTTTTTACTATTGGTAGTCCATGGTGCAGATTTACATATCCTACGGTTTGCAATAAAAACCAAAATTATTGAAAAATTGGCGCTTAGTTCACTTTGTCTTTAGACCGACCATATATGGTTCGTTTTTCGATTTTTTTTAAACCATGGTCAGTGGCAGTCCTAACCAGCATAGTGGCTTTAAGGCAAGTTTGGTGAAATTTGACTGGGAGCCACTGCTATTTGCTTTATTTTGGCTATTATGATTCCTCGATTTTCCATGTTGCCCTCACTCGAACGTCCGTCTGTCTGCATTCCGTCCGTCCGTCTGTCACTCTGTCTGTCCGCAGAAATTGAATGGAATTCAGGGGGAAGGGGGGAAAAGCTTCTCCGGGGCCTTGGTTCGAGTGGGGCCATCAATAGTGTCTTCTAGTTATAATAAACAGTGTATAATTTATTTATACACACAGAAAAATGTTGTCTTAAATCAAGAACATGGTCTTTTTTTTATAACGAAGAGAATGTATTCTTCTTTTATGCATATAATATTCTTATCCTTTTATATTTGAGAATATATTCTCCTCATCCATGTTTAAAGCACAATTTTGCTTTAAAGGAGAACATATTCTCTTCATTATATCCAAATCACACATTCTTGGTGTAAGACAATGTTTTTGTCTGTGTACTTTTTCCAGAACGATAAGGGTGCGACAATAAGCAAAAATGCAGGGCTTTTTCAAGTGAACCAGACCTTCATATTCGTGAAAATTTTCGCCTGCTAGGGCTTTCTTTTATTTTTTATATAAAATTATAAAATTAAGCGTATTATTTTTAAAAAGTTTCGCCGGGGCCCCAGCTAGATCGGTCTGGCCCTGATTATATTGTAGGATTTCGTTACAAATACCGACGAATGGGTTAAAATTTATTTTTTAAACTATTAACAGACAAATAAGATGAATCTGTCAGTCTGTCTGTCGGCAGAAATGGAATCGAATTCAGGGGGAAGGGGGAAAAGCTTCTCCGGGGCCCAGGTTCGAGTGGGGCCTGGGGTCACTAGTGTCTTTTAGTTATAATAAACAGTGTATAATTTATTTATACACACAGAAAAATGTTGTCTTAAATCAAGAACATGGTCTTTTTTTTATAACGAAGAGAATGTATTCTTCTTTTATGCATATAATATTCTTATCCTTTTATATTTGAGAATATATTCTCCTTTCAAGCATACCATATTCTTATCGTTTCAATTTAAAGCATAATTTTACTTTAAAGGAGAATATATTCTCTTCGTTATATCCAAATCAAACATTCTTGATGTAAAACAATATTTTTGTCTGTGTACTTCTCCCAGAAAGATAAGGGTGCAACAATAAGCAAAAATGCAGGCTTTTTCAAGTGAACCATAGCCCTTGATATTCGTAAAAATTTTCGCCCGCCAGGGCTTTCTTTTATTTTTTTATATAAAATTATAAAATTAAATTCTAAAAAGTTTCCCCGGGGCCTTAGCTGGCTTGGTCTGGCCCTGATAATATTGTAGAATTTCGTTACAAATACCGACGAATGGGTTAAAATTTATTTTTTAAACTATTAACAGACAAATAAGATGAATCTAATTTTAGAGAAACTTCGTTTTAAGTTTGAAACAATTAGTGCGTCTACGTTTTTGTTCCCCACAAAAATCGTAACAAAAATAGCGAAAACAAGGAACACAATCTCTCGGAAATAAATATCTAGCGAAGAGGGGTTGTCAGGATTTAGTTTTATTGACCACAGACGTCTATTTTTTTTTCTTCTAGTTTTCTTGGCAGCTGCTACGACGCGGTCTCTTCGAGACCGTTAAAACGTCTTGCAAGGAGTCTTTCGATTTATAAGTAGGGACACCCTCACTAGAAATAGTAAAGGCTCCATGGAGCTTTTTTTAGGAAATAACGCTAAAATCCCTCTTAGCATTTGGGGTTGCAAAGTTACATTGAAGGGGGATAATACCATAGTAATGCATGATAATATCACTTGCACGCAGGCCAAATGCCCATTGTGCATACTAACTTCTGTGGACCACCGGCTTATAGTGACTTCCGAACCACTGGTGGTAGAAACACTAATCGAGTTTTTTCATGTCGTAACGAGCTAGTCCTAGCATTCAACCGTGTTTGTTGCAATTTTTAGTGCTTTATAAATTACGTTACGTTAAATATTACGAAAATAAAGATTTTACTGTTTAAAAAGAAAGACTGTTAGCTAAATCTGTATGCAACAAGAATGTGTTAAAAAAAATGGGGTACTAATATTTATGGCGGAATGAGAATCGAACTCAAGCTAGTTGGCTAGTAGACTTGTCATGTACAGAAGCGGTGGACCACTACACCAATCCTCCCAAATTTTGTTATATACAAATCACCATATTCTTGATTTAAGACAATATTTTTCTGTGTGTGGGTAAATTGAGGGGTACAGTTGGGAAATTGGTTTGTAAATTTCGTCAGGGTTAAATATTTTTTTCTTGAGTCGGGACCTTTTTTTTGAGTTGCGAAAATTGGAGTAGAGTTGGGTTTTTTGTCATAGGTAAGGGCCTTTTTTTTAGTCATTAAAATTTTCTGTCAGAGATAAAGCTTTTTTTGAAGTTGGGAAATTTCGGTATTTTAAGTACCCCTGTTGTTGGTTTACAAAATGTCATTTTCAAAACTAAAGGTTGAACCAAGTTGAACCTATTACAACTTCCGGCGCCTGGGTTAAAAAGTGCAAACGAGATGTATCGAACGTATTGATTTTCTTGGCTCTTGTGTGTTTTTTTCCCTCTTTTACTTATTTCCTTGCGATGGGGGACGTAAAACGTCTTACGTTATGAGTTTTTCTAAAGAAGTGTGTGCGATTTAGGGGAGCGTTGATGAATACAGCGCGAATAATGAAACGCAATGGATAGGAATTCTTTTTAATTAAATCCTTCAATTTGTTTTCTAATTACAGGCTGCCAAATTACTAAAACCAATTTCGATGCGACATTTCAGTTTTTAAAAAAAGAATGTATTATTTTTGTTTTTTGATTAGCCCCCTGTAACTTTTGTTAATCAGGGGTTTTCTTACACTATTTTTATTATTTTTTTAATTCCATAACTTTTCTATTTTTAAGAGGATTTTTCTTAATTTTGTGCCCTTACCAAGGGCGTATCCAGAATTTTTTCGGGGGGAAGGGGCAGACATATTTTATTAGCTAAATCTCAAAAATAATTAAAATGGCGCCGAAGGCGAAAATTTTTGCATATTTTTTTTAAACTAGAGAAATGGCCTGCCTATTAGGTGAAATTATATAGCCAAAAAAAAGCGAATTTCAAATATCTTTATTCGTTTGTTTTTTATATGCTAAATTCAAAAAATGGTATTTTTTCTTTTTTTTTCGCTATATTTTCATAAAAATTTTATATAAATACTAAAGTTATGGCTCTGATTTTTATAAGCAACTCTAACACACATATGAGGTTCGTAAAAAGTTTTAGATTGACTTCGATAACGGAGATTTTACGAGGAGTTATTGAAAGCAGAACAACAATATTTTGATTTATTTAATTTGATTTAATTTAATGTGATTTTTAGGTTTCAAAGCAAAGAGAAGAAGTTTATTTTTAATTTTTCGTTTTGTTTTTTTCATAATAAATTTAATTTATTGTGTTACTCTTCTAAAAATAAATAAATCACAAAATTTTAGTTTTTTTTTTTCGATAAATCCCGGTAAAATCTCCGTCACTGGATTAAATCTAAAATGTATTAGTATTGTATATAAAAATTAGAGTCGTATCTTTAGTATTTATATAAATTTTTTATCAAAATTTACCGAAAAAATGCGAAAAAATCTAATTTTTTGAATTTAGAGGCCTATAAAAAACTAACCAATTGGATTGGAGCCTCATTAATAGAGAACCAATCCAAGGCAAAAAAGATAAATAATTAGAACTTAATTATTTTTTTTACTACAACTATAGGCAAAAAAACACTGTGCGCTATCTCAAAAAAACGAGCTGATCGAGAAAAACGAAAAAAGTTCCGAAATCAGCTCATCAAGTATAGTCAGACTCGACTAAAAAGTCGGGCAGATGGACAGATAAGCGGACAGGCGGACGGATATTTTAAATATTTTTTTTCCAAGATTTGTTATGATTTTTTTGGAAAATAATCTTTTTTTGAAAAACGAAAAATTCTTGGAAACTTCACAGGGGAAGGTATTTTTTATTAGGTACACCGTTCAAGTTCTTGTAGCAAAGAAAAGTGTATTTATATTAAATATAAAATTATAGGTATTTATATTATATATATTTATATTATATATTATTTTTACCCGACTTCAGCAACTTGGAAGAAGGGTTAGGTTTTTAAAGTGTTTGTATGTATGTATGTATGTATGCACGTTTGTTTGTTTCCCTCTAGAGCGTAAACTACTGAGACGATTTTAGCGATCGAGTCATATGGGCTATATATAATGTTTCGATAATATTGATAATTATCATCAGAAATTTAAAAAAGAAATCTACAGATGGCGGCTTTTGATACGGCACTCCCCATATCATGTCTGAAAAAAGCTTTAATTTTCGAACCCATAAATAAGTCAAGTCAAACCGAAAATATGTCATTCCATTGTATTTAATTTTAAAACAAGCTCCTTAATTTTTATCTATTTTCAGCTGAAAATGATTTTACACACAAGGGTAGCATTTCACGTCTGAGAGACTGAAAAACATTAACTTGTTGCTAGAAAACGATTGAAAAATCACATAGTTAAATGAATAATGCTCTTCACTAAAGACAACTTGACGTAAACGTTTATATTATGGTGTCTTTTCAGTATTTATTTATATTTTTACACGTGGGGAAGATTACTGGGGCAATTATGTGTCAGAAAATAATTGTTATATAAACTTCAAAGAAAAGAAGTTACCTACAGAAAATGTCATTGTAATTTTAATACTAAATTTTATTTGTAAATAGATATTTGTTATTTATATCGCCATCATTGGTATTTAATACTTTACTTGTGATATTAAATACTGCAATGTGTGTATTGAATACAAAATGTTGTCATACTAACATAGAGTCCGTGCTGGTACATTTGAATCCCCACGCAACATGTGTTTATTAATATTAACATGTTATAGTAAAAATTACTGTAACATTTGGTAAAGCATATCACACCTATAGTATGATATACTTTGAGTTGTTGTTAAGTTGTATTACTGATCTAGTTTAAAGTATGTTACAGTATTCAGAAAAATTAATAATCGGTAAATAATACCAAAATTTTGATTAGTAATAATATAAAGATTTCAACCACACACAATAACACTGATAAAATAATCTATAATTTTTTTACTTTTCTCTGTATTATTACTAATCAAAATTTTGGTATTATTTACCGCTTGTTATTTTACTAAATACTGTAACATACTTTAAACTAGATCAATAACACAGCAATTACAACTGAGAGTATACCAAACTATAACTGTGATATAATTTACCCAATGTTACAGTATTAATAAACCCATGTTGCCTGGGGATCCAAATGTACCAGCACGGTCTCTATGTTAGTACGACAACATTTTGTATCCAATACATACATTGCAGTATTTAATCTCACAAGTAAGGTATTAAATACCAATGGTGGCGATATACTATAAACGGTGTTTTCAGTCCTTTGGCATTAAATAAAGGGGATGATTCCACATCAGAAAACATGAAAAACCAGCATAGGAACATATGTCCCAAAACGTAATTTTCTTGAATCATAAATTGTCCGACATTACGATTTTATAAAAAGAAACGCTTACTTTATCGTTATTTTTCAATGTCCGGGTACCCTCCTATCAAATTTCGGCACGAGTTATTTTTTATTTATATAAAACTTCAGATTTTTTAACATCACCTGCCTCTCAACCTTGTTTGTCGATATAGGACACCCCCTAACAAAAAATAGTATATTATAATATCAGGACTGGCTACCATTTTCACAAAAAAAAACAAAATAGATCTACCTTTTTATAGACTTATTAGCCCGGATCATTCACTGCGGTTGACGTGATGCCCAAGGTAAAAAAAAAAGAATAATGATTTTTATATTATATATAAAAGAGAGATTACTTACAAAAAGATCGACATTTGAATTAAATGATAAAATTATGAAAAGAGAGGACTACCTAGGATTTATTATATATTTTGTTCATTAAAAGTATATAATACTATTTTTTTCACTACCAGCTTTAGGAAACGTTCAAGTATTACGTAACGCTCCTACGGGGGGGTCATTTTGGAGTGTTACGCCCATGTTAATGGTATAGGAAAATAGAGTTACAGGGGGGTGGGGGTCCAAAATTATCCAAATTTTCGTTACGTAATACTTGAACGTTCCCTTAGAACGTACTATTATTTATCATTTATTTAATCCGTTTGTATTTCATATAAAATTTTTCAACCTTTTGGAGTTCTAATAATCGCGAACTGCCTATATCAAAAGATAGACCCGTGTAAGTAAATAAGTGAAATTAATAGAAGGGCTAGTAGTAGTTTTTCTATTTTGTGACTCTTATAAGCTCATAATCACACGAATTTTGCGTGTTCTTATAGGCCCATAAGGATCTCTACTTTTTTTTTCTGTTGGGTTGGCAACATACAAAAGCCTATCTCTTGACGTTTTGCGTGCAAATGTCAATGTCGATTTAAAGTTTAATATTTTACAAAAATTTGTGTTTGGGTTATTTTTTACCGTGTTAAAATTTCGGACTGGTTAATTGCAGTGAAAAAAGAAGAGATATCTGTAAAATATATCAAAATATCATTTGTTCTTAGAATTTTAAACATAGTGTAAACTGTAATATCAACCCAAAACAAAAATCCCTAAATCACTCATCAATTTAAATGTAAGTTTTTTAAATTTTAGAGCAAAATAGAAAAAATTGTATAAAGCACTCTATTCATAACATGTTTTTAGAGCACTAGTACTTTAGAAAACTTTTCTAAACTTGTACTCGTGCGCTAAAAACGTATGTTATGAAACTAGTACTTTAATATACTATTTCGTAACGAGTAAGCGACTTTAGTCCTTAGTCCAAACGAGAATGAAGTTTTTTTGACGACGCGAAGCGGTCAAAAAATCATTCGAGTGGACTAAGGACTTGTCGCAAACGAGTTGCGAACAACATTTTTCGTTCGATCTACAGTCTAGACTCTTTAAAAATGTATATTTTAAAGAATTACCTGTGTTTAATTTTGACATTTCAACATTTTATAAAAGTCAAATGACTTTTGTCAAAATGAATGCTAGGTGTAATCGTTTGGATAAATGAGTGTGCATAGTTGTCATTTCATTCAAATATGCACTATGTACTCGTGCGATAGAAAAATATCCTAACGAGGAACATTTTTCTTTATTTCCTGTATACTAGGTCGTACGAAAAAAAAACTTAAAAGAAACCCGTTTCATAGATATTGGTTTATATTTATATAATTTTATTACAGTTTGTGAAAAAAATCATGCAGCCCAAATTGGGGTCCCCAATAAAATTTTAACCCTAAATTTTAAAAATTGTTTCCGATTGCAGTAAAGGTTCTTTCTGTAACGGAATATGAATGCCTTCTAAAAATATATAAAAATATTTTTTTTATTTACAATCTATTAAATTCAAAATATAATATAAACGGTACTCAAGATTTTTAAATACGATTATACGGATTTTATGCAATAATATGGAAACCTTTTGAAAACCATTTCTATCTGAACTGTTTATTTAAAAAATTATAAACGCCTTTTCACGTCATTTTTTCGATAAAGATCCGCAACTCAAAAAGGAACTTTTTAATTTTATTTTACGCTTCTCAGATGTAAAAAATAACATGTTATTATACTAGTAGCAGCTTTAGAGCAGAGGGAACGTTCAAGTATTACGTAACGCAAATGTTGGTCATTTTGTCCGTCCGTCCGATAATTTTCAAGATTTCACTAGTACCGTAAAAAACTATTATAGGTCCGAGCGAGGGTCCGAGAAGGACTTTAAACAAGCCGTGAAGATATTTAATGCTACGCATTCCGTAATATATTATTCACAGTAAATGGTAAATTGCATTTTCCCAAATATTAAAAAAATATATATAAAAAAAAATAAAAAAAGATCTTTTTTTGAAAAACGAAACACTTTTTTGTTTTTGGGGGCATTACTTTGAAAAACAATAGAGATCTTCCCCTCATAGAACTTGATTTTTCCTGAAAATTTCGAGTCGATCGGATAATTCCTTCTGGAGTTATCGTGTCTACAAAAATCGTGACATCGGACAGATGGACAGAAGGACAGACAGACATTTTCAAAGTTTCTTATTTTTTCATGAAACACATTTGTATCCAAGAATTTTTTGTCTAGGACGTTTTCTGACGATTTTGGGAAATTCGAAACTACCGTATAATATTATTCTAGCGCAGGCGCTGTGAATAATATAATAATACACTAAACTATTTTGTGGTAAAGGGAACGTTCAAGTATTACGTAACGCAAATTTTGATCATTTTGGACCCCCCCCTGTAACCATTAACATGGGCGTAACACTCAAAAATGCCCCCCCAGGAGCGTTACGTAATATTTGAACGTTCACAAATTAAAATATTTGATCTGCTTCCACTCCGGGACATTTAATAGCAACACTTATGACAAAGTACCATCGTTTTCATAATAAACGCTTACACCTAAAAATGTTACAGATTATATTGAACTTTATCAAGGTGATTTGACATTTATTTGTCAAATATTATTATGACATTACTTGTCAAAATAATTCACATTAGTTATGCCGCAGCTTACAAATTATCAAAAATGTATTATAACAGCAAGAATAAATGACGGGATAAGTGTACGTGAAATAGCCACTGAATTAAATGTTGCAAACAGCACTATAATGCGAGCAAAGAAAAAACTTGAGGAAACTGGACAGATTAGCAGAAAGCGGGGTTCTGTTCGAAGTAGAATGAGTAGTGCAGAAGAAGATATGCGATTAATGAATTATCTGCGGGAAAACCCTTTCCATACCGGAGTCAGAGCGAGGGAAGAAACTAACTTTCCTGGGTCATAATGCTGAAGAATTACGACAGGCCATCATTGAGGCTTGGCACGCAAAAATTACACCAAATTACACAAACCAACTGTTAGAATTACAAAGAAGATTTTTTTATTTTTGATATCTTAAAATAAGTCACTCTTGATGATGTTTTTTTTTCTTTATATTTTTGAAGACACTATTTTGAAGAAAAAAACAACCGTAAGAGTTGTACAAAAAGCGCTTAGTGTTTTGGGAGTTTAAAATCAAGCAGGGCAAGTTATAAAGAGTGACTTTTTTTGAGATCAAATCAAAAATAAAAAATAAATTCCTCTTTGTAACTCTATCTGGAGACATACTGTATAAATATCATTTATAATAAAATTTGTTAACCTTTTTGCTTATAAGCATATATGCTTAAAGACAGTTATAGGACTTGCACTATATAATATAGACTGTACTTTAACCTTACTTAATTATTACGGAAAATGTCAGTGTCAATCTTAGTAAAGTACATATACCACAACTAAAAATTTAAAATGTTGGGGTACCTCAGGGTTCTGTGATGTGAGCGTTTTCTATGAAAATGATGGTACCTAACAGTGATTTTAAATTTTATCAATTTTATCAATTTTCTGGTATAAAAAATCCAATTAAAATCTAGTATTAGACTTCCTTAGAACCAGGTGACCTGATTTATTTATTCATGACAGGACAAGTAAAAAAATGCCCTAAAAATGCGTCAAAAATGTATCAAAACATAATATGTCAGCTGTCAGTTCAACTTTTTAAAAGTTTTGTCATTGACTCTCTTTCCTTTTTTAAGTCCTTTCACTTATTATTCGTAATTTTGTCCTTCCGTTTGGTATCGATGTCCATTTCTACATTTAAAAACAGTGAAATTTAGTATCTTTTAAACTAAATGGTATTAAATTTTGCAGATTTTTAGTTTTGGAACCTTTCTGCCTAGGTTAGTCATCAAAGAACTGTCCGCCTTCACTTTCTATGATAATGCGATACTATTGTACGAAAAAAACGAACCCAAGTAACATTGTAAACCTAATGTAAATAGAACTTTTTACCACACCATTCGGACCCAGTTAAAATTTCATTGCTGGCGGTAAAACACTTTATCTTTTATATACTGTAGGGGAAGTGGGTGATGGTTCGACCAGTTTTTTGTAAAAAATTCATATCATTGTAAAACATAAATATTTCAAAATTATATTTTTTCCGTTGTACACTTCAAACCTTTAACTATAAATAGCTCTAGTTAAAATTTTTATAAATAAATATTTATATATTTTTTTTCTCTTTAAAACACAAGCTGCAAAATGGTTGACTCTGAGAGTGGGGCAGATTTAATCTAGACAAGAAACAGTTTCAAGCATTAATAAAAGTAAAATAAGAAAGTTTTATTTTTTATTTTTTTATATATACTCCATGGATATTGGATCCAATATACATTCTGCTCTTGCGCCAACAAAAATTTGAATACTGCAGGGCGATTCGATATCAAAAACTGGACAGACAGAGACGGGCGCAATTTTTTTGCAGATTTCGACTTAGAAAGGTCTATAATGTCCATAAATGTGAAAAAAAAACATGTTAAAATTTTTTATTTATTTTTTAGTACATTCCTGTATATTTTTAG
The DNA here is from genome assembly GCA_958510825.1 of Brachypterus glaber. NCBI lineage: Eukaryota > Metazoa > Arthropoda > Insecta > Coleoptera > Kateretidae > Brachypterus > Brachypterus glaber. Next base: position 6,822,503 of record OY294052.1, read on the forward strand.
AAAAAGGCAAATGGCAAATGGCACTATGCTTAAGGACTACTTCCCATTTCTATTTTTTAATCTCTCGGCATGTGCGGTTCGCCAAAAAAGTACCTTTCCAAAAAAGAAAGTCTTGAATAATATAGACATTTTACGGTACTTACTTATTCGAGATTAGTCGACCCGGTAGTTATTTTTTAAGGTGATTAAAGGGAATTAAGGAAAGGTACCATTATAATGATTATTATTATGGTATGATGATTTTATTTTGGGATAATTATTTTCTGTTTGTATTATGGCCTTGTAAAAAAATATAAAAGAAAATATTGTAATACTCTAAACATATATTCTAATAGATCATTATTTGTAAGATGCGTGTGTAATGAAAATAGTTATTTATAATAACAAGGGTGAAAAGTTAAGTTTTTCGATTGAGTAGGTTTTTAGATGCCGATGGCCGGCCGAGGGTTATAAACCTACGAAATCGAAATTTAACTTTTTGCACGTTTATTATACAATATTTTTTATTCGATTGTTACTAATTATAATAAATTATTAAAATATACTTAATTTTAAATTGAAAAATATATTTCTTTTTCCTGTCTTATTACTTATCTAGTTATCCATGACAAATTGCTATCCAATCAAATCGCTTAAAAACAATTGAATCATTTCTTTTGCGTGCGGTTTCATTTTCAAATTAAAAAAGTTTGGTGTTAATTTCTGTTAAAATGTGTCTGTTATGAAAATAATAATACTTCCAAAACTGTTATATGAATATTATAAATATTGAAATTGATTTTACAATTAAAATTTTGTGTTTTTAAGTTATTTTAGTGGATGAATACAGATTAATCAGTTAAAATATATTTTGAGGTTATGTTATAGAAGAAAATATTTTGTATGAAATGATTATAATAACTGTATCTGGTCAAAAAGAACAGTTAGTTCAAGATCAAAAGTGACCAAAAGGTCATATTTCTTTATAAATATTACAGTAAAGGTAAAGCATCTTGTTTTAAAAGGCTTAAAAATAACAAGTTTTAGTTAGCGGGCGAAAAAAACTTTTTGGCCCTAGGGCCACAAAGTTCAACTTTTCACCCGTAAAACATGAACAAAAAGTGTCGCTTTTAGAATCAATCGAATAAAAATGAATATTGCATTATAAGGTAATAAACACACCCATTTTGCATGTGATTTGGGCCCTTAATCACAAAATATATTTTTTCTTTGGTTGGCGTAGGACAAAAATTTTCAAAAAAATACGCCTTTATGCGATTTTTAAGGAAAACCCTGTAATGGCATGTTATTATATTTTCAATTTTCCATTATCGTACAAAAACTACCAGTTAGTAAACAACCACCCCTATTTCGGGGAGTAGACAATATTATATTACGCCTCGAGTACACGAACCTTGTTTTTAGTGAGCGAAAGGCTGCGCCTCGTAAAAAAAGCACTGAAATGGTTTGCGTCGAGGTGCGTTTACTATTTCTCCTACGACCTAAAACCTAAACTTCCGAAGAGTGCAAAAATGATATTAAAATTAGTTTGTCAATTTGAGGTTTTCTGAAAGCAATCAATCAATGCTAATTTTACATATGTAAAATCAGCTAACTACTAACTAGGTCGTAGGAAAAAACGTAAACTCTATGGCCTGTTACAGAGACCCACAGTAGGCCTCTGGACGGACGGACCAACGGACCGACGTACGAACGAAAGAACATCAAAAAATCTGTTTTTCGGAATGTATTGACCTTTTTTACAAAAAATCCCACAGTGATGGAAACATTTTTACACAGTCGACCGTGTATACCTAAACTGACACGAAATCATGTTAAATTATGTAAAATTTACACAATTTTACACATTTTAACCCGTTTCCGTGTCAATTCAGGTCTACATAGTCGACTGTGTAATAGCTATTTTCCTAACAAGTGCTTCCGCACCTGATTGCATTTGCATATGCGTGCGGAAAGATACATCTTTCCGCACGCTCGTAAAAAAAGAATTATATATATATAGGTCCTAATCCTAAAGAATAACTGTACGAAGATAACATTCGTTGCAGCGAGGAACTGGTTTGGGAGTTATTGGACATCAAACTTGAGCAAAATTTTAGATTAAAAAAATAATTAATAGGTAGTAAGTCAATTATTATAGTTATTTATGGTACTAGTGGGTAAAGTAAGACATTGCCCATGAGAAAATTAACCTGCGAGGCGTCAGCCAAGCTGGTTAATTTTCGAGAGGGCAATATCGGTTTACCCATGAGTGCCATACAAGGTTTTATCCAATAAATAGCTTAGGAATTCATATTTTTATTAAAAATTTTAATGACATTTACAAGAAAATAATTTGACAAGTGACAGTTGAGTGTGTAAAATAAATAATTATCCACTCAATAAAGTAAAAGCCACGCGGGGGTTATTATTAAGTTTATCTATTTAAAATAAAGCTGGTAATTGTCTTATTATCTGTATGTATTGGATAAAATAATTTTTTTTAGTCCTCCTATTTACCTAGGTAGGCTCTATTTTCTGTGAATTTTAAATTTTGCTTGTCATAAAAGATTCATAGAGCCTACAAAAATAGAAGTTACCCATTATATATTTACACCTATTTTGATAAATCATGTATTTTTTTACTGAATAAACTTTTAACCATTTATAAAAAATTTGAAAGATATTTAGAAATATCTAACAATAGAAATTCTGGGTAGCTAAACCAAAATTCAATACACTTCTTTTCAATAAAAAATTGCCAAAAATGTGCATCTAGGTACTACTTCAGTGGTCAAAAATTTCATTCATACGCTTTTAAGTACCTCTTACCGCTCAAAGATTAAGATCAACTACAATGAGTTGTAGATTTTTTAACTGTAAAGAATTCTTTAGGTAGTATACAATTTCTTTTTGCGGATATATTTTCAGTATTACATACAAACATTTTTTTCTTAAAAATATTTAAATGACAGGTAAGTATTGTGTTGGAAACTGGTTAGGCAGAAAACTATTTTTTAAGCTGAACAAAATAGAAAAATACGTTAAATATTCACCATCCTAACAAACTTTTTATGTAAAAATATTTTAAAATTAACCTTTTCACTGTCATCAGGGCCGTAACCAGAAAAAATCTAGGGGGGTTAGCCCCCAGGGTAAAAAAAAGAGTTATTAATTAAAAACCTTATTTTTATTACAATTTTAAAAGTTCTCTTAGGATTCGTTTCCGGACCTATGTTACTATGCTAGTTTTTCATGTTTTGTGATGTGGAATTGTCCCCTTTATTTTTCGACATATGACTGCAAACACCGTGTATATAAGCTGGAGAGCAGATTCATATTATGGCCCCATGAAAAGAAAAAAACGCAATACATTATCCACAATCCACATGCGCACATATCTTCACGGCTTGTTAGAAATATATTTTCATGGGCATGATTTAGATTAGGGGCTGTCCATATATTACGTAACGCAATTTTTCACAAAAATTAAAACTAAATATTAGTTATTTTTCCATGGACAAGTCATGTGTGTTTCCAAGTCTACGAAAGGCATTACAGATCGTTCTGGTTCTTGAGTGTTTGTTAGACATTGGCTGAGGTACACATTGGTGTTCTGTGAGTACACATTTCGCGAGAAAATGTATCATCGCCGATGATTCATCGGCAAGATCACGCAAGAACAGGGCCGTAAGATTTTTTTTTAATATCAATGTCAACAGTTTTTTTACTGATTACAATATTATTTAAATATGCATAGTTTCGTCAATTTTTGTGTGAAAAAGGAAATTAGGGGCCACTAAATAGTAATTTATATTGAAATAAAAATACAACTGCTAAGCTTAGGAAATAAACATTAAATTCCGTTACGTAACGTTTACCTAGACCCCCCCCCGCCACAAACTGTAACAATTTCTCTGACCCCCCCCCCCTAGGCGCGTTACGTAATATATGGACAGCCCCTTATTGAGTTGTTCTTTAAAAAAAACTGAGATACCCATCTTTTTAAACGATATAATTTTCTATATACGTGGTCTGGAATAAATATGTTTAACAAATCTCTCTTTTTATGTCAAAAGAAAAAATTTAAGATATCTGATTTTAAAAATCATTCCAGACAGCTGAGTCTTTACTATCTTGATGGTAAAATATTTAACAATAGATGAAGCAGTTTTAATTTTTTGAACTAAATTGATAAAAAACTGGTCAAATATTAAGAAAAACTAATAAACTTGTAATTTTAACGCAAAACTTTATATTATATTATTATTATATTATATATATTTGCTAATTTTGCTACAGTTTTCTTTACTTTTAAAAACAAGAGATGGTACTGCATGTGCTCATTTTAACACTTGATACGGAATATTCATATCTATCTAGAGCTAGAATAGATTCATTCTGTGTTTGAAAAGTGTGTGTATTTGCTTACATTCCAAAGCAGTCGTAGAAATAATATATTTTGGCGTATGAAGTTGACATTTACGTAGCTTAGATATTAAAGTTAAATGCTATTATTTTGAAAGTAATATTTTCTGTGTATAATTTTGAATTTAAAACATATATATTTCCACTTGAGATAGAACGTGCCTGTTTTTTACATTCTTTTTTTTTGGCAGGAAGTGGTGATTTATTTAACTGAAAGAAAATGAGGGTATACTTTTTTTGAGAGCAGGTTATCCATTTTTTACACATGTTAAACAAGTGTTTTGTAGATTTATTTTGCTAAAAACAATGTTTACTTTGGATTAAAAAGTTACAGCTTTTAGATATTCTCCTTTTAACAGCACTCAAGCTGGAAGATTATTTGATGGTAGATATGACCAAAGCGTCGCGGTGCGGCGCGAAGGCGGCACTTCTAAAGATAAAGAATATTATTTATTCATAATCATACAGTCCTTAATATGCATTATAAAAAGTTGCAAAATCTATGATTTTTGTTTACTTCTTTTAAATTTAAAAAAGCTTTGTATTTTTAACCAAGGTTAGAAATGAATTCATATCTAACCTGCTTTTTAGCTTTTGCTTATACCTCACAGATAGCGAAACTATCGCCTTGTCTGTAAACAGTTGAAGTTTGCGAATAAAATAACCTAACATTTTTGTTTATTTCTACGAAAAACAATAAGAATACCTATTTATTTATATATTATATAGTTATTTGGTTCATACAGAGACTTATAATAGGAAATTACAACGAGCCACTTATTTAAATTATTATTTAGTTGAAATTTATAGTGACGTTAAAATCTGCAAAATTTCTGTAGAAGATCATTAAAATGGCGAATTTTACGAGGTAATGTGTTATTTATTTATGCTTGTGAATAAAATTATGTTCTAAACACATAAGAAAATGACATTTCCAACTCTCAAGTTGCTAATTTGGCCTAGGCTACGCCTCAGCTAAATAGCATCTCTCGAGTTGGAAATGTTTCATTTTCTTATTAGGTTAGAAATATACTATATTTGCACCAAGGTAAGCTTGATTTGGAAATAAAAGTCCTAATTTCAATTTTTTTCATTTATTTAAGCTATCCTTTAAGTATGCATCTATGTATATTATCTGTGAAATATCAGTTTTGTTACACGTGTCTAAAAACTACCATTTTTACCCAAAAATAGCTTTTTCTGAAATAAATATGGTTTTTATAATAAAAATAACCGTTCGTGCCAGACGCGTGTTTCAATTATATGTCAAATTTTTGTGAGGGGAGAACCAAAAAAATACGCGTCATTTGAAAAAGGTGCATACAAGTTTTAGTTAGGGGAACTAAAATAAATTAGTAGGGAGGATGTTGAGATATTTTTAAACACGCTAATTCTTTTTTTAGGTTCTTTTTTTTGTATTTTTTAAGGTCATGTAACAGATCAAGTGGGAAATGATTTTTTAATTGTGTGTTAAAAATAGGGAGAGTGTTTTTTTAGGCTAAACGTTACAGGTTGATGTTTTTTATATTTTTTTACAGGTTGCTTAACTTATTTTCAGATTTGTAAATGTTATATTTAGCATTTTGAAAACATAAGGTTATTTTAAAGTATAGTAAGCTTTTGAAAAAAAAATAGAGTGGCCTAAATATAATGCAAAAAAACGCAATTTCTTATAGAAACTACTGCATTTGAAATAGAGTAAATAATTTTAAGGAGATATTCTACAACAGAAAATATGACAAAAATGTGTGCTAAGGGAGCTAAGCCGGTTTTTATTTAATAACTTAGGAACCCTTTGAGATATAGCAACGAGGTTCTGCATGTGAACTAATCTTAAGAGGACCCATTTTAGTATGTTATCTTCATGTACTTATTTTAACCAGGGGTGTGCGTAACGGGGGACCTTATCAGTTTTTTGTCCAAACTTTTTTCTGTGTTTTTATGGTTTTATTTTTGGAAAATAATTCCTCTAGTCGAAACACATAAAAAAATATTCTTGTTGTAATACTAAAATTTCACGTTTCGAGGACGAAAAATTAAATACTAAAATGTTGACAACGAAAATTTCAATGATTCAGGGTGAATGTACATTGAAAACTAAAAAAAAATCTTATTTATAGGTACTTCCAAAATTCAAACTTAATGGAGCTATGGTCTCCTAAAAATGCATCATTTTTAAAGGGCCATAGTAGCTTTAAAACGATTTTTCGACCCAAATGTGTAAAAACTTTTTTCTTAGTTTTGATATAGCCCTGCATCATTGGTTTTTAACATTTTAGTATCTAATTTTTTGTCCTTCAAACGTGAAATTTCACCTTCAAATGATTTTTTCTCGAAAACGGTTAAACCCGCAGTATTACAATAAGCTAAGGAGCTAAGGAATCAAGTTCCAAAAATAAAATTATTCTACTACCCTTCCAGATCAGCAACATCATATTTTTTTTTTTGATTTTCAAGAATATATTGTACAAAAAATATTGTTATACCTCTGAACTTTAAAGCTGAATGTAACAACCTTTCATACATGAATTGAAATAAAAAGTGCCTATATGACAAATGTCCCTTCCCAGCAAAAACGACCAAAAATTTGACCATGAAACCGTTAATATATCAAAAATAGTAAAACGTAAGGATTTTTTTTCCGAAAAAATCGAATCTATTAAAACACAATGGCTTCCGCTCGTGTCCATAGGGCCAATAAATAAAATATCGGTGACAATCTACATTCGCTGGGGCAGTATCCTAGATCCTTTGTGTGCCAGCACATGTACCAGGTGGCTGGACACGGCACCCGTGCTCAAACAAACTTAATTTTATTTGATTTTAGAGATTTTATAAAAATTTAGTAGGCAAAATTTTAACTCTTGGCAAAAAAGGCCTTTGTTATAAATTTCAAGATATAAAATATATTTTTTTTCAATACAGTGCAATGTATTTCCACGTTTTCATCTACGGTATAAATAAGTACAAGGTCCTTTTTGGTACACATATAATTTTACAGCATGACTACGATTTTAGACATCCTTTCTTTTTCAAATTTCACCTGGATTTTACTTAAAAGGGGTAATTTTTGTTTTGTAGCGAAATTTGATACAATCCTTTTTGCAAAATCTGCAGATGGCGAAAAACCTTCATATTTCAGAAAAACAGGTTATTTGAATGATTTTTACCTAATTTCGGGCAGATGTTAATTTTTATTTGAAATAAGGCATTTATGATTTGACAACTCAAGAATAGAGTGCTCTCGTTCTTAATATTTCACTAAAGTAAATATAATAAAAAACAAAAAAAAATCTTAAAATAAAGTTTTTAAATATGCTTCTCTTATATAGTTTGACGCACGGATCTGTGGCTAGGGGAAATATGTTTGGAATGTGTGTGCAAGTGGGAGACCCGTTGTAGGCACGCACGCCTTACAACGCTCTTGACGGAAAGAATAGAGCGCGAATGATGCCTCCCCCTTTCGTCGGAGACTTTCTTTCATGCGGAGAACTATAATAAGGATAATACGAGTCTAATGCAAATTTTGAAAAAAAAATCGAAATAATTTTTGTTACAGGACCTTTCGAATAACAAAAACTCAACGCGTTCTTGAAATATAGTAGTGTAAATATGTTTTGCAAGTCGCTTGCAACTTTAATACGACTATAGTGGAAGACTTTGGTTTAGGCAAGTATCGCTTTGTGGGTGTATATCGATTTTATTCCGATAGCTTTAATAATAACGCCAAAAAACGATTGATCGGTCTTAGCTGAGACACCCTGTGTATAATTTTTTTAATTCGAAAAGGCTCTTAAAAAAATAATTGCTATAATATGTGTGGAACGTGGGTACTCGTGGAGTGGGGAAAAAGAAACAATTTTGGTTAAATTCTGGAAAAGTTAAATTTTTTGAAACTTACTAACAAATTAATTATTACTTTAAATGTAATATACAGGGTGATCCATAACTGGCATGCCAAAATTTAAGAGGTGATTCTACATCCAAAAATATGAAAAAAAGTTTCTATAAAGGTTGGTCCGGAAATGAGCCCTAAGGCAGCTACGGCCCTTCGAAGATGACGTATTGAATGGGGAACAAAAAAAAGCACCAATAAAATTTTAATGCTGCAGGGTGATTCTTCATTTAAAACTGAGCAAAAAAGTATTATACACCAAAACACCTAAATTTAATATTAAAGGAGTAATAGCCTTTTAAAAAGTAACGTTTGTGGTGGCACAAAATGTTACTTCCTCTTAATTGCATTTTTTTTTGATAACGGTTGCTCCTACAGTGTTACACTATATGATATTTTATATGTATTTTTACTCTAGAAATCTATATTTTTTACAACAAATCCAAAAAACATACACATAGAAAAGTTTGGGGCAAAAATGTTTTAAGCCTCATATATTTTGTCCGTCTGGGCACGCCTCTGGATAAATTAAAAAAATAAATTAACATAAACTTATTGCCCTTATTAATACTAGTATACATGCAAAAGCTCGCCGCTCTAGCTTAAACGGTACCCGAGTTATTAATTAAAAACCTTATTTTTATTACAATTTTAAAGGGCCCTAGATCCCTTAGGGCTCATTTCCGGACCAACCTTTATATGAACTTTTTTTATATTTTTGGATCTAGAATCACCTCTTAAATTTTGGCATGCCAGTTATGGATCACCCTGTATCTAAATTTTTAGAAAAAAATCTAATCCAGGATTGTAAAATCCTTCCGTGCTTTTAGGAAGGACCTCGGGAAGGACGCACTAAAATAGGACATCCCTCCTAATTCAGAACGGTTGGCAACCCTTGTGTTGTACAGTACAATATAGCCATTTTGAATACATTTTTAGGGAAAAAATGCTTTCTTGTTTCCTGTTCTTTTTAATAAACGAAAAAGGGAAGTGTGCTAGCACGAACGCATCAATTGAAGGGTCCTAAAAATTCACGTTTGGTATAAAAAATTAAGGAGGGTCTAATATTGTAATAATACATAATATTATTCCATAAAACTCACATAAGGGTGTTTTATCTATAAATAGGGGAAACGATTTTTTATTATACTTATATTGCTGTTTCAAAATTTTGCGAACTATTTATTTTTCTTATAATTTGAAGATGTGACAGGGGCGAATTCACGCGGGGGGGGGGGGGGATAATGGAGGTAATTACTCCAGGCTAAAATAATAATTGTAAAATTTGTAGGAAAATATTATTTTCTAAATGCGCATTTTTCGTTTGGACTTTTTCCAAACCACCCTGAGGTTGAAGTTTCCTTCCCAGAAAAAGCAGTAAGGGGCGCAAAAACGAGCTCTTTTAAGGTATATATTGTGTTCAACCTTTAAATTCGTAAAAGTTTTGGCCGCGGCGCTAGAGGTTTATTACATTTTTGTGAAATTTAGAATTGAATATACCTGCGGTTTCCTCGCATTTTTGTGAAATTTTGAATAATAAAACTGTTTAAAAAATTAAAATAGAGTGTAAATAAGTTTGTAAAAATTTTCGCCTGTTGCACTAGGGGCTTTTTTATTTTAATTTTTTTATTTAAGATTTAAAGCTTAAGGGTGAAATTCGTGAATATTTTCGCCTGCGGCGCTAGAGCTTTCTTGAATTTTAGTGAAATTTAGAATAATAAAACTGTTTAGAAATTAAAATCAGACCATCAAGTTTGTAAAAATTTTCACCTGTGGCACTGGGGCCTTTTACCGTTTTTTTTAATTTAAGACTGTATACACCCTTGGGTGGCATCAGAACAGAAACCTGCAGCTACCCTGATTAATATTAATATTATTAATCAGGGTCATCATCATCATCAGAAGTGGTGTGGTGTAATAGCCACGGCACTGAGACCTGAGATCCATTGTGCAT
>OY294052.1:6832958-6964146 GCA_958510825.1 Brachypterus glaber
TCTTATTGAACTGTATACGTTGGTACATCTATGATGCTACAATAAAATACGTTCCATGTGGATACGCAACTATGCTAGATGGTCATTCGCCCGAAGTGAACGGTATTTATTTCAATAGAGCTCTCTACAACTAGAATAATGAAACAAAAGACGTCTACCCTATCTCTATCTCATTTGTGCTACACTTTCCAGCCAACCAAATAAATACTGTATTTGTTTTTCATACAACAAATACAGTATTTATTTGGTTGGCCGGAAAGTGTAGCAGTGAGCGAACATAGCTAATGTGAATCTGTAGAATAAGATAATTCTACTAAAATTGAGATGGCGCCAGTAATTTCTTTAATAAAAATAAATAGTTACACTTTTCGCCCGGCCAAGTAAATATTGTATTTGTTCAACAAAGAACAAATATAGAATTTGTTTGGTTGGGTGGAAGTGGGAGTGTATGTATGTCTTCTATCCTTTTTGGGTAGAACTTTTGTCCCTGTCTAATCTAACGGGATAAATCTCCATTATTACAGTCGTGATATAATGTTCAAAATACCTACCTAATCTAGTAGCTTTGAACTGAACTAAAGACTTCAATTTTGGACCATAGGTAACTTATAAGTTATAAGTTATAACAATGTCATTAAGCATCACAGCTTTAAGCTAAAGATTTTACCCTATAAAAATGCATTGAAATGTATTGAAACCAGGGATGACACGAGGGGGGAGGGGGCAATAGGTCAAAAACTGAATAGTAAGAATTTCCCAACTGTTTACCCTGCAGAAAAGCTATACCACTGACGGAAAATATTGACTACAAAAAAAAAGGTCCTTACCTATGATAAAAGCTTAATCCAATACATACAGATAATAAGACAATTACCAGCTTTATTTTAAATAGATAAACTCAATAATAACCCCCGCGTGGCTTTTACTTTATTGAGTGGATAATTATTTATTTTACCCACTCAACTGTCACTTGTCAAATTATTTTCTTGTAAATATCATTAAAATTTTTAATAAAAATATGAATTCCTAAGCTATTTATTGGATAAAACCTTGTATGGAACTCATGGGTAAACCGATATTGCCCTCTCGAAAATTAACCTGCTTGGCTGACACCTCCCAGGTTAATTTTCTCATGGGCAATATCTTACTTTACCCACTAGTACCATAAATAACTATGACCCATGACGAAAATTTTGATGACAAAAAGTCCTTGCGCCTCTACGAACTTTTCAAAAATTACAACTTTTTTTAGCCTAAAACACAACTTTTTTTCTCGACAAAAAAAGTTCATGACTAAAAAAAAAAAAAAAAGTCCCACACATTCTCAAAATCAAAACTCAAAAAAAGTTCATGAAAAAAAAAGGTCTCACACATTCTCAAACTAAAAGCTCAAAAAAAAAGTTCATGACAAAAAAAAAAGGTCCCACACATTCTCAAAATCAAAAAAAAAGTTAATGACTAAAAAAAAAGGTCCCAGCCTTTCTTAAAAAAAAATAATAAAAGTTATCCTTAAATTAGACCTAAGACCTAAGCCTAAGCCATAAAATTAGTTTTCCCATAATTAAAAATTTATTATTTTACCATGGAATATGCAACTTTTATGTTTTTAGTCCATGAAATATGAAACTTTTTTGATTTCAATATAGGTGGGGGGGAGGCCCTGCGAGGACTTCATAACACAGAGGCTTATCTACTACATACACACTCTCGCCAAAACTCTTGCCCCCCTTTCCCCCCATTTAATTTGAAACGTAAACAAAAATTATTCTAACACGTATGTGGGTTTATTTCTATATTTATTGAAATGTTTTTAAAACATTGTTTTGTCATATGTAAGGTTATTTTCATGGAATGAGTACAATGTACTCAGTACATGGCCAGGAATTAAATTTAAATAATTGTATCAGTTAATTTTTATTGAAAAAAAATCGAAGTTGTCACAAAATGTGAGAAACAAAGATGTCAATAACCAGTATGCCCAAAAACATTATTCAACCAATGGTCCTTCCATTGGGGAACGAAATTGGAGATAATTTCATTTTTATGGACGATAAAGCCACTCCCAACCACACAAGAAGGGTTACCAATTTGCTACAGCAAGGGAATGTTCAAAGAATGAATTAGCCAGCAAACTCACCTGACATGAGTCGTTGTGACAACGTGCGAAATGTGCTAGCACATTTAGCTAAAAAAGGTCACAAAAATTACAACTTTTTTTCCTCGACTAAAAAAAGGTAATGAATAAAAAAAAAGGTCCCATCCTTTCTCAAAAAAAAAATATATATATATATTTTTAATACATGAAATTTACCAAAATTAAAAATGTATTATTTTATTATGTTTATCTATGAAATATGCAATTTTTTTATTCTAAGGTTTAAAAATCCCAACTTTTATATTTAAAACTTTTTTTCCCAAAATTAAAAATTTATAATTTTTTTTAACCCATGAAATATGCAACTTTTATGTTTTTAATCCAAGAAATATGCAACTTTTTTGATTTCAATATAGGTGGGGGGGGGGAGGCTCCGTCTGTTTGTCCGATGTCACGTTTTTTTAGACACAATAACTCAAGAACCAATTATCCGATCGACTCGAAATTTTCAAGAAAAAGTCCTATGGGGAAGATCCCCATAAGCAAAAAAATTATTGGGGGTTTAACTTAAAAAAAAATGAAAAAACTATAAATTTCAAAAAAAAAATTGTTCGAAAATATTTTGTTTGAAATTTTTTTGTTTTTCGTAAAAAGAAATTTATTTGAAGAAAAAATGTTTTAAAGAATTTTTTTTTTTAATTTAGTTTGGAATCTTTTTTAATTTTAGTTTTTTTTTTGAACAACTATAGGTATAATTATATACAAAAAAATTTTAAATAATGTTTTTTTTAATTTTTTTTGAATTTTTTTTTGAAAATTAATTTTTTCAAACTTTTTTTTTAAACATTTTTTTATAAATTAATTTTTCAAAAAAAAAAAAAATAAAAATAATTTTTTTTTTTTGACTTGCGTTTTTTTGGAAAATGTGAATAGTATTGCATAATGGAATGCGTAGCATTACATATCTTCACGGCTTGTTTTCCGTTTATTTTCAGTGTAGTTGCGATACGCCTCTGCTTAACGAAAGCGCAAGTTATCGACACACCTACTGATAATATAGTAATTGCTAATCTACGTTCAAATCCCACGCGAAAACGGGAGCAACGGGAGCGTCGAAGTTCTTTTTTTGCTTCCAGTAAAGGGTTTTCCCGAGCTTTTTCCATGCCGTGCCCCCCCCTGGTTTTTCAGATAATATTTTGTTTTGTTTTTAACAATTCTAAAGTGTTTGGCTATTCAGATTTCCAAAAAAATTGCCTGCGGCGCTGAAAATAGCTACAAACGCAAATCCATGAGAAACTTGTATTTAAAATGTCTATAAATAATTAAAATTTGCTTTAAAAATTTCTGTTTGAAAAATCATTTATAAAAGTTTTTGCCTGCGGAACCATAATATGAAATTTATAAAATAATTTGTTTTTTCAGGTCTAAGGTGTTTAGAAAATGCGTGTCATTAAAAATCCTAAATATTTTCGCCTGCGGCGCTAAACTAAAAAGTCCAAACCAATGTTTAATTAAATGTGAGAAAGTTTTTGGAGTATAAAATTCAATTCAAGTACCTATAGTTAACCCTTTGTTTAAGGGGATGTTTAGCTTCTAGAACAATAAATCTTGCTTTTTGCACAAGTTCAAGACCAGACAAAAATTTTGAGCAATTCCAATCGAAGTTATAGGCTAACTTTGCGGTCACTCTTTGAAGTTGATAACTCAATTCGTTCAAAAGTTAAGGGAGGGCGGGGGCACTTTTGAACCGCACTGTAAATGCGTTATCTAACTAATTTGTTCGTGAATTAAAAAGTCTAAAAAGTCAACCCACGTATATTACGTCACATAATATGGAAAGTCACACCTACGCAACTTAACGGTATAATTCCCCTTAAAGCGCTCAACGAGTCCTGAAAAAGCTGGTACCAAAAAGAGACAAACGGGAGCAAACAATCAAACAAAATCAGCTATTCAAAATAATACAATCACAAGATTGCGTGTTACTCGGGATCAATATCAAGCAAGATTGGTATTGCGCGCGTCACCCCTCTCCTTGCCATTTGTCATGTGCCCCTTCGAGAGGGATGTGTGGCCCCCCACCTGACCACCCACGAACCACCAGCCCACGTGAAGGCCGTGGCGCGTCACCGACCCCCTTTTTTCGCCACCACCCCCTCTCCAACTTTCTCCTTCTCCATCCAGAGTCGGATTTAGACTTCTTGCGCCTTACGCAAAAATTATTTTGCGCTCTTTCTGCGCCTTCGCCAGAATTAAAAAATTACAACTAAACAAGAAATATGCCTGCACTAGGGTATTTTACATCCTTATGTCGTAAAAAATACAACAATAAAATTCTATGCCAAATTTCAGCTCAACAAAAACTAAAAATTCATTTTAAAACGGGAAAAAAATAAAAAATGTATTTTTTATATATTTTTTTAATGAAATATATCTAGCATAGGGAACGTTCAAGTATTACGTAACGCTTCTAGGGGGGTGGGGGTCATTTTGGAGTGTTACGCCCATGTTAATGGTATAGGAAAATAGCGTTACAGGGGGGGGGGTCCAAAATGATCAAAATTTGCATTACGTAATACTTAAACGTTCCCATACTATATCATGAAAATGCATAAATTGAAATTTGAGCCTTTCAGGTTAAACAAAAGACATTTGGTAATCACCTACTTCATCTGAATATAAAAAAAAATACTTAAATATAATAAATTTTTAATAAATCGAAAATAAGTAAGATACTATGCCAAATTTTAGTTCAAAACAATAAAGCTCCCTCTGACTTGAAAATTGGATTAAATATGTAGATAACATGAAGGAGGGTCCCCGGGGGATTTAAAATATTAAAACAAGATAATTATTTACAATACAAAGGCAAAAAGTTATGTTTTTTGATTCGGTAGGTTTTTAGAAGCAGAGGGCCTGCGGCCCGAGGGTAATAAACCTACGATAAAAATTTAACTTTTCGCCTGTGTATTATAAAATATTTTTTATTCAATTATTACTAATTATAATAAACTATTAAAATATACCTAACTAATTTTAAATTGCAAAAAATATTTCTTTTTACTGTCTTATTACCTATTTAATTATCCATGACAAATTGCTATCCAATCAAACCCGCTAAGAAAAACAACTGAATAAAAAGGATTAGGCCAACACCAATAACCTTTTAAAGAAGAAGAACTGAATAATTTATTTAAAATGTGTTTTTAAACTAAAAACAATGCATTAAAAGTGAGTGTCCTAAACGAGGCGTATTTTTCTTTATAAATATTACAGTAAAGGTAAAGAATGTTAAAAAAAGCTTAAAAACAGCAAGTTTAAGCTAGGGGGCCAAAAAACGTGAAAAAAAAGTTTTGCTTTTATGGCCAATCGAATAAAAAAAATTGATCATGAAATATTTTGCGCTTTTTGAAAATCTTGCGCCGTACGCGTACACGCCAGCGTTGTTAGCGTTTAGGGAAATCCGGCTCTGTCTCCATCCATGGGCGCAAGGGCGCTTCACCAGGCGTGGGAGGACACAATAGGGGATGATAGACTTTCTGACAACCTCAAATTGTGTTTATTCTCGAATTCTAACGCCTTGTTGCGATTATTGACCTTTTTTTCTGCTACCTTGGGGGCGATTTTATCGTAATGGTTTTGTTACTTAATAATTAAACGAATTTCATTTTATATTAGAAGTTCTATTTATATCCAACGCGCACTCAAGCAGTATTTAACTAAAGCCTATACTTTTAATAACTACTATTTTTAACTTAAAAACAGGGTCGAATCTAGGGGGGGGGGGTCGGGGGGGTGCTGCCGTTGGTTTGATCATCCTTGCGTTTTCGTTGTTCCCCAACCTATTCAGTTTTAAAAGTGGACACTATAAAACAATTTTGCGACGTTGAACTCGATTTGGAACTGTCATTTTTTCAACGTGTTTTTCGCAAAAAACGGATTTTTAAAATATCTCTTGAACGTTACACTATACGTTTTTAGATTTTTAATGTTTTTTTTTCGAAAAACCAAAATTGTTCTTTATCGTCGGTTAGGCATGCCCCTGAGAACATTTTGGGTGAAAATTAAAAAAAAATCTATCTGGCACTTTCTTTTTAATTTACGTAAAATTATTTTTTTTTTTAATAATCCACATATTTGTGCCCTCTTATTTCGAGTAAACCGATTTTCGATTGAATCACCATATTAAGCATAAAAAAACCTTCCTAACCGATTCATAAAGAAAAATCTAAAACCCCACAGCGTAACGCTTAAGGCGGTGCCGTGAATTAGCTATAAGTAGTACAAAAAAATATATGACATATGTTGGAGATTTGGTCCTCTTTATTTTCATATCAAAAGTTTTTTGTTCTAGGATGCACCGATCTTGAGATATTTTAAAAAGTCTGTTTTTTTTTTGTGAAAAATAAGTTAAAAAAATGACAGTTCCAAATCGAGTTCAAAGTCGCAAAATTATTTATTTGCGGCCTTAAACCCTACCCAATAAACCAAAAATCTAAACTCCCTGAATTATTTCCAGGTAAAGCCTTTTTTATTAATTTGAAGACTGTACTATAACTGGCAATAAGCCGTGTACTGATAATCATGCATAATTTTACCTAAAATTATGCATAATCATGCATATTTATGTATGATCATACCGGGCCAAAATTCATACATAGTCAAAATCCAAACATGATCATACAAAATTTTGCATAATTATGGATAATCATGCTAAAACTTTTTGTCCCCGGGTTTCAACTCAATGGACAGATTTTCCCAACTTGAGCGTGGTTGAGAGGGGGTCCCCCCGACTCTCGTCCCGTTAACCATTGCCGTTTGCTTCATTATCCTGCAACGTAGTATCAACGTTGGTAGGTAACTAACTACACGTATAATAAACATATTTTCTCACCTGTTATCAATTTGCGTATATAATAATTCAAAACAATCCGTGAAAATATGGAATGCTTCGCATTATACTCTTTGAAGTGGATAGGATATTGCGTTTTCTATCCATAGTACTTTCCAAAATATGGTGCTTTGATCTCACATTATTTTAAAGATAAAATTTTCTTTTCGACCATATATTTTTTAATGTTTTATTTTTTTTTAACGTAATAATTTTTTAACTTTTTTGCTAAATAATGCAATTTTGATTTTTTTTGTAAATTTTGATTATTATTTAAAATTAGTTTGAACGTTTTTACGTAATTAATAATTTTTCAAAAATGTTTTTTTTTTATAAAAAAAAATAAGAAATCAAATTCCCATTTTCATCCTATTGTAAAAACCAAAAAAAAAATGGAAATAAAAATAAAAATATATATTTGGTCAAATAGAGAATTTTATAAGCTTTAAAATGATGTACCATACGACCCACCTTTCTATTAAAAAAATAAATCCCCAAATGCCCCCCTGGTCACATTTTAAAATCGAAAAATATCATAATAGTTTAAGTTGTCTTCTTAACATGGTTCAAATTAGAAGTCGGTACCTCAACTCGTTCAAAAGTTGACTTTTGACAGCAATGCATAAAATTTTCTGATTTAGTGTCGTATAATACTTTTCTATCATCACGTGCTGTGAATAGTATAATAAGATAGGAAAAACATTTATATCGTGTGACGTAAAAATATAAAATATAAATTGAAAACAAGTTTATTTTTTATCACAGTTTATTTTTTTACATTTAGTTTATTGAAAACCAAAAATTCTAATGCTTTTCCCTATTATACCTAGTCTCAGGGCGTTATTTCGAGATTAATTTGGCCTAATTTTTTTTCTACCCTAACAAAAATCTGAAATTACGCCCTTGGCATGGTTAATTAAAAAAAAGGCAAATAAAACAAATAAACCAAAGTGGTTTTGTTTTTTTTTAGACCTATGCCTTATTTTAATGATTCAGAGTTGGTAACCCTAATCACTTGTTCTACTCCCAGATATTCAAGAATCCGTACCCAGGGGTGCAGCTAGGGCCGGGTTTAAGCAATTTATTTGGGGGGTTGTGACTGGTAAAAATGTCGAATATCCCCCTTATCTTCTGCCCTGGGTGCACCTCTTGACACGCCACTGTGTCTATCGACTAATTCACCAAAGTTAGTCTTTTGGCGCCAAACAGGGTAACCCATTGTAGTTAGGGGATGATCGCACATTCTCAGAAGGACGCAGGTTTACAACCCCTATGTCCCTTTTAAACGTGTGAGACAGAGAAAAGAATATATATGTTTTGCAGAGAGTAATTCCATTGATGTTTTAGTTTTTTCGAATCCATTTGAACTTCTACGTGATTTGTAACAATTGTAATAAACTATGATTTATTTAATATAGCGAACGATGTCTAGACAATCCGTATACAAGAAGAAACATGTTTTAAAGTAATAAAATAGTTATTTTCCTAACAAGTGTGGAAATAGGCTCTTTTCCGCCCTAGATTGCATTTTCCTGAATGACGTAGCGGAGTTCAGGCAGGCAATCGAGTTCGGATAAGTCTCTTTACACATGCGTTAGGAACAATATTTTTTCTACGAGCGAGTTAAAAATAAAATATGCTTTTGTATATAAGTATACTTAATGGAGATTTCTCCCATTAGATTAAACAGGGACAAAAGTTCTACCCAAAAAGGATAGAAGACATACATACACTCCCACTTCCACCCAACCAAACAAATTCTGTATTTGTTCTTTGTTGAACAAATACAATATTTACTTGGCCGGGCAAAAAGTGTAAAGAAATTACTGGCGCCATCTAAATTTTAGTAGAATTATCTTATTCTACAGATTCACATTAGCTATGTTCGTTCGTGCCGCTTACTTCCGGCCAACCAAATAAATACTGTATTTGTTGTATGAAAAACAAATACAGTATTTATTTGGTAGGCGGGAAAGTGTAGCACAAATGAGATAGAGATAGGGTAGACGTCTGTTGTTTCATAATTCTAGTTGTAGAGAGCTCCATTGAATAAATTTTATTTTTATATTTTTTTTCCAATAGAAAAAGAATTAACATTTTCTCAAGCATCCTCAGGGATAATTACTTATATATGATATATAGGCTATCCTGGTGTTAGGTAAGTTCTTCACGAATCCATATTTTAAGTAAATAACTAATTATTTTCCCATTTAGTTAGAATTTTGAGATTCGTCCATTCTTTCACGAAGTGCTGGAGTTTTTGACCACCTTGTGTCAGGGAATAAAGCTGAGAACCGACTATAAACAGTTTTTTCATTTCGAACCTTCCACCCCAAGAACCGTCACCGGCGCCCAATTATTTATTTTTCAAAACGGTTCACTCCAATATCCTGAAGGTATGTCCTGAGGGTATGCTGTATGTCTGTCCTAAAGATAGCTGCTAATTGTGTACAACTGTCCCCGACAAAAGTGGCTATCAAATAGTATTGCTTTTATTTTTTTTTGTGAAATATTGCTATTAGCAGCTTGCACATAGGTGCAAGTTACATAATTAAATTTAAGCTAATAGTTTTACAAAAAAATAATATAAGCATTACTATTTGATAGCCACTTTTGTCGGGGACATTTGTACATAATTTTTCCCTTTTTCATCATAATTTTTTTAAAAAGTACCACGGTTTACGTTTGCAACGGTCCATGGGCTCGTCCATAAAAAGAACGTAAAGCACTTAAGACAGAGGGAGTATTACCCCTTCCTCAGGCTGGGGTAATACTCACGAAATTGTCCAACAAAGGAAAACACAATATAAATATTTAATAATAATTGTGGATAAAACTTACACAAATAAACATACCACAAACACCGACATCCGCCATTAAAGTCACGAAAAACGCGGTAAATTAAAAACAATGAAGGAAAAGCCGAAAGCACATCCACGGGAGATCCCCTCGGGACGTCCCTGGGATGTACGAAGTACATACCGTATATCCTTGGGATATAAGGGCAGTTTATCCTCAGGGCGTACCTTTCGGGATATTCTTGGGATATACCACTAATGTCTCGGGACATGCGACATTGACAGGACACTGAGAGGATATCCGGGGTATATTGTGTGCTATATGGGTTATAGTTTTAGACAGTAAGTGCGCGCTCGAGCTAAAAGGAATCATATTTTCGGAAGTTTATCGAGATAAAACGCAACATATTATCCATTGTGAAACACTTCATATCTTCACGGCTTGGTACAATTCACAGCATTTTCCAAAATTTTCAAAAATTGTCCTAGACAAAAAATACTTGGCTATTATTTTTTTCATGAAAAAATAGGCAACTTTTTTTTAAAATGTCCGTCTGTCTGTCCGTTTGATGTCACGAGTTTTGTTAACACGATAACTCAAGAACGAATAATCCGATTGACTTGAAAATTTCAGGAAAAATCAAGTTTTACGGGGGGAAGATCCCTATTATTTTTGAAAGTAATCCCTCCAAAAACAAAAAGTTATAGGGGGTTAAACTAAAATCGAAAAATCTGAAAGAAAATTCCGATTAACGTAACCTTTTCAGGAACAATTATTATTATTATTATTATTAAGGATTAATTCTACCAATTTTAAAAGTAATCCCTCAAAAAAAAATAATAGAGGAAAAAAAACGTTTTTTTTTATTTTTTTTTAACTTTTCAAGCATTTGGGAAAATGCAATAGACCCTTTACTGTGAATAGTATATATATAATGGAATGCGTAGCATAACACATCTTCACGACTTGTTATTAGATGTGTTTGTTATATTTTGTTTTATATATTGAAAAAGAAAGTGCCGTGTAGTCTAGTAGATTGGTGGCGTCCCCTGACAAAACTAAACGGAGTTAATACACGTGAAGGTTAAAAATGAGGCTGCGTCATGTCCTAAAATTAGTATATTTTTATCAATGTTTATTGAGGTATTTCCAAGCTCGTCGCTTAACTTATTAGGCATGACGTAGTTTTTAAATTAATGAGACTTTTAACTTTCTGCATACAAGTACAAATTTGGAAATTCACATTAAATTATAGCATTTTCTTTCGGGGGAGACCCAAGGAGGCTCGGACATCCGTAGTCCATGAATTCCATGGCATAAAAATAACAGGGACGTTATTTTAATGCCATGAAACTTTTCGGCTAGTAGCCAGGGGCTACAGAGGTCCAAGCCTCCTTGGGCCTTTCCATAAAGGAAGCTGTAATAATTACTACCACAAAAACAATCTGGCGTTAGCAAAAAATAAATAAAAATACTTATTGAAACTTCCATAAACTATTTTGGGCTATTCTTGACCCCCTTCCCCTTATCTAATTTAGCAGGAACTGAAAGTGGTACATATGGTATAAAGGCCCTGACCTGGTGCATTGCATGACCAGTAGTCGGCGTAAACTCAGTTATGAATCATCAACGTTGAAAAACACAGAAACATAGGCTTACGGAATAATTTTGCCGAATTATGAGGAACATTTTTATAAGGGTCACTAAATTGAAACATTTGACGACTAATTTGTTACACACAACAATAACTCGACATTCGATTTTTATCTTTTAAGAATACGAAAGTTTTTAATTTTTATTTATCGATAACTTTTTTCCCACCTTACTCGTTTAAATGGAACCATTAAAAAAAATCAAGATAAAAAGAAATAAAAATGTAAATATTTAAAACCTCGCGTCAACGCTAGAGTCGACGCGGCGCCTATGCAAGTACTGGAAATTCGCCGAGTACTTTGTATGACATATGTCATGCAATATTGCATCTCGATAACTACGCCACTGACTTTATCTTATCACATAAACTTTAACCTTTTGTTTAAATTTATACAATTAGATAAAGCTTTATTGAAACGTTATTGAATTTCAATTATTTAAAAATGAATTGTTATCTTACAGTAAAATAAATTCAATGCATCTACGCAGAAATTTGTCCAGTCAAAAAATACAGTTAAAACTACCGTGACTATTGATTTGATTTTGATATTTCAACATCTACAAAAAAAATAAAAATATACTTATGGTCGAATAGAAAATTTTATGAGCCTTAAAGTGATGTATCACACGACCCCCTTTGCATTAAAAAATCCCCCACGGGTAGACCCCCATTTGGGGTTGATGCCACAATTTATATGCTAAAAATATCAAATATATGTGAAAAGACAAGTTGTCTTAAGGCGCCTTTTCACGGAGCAATTTGTACGCAAGTTTGGTACTATGCAATTTTGTTGCAAGAATGATTTAGTCAGTGCGCATGCAACTTTGATGCTATTTTCGAGCCATCAAATTATTATTATTTCTATTTTCGACGATTTTCAAGCAAGATTTATAGTTATTTTTGTGGTACCAACCTGGAAAAAAGTTACTAAATCGATTTATTTTTAGTAATATAGTAGCAACTGGACATGTTAATATTTATTATTATTAATAATAGGCCGGTCTGTCTAACTAAAAAGCTTCCTTAAAAAAACAAATGCTAGGTTATGTTTTTGTCAACAAACACAGAGACACGTCAAAATTGTCTGGTTGGCAGCGTTGTTTAACTTGCAATATATAGCGTCAAACTTACGTATAACTTGCTCCGTGAAAAGGCAAATGAATGTGTAATTGTCCTCATGCTATATCTGGCAGCAAACTTGCATAGCACCAAACTTGCGTATAAATTGCTCCGTGAAAATGCGCCTTTATACGTGTTATAATTGGTAATATTATTATTAATTCTTATCTATGCGTTTGAAAGTCGGTGTTTTAAATGTTAAGTTGCTGTCTCAATTCGTTCAAAAGTTAAGGGGGGCGGGTACCTGTTTGACCGAACTGTACAAAATCGTTCGATATTAATTATTAATTCGTTAATAAATTTTAGTTACGCTTGACCTGGCCGACATCACATCTGTATGGAACCATTAGACAATACCGTTACCGAAGCAAAATGTATTATTGTTGCAAATACTGTTAAACGGAAGCCTAGTTATGAGCGTTCTGGATTTTATAAATTACCTTTAGGGGCTGTCCATATATTATGTAACGCGTCTAGGGGGGGGGGGTTGTCAGAGAAATTGTTACAGTTTGTGACAGGGGGGGGGGGGTCTAGGTAAACGTTACGTAACGGAATTTAATAAATTTATTGTTTATTTTCTAAGCTTGGCAGATGCATTTTTATTTCAAAATAAATTACTATTTAGTGGCCCATAATTCCCTTTTTCACACAAAAATTGACGAAACTATGCAACTATGCATATTTAAATAATATTGTAATCAGTAAAAAAACTGTTGACATTCATATTAAAAAAAAATCTTACGGCCCTGTTCTTGCGTGATCTTGCCGATGAATCATCGGCAATGATATATTTTCGCGCGGAATGTGTACTCACAGAACACCAATGTGTGTACTATTTTGTGTAACTGTGCATAAACAATATATTATAAGCCAATGTCTAACAAACACTGAAGAAACAGAACGATCTGTAATGCCTTTTGTAGACTTGGAAACACACACTTGTCCATGGAAAAATAACTAATATTTAGTTTTTGTATTTTAGTATCCTTTAAGTACATTAAATGCTATATGTATTATTATAATAAATATGTATCATTTTTACACCGTATTTTTACCGTCTTGCATTATGCGGAATTCTGTATCAAGATATGTTATAAAAAAAAATACAAATTTTTATATTGTTAGGCGTTACAAAGGGGGGGAGTGTTGGTAAATGTGACAGTTTGTTACACAGGGGGGGGCAATTTTTTTGAAAAATTGCGTAACGTAATATATGGACAGCCCCTTATCAAAATTTATAATTGTTGTTTGGGGCTGTTTAACAATTAAGTCACCAACCTTGGCAGGTAGTGGGTCTCGTTGATAGTGTCAGCCCCAGGGGTGACCCGAGGCATATATTTTGGGGGGGGGGGACAAACCAATTTCTCAATCAATTTCCTCAAATATTCGACCAATTTTCTAACTCTGCAGCTCAACAGTGGATTTTCTCAACTCGAGCGTGGTTGGGCGGGTGGTGGAAATGAATATCTACACTTTTTTGGACGAGTATTTTAGGGAACAAAAATTAGCAAAAAAAAAGGGACGGTAGATTGCAGACTGCCGATTACAGTACCACAATTTTTACCAAAAACCAACCAAGAAGTTTGGAACCTATGATCAAAATTTAAATTTTGGGTTAAAGTCGTAGAGCTGGCGTCGAAAATGTGCAAGAGTTTTCTGAAGGCTAATATTTTCAGATTAGGTTACATTTTAGTGCTGACTCCACAGTAACTTTCCATCACTAAAATGTAACCTAATCTGAAAATATTAGCCTTCAGAAAACTCTTGCACATTTTCGACCCCAGCTCTTGGTCTATTATTGTGGCCACAAAATTTCCGGAAAGACGAACCGACTGACAGACCTACAGAATAGTATATTCTATAACTAGTATGGAATAGACAATATTCCGCTCGAGCGGAAAGTTTGGACTTTGGAGACGGCAGGCGAGTATGACCGTCCCGCGAGCGCGGAATGACTATTCCATACGTGCTGTGGACTATACTTTTTCTTCGACTGCAAATATGAAACACTGAAAGGCATTAAACTGCGGACAAGGTTAAAAACAATGTTTTTTGTGACTCGACATTGTAAATGCAACAAAACACATATTTTTAAATAAACAATTAATGTTATTTAATAATTTTATCAAATCAGTATTTAAAAAAGATTTTTATTTAATTTTAGCACATATTTACAAATTATAATGCAAAAATTGAAGGTTATGTCAGATTGTTGTGACAGATATCAGGTTTAAATATTTAACAATAGATGGAGCAGTTTTAATTTTTTGAACTAAATTGATAAAAAACTGGTCAAATATTAAGAAAAACTAATAAACTTTATGTAATTTTACAACACTTTAAATTTTGTTTTGTTTGTTTATTTGTTTATTTGTTTAACCTCGTACTATTCTACTTAATTAAGCATCCCCTAAGTCCAGGACTTGTGTGGGCTAGTAGTAGAGGGAACCACCGGCTTATACTGACTTTCGAACCAGTTTCTAGGGATTGTCCGTCTCACTTATCGCCTTCGCCAAATTTCAATTATTAATTAACTGAAAAAGGCAAATCGGCGCCAGTGAGAATCGAACTCACGATAGTAGACTTGCTATACATACGCGCTAGACACTACGCTATGCCTCCCATAAATTGCATTAAATTATTCAATATTTCATGGTAAAACATATATATTTTTGCTAATTTTGCTAGAGTTTTCTTTACTTTTATAAACAAGAGATGGCACTACATGTGCTCATTCTAACTCTTGATACGTAATATTCATACCGTATCTAGAGCTAGAATGGATTCATTCTGTATTTGAAAAGTGTGTGTATTTGCTTACTTCTAAAGCAGTCGTAGAAAAATAATTTTTTCGCCGGGTATCACCTTTTATGCTTGAAAAACGTCAAAAAACGCAAAAAGAACAACAAAAACTTTTTTTTTACTAACGCTAGACTTTCCCCGAGGAATGTAAAATTAGAGATCCACCCTAATCAACGCCATAGGTAATAAATTAATTTTCAATTGTAAATCAATACATGAAAATTAACGTCTGCACTACTAATTCATCCTCGAATTCATCTAAAACAAATAACATCCAAACATGAACAACATATCGACAAAATTCAATTAATAAGCCGTGAAGATATGCAATGCTTCGCAACCTACAGTATACTCTTCACAGTGGATGGTATATTGCGTTTTCTCTTAATATACTTCCAAAAACATCCTGTTTTTTCAAGTTTTTCTGCAAATTTTGAGTAAAAATTATAAAAAATTGAAGGAAAGCTTAAAAAATTTCGCCACCCCAGGGCCCTATAACTTTTTATTTTTGAAGGGTTTTTTTTTAACCAAGTTCTTCCTCTGTTGGATTTTTTTTTATTTAAATATAGGATAAATGAAAAAAGAAACTTATTGAGAAAAAAATCAAAAAATGTTTTTTTTTTAATATTTCTATGAATGTTTTCTGACATTTTTGTGTTTATCGGACATTACCTTCAATTTTTTATATATTTTTTTTTAATTTTCGCCCCTTCAGGGCCCCATAACTTTTTATTTTAAAAGGGATTTTTTTTAAACCAAGCATAGAAAAAACGGATTCCTTGAACCAAGGACACGTGTCTTTGTATATGTTCAAAGCCATATTCTCTTGTTTCAAGGCTGGCATTTTCTTGAACCAAAGTCAATGTCCTTGAATGAAGAGCACGGGTTTTGGAATAAAAATTTTCATTTTCATTCATTGACTTTGGTTCAAGAAAATGCCAGCCTTGAAACAAGAGAATATGGCTTTGAACATATCCAAAGACACGTGTCCTTGGTTCAAGGAATCCGTGTTTTCTATGAGTTCTTCCTCAGTTAGACTTTTTTTAAATTCACATCAATAGGATAAAAACAATGTTTTTCAAAAAAAAAATCTGTTTTACGAAAAAATATACTTTTTTTGAACATATCCAAAGACACGTGTCCTTGGTTCAAGGAATTCGTTTTTTCTATAAGTTCTTCCTCAGTTAGAACTTTTTTTAAATTCACATCAATAGGATAAAAACAATGTTTTTCAAAAAAAATCTGTTTTACGAAAAAATATACTTTTTTTGAAAAAAAAATCAAAAAACGTTTTTTTTTATTTTTTTTTAATTCGTTTTTAATTTTAATAAACCTAGGCTTATAGAGAAAAGTATTATTTTGTAGGCAGCAGTATTTTTATGCAGATTAGTTTTTTTTCGATTTTGGACTTTTAAAAACTAACGTAAAATACTCTTCCAGCACCTAGTTCTGTCAGGAGTATAATAATAGAATAATAAATTAAGTGGAAGTTTAAAAACTTTCTCTCGTAGTAAGTACTTTAAGGAAAGCGCCATCATAGTAGTACAATAACAAAAAGAAATTACGGTACGTAATTTAACGATTCACTCACCGCAGTAATGAGGAGAATCCAGCGCATGCGCACTGATTCTGTTTTGACGTGTGCCTAAAAATATTTTAAGGTTATGAAACATTCTTTTGCAGAATTTTACAAAAATATCTATTTTTTTATGCATATTGTTACACCAGGCAAGCATTTATTTTTTAATTAGCTAAAGCTAAATTATTTAGCCTAGATATAATCCTATTTGATTCTTAAAATATATCGCCTTCTAAATTCTGAAATATCGTATCTGAAAAATAAAAAAAATAGTGTACTGGTAGTGGTAGTTTGGTAGTTTGCTGGTTTGGTGTTTTTTTTTTTTTAATGGGAGGCGTTGGTTTACGTTAACAATGGTTTGGTTTGGTAGTTTGCTGGTTTGGTGTGTTTTTTTTTAATGGGAGGCGTTGGTTTACGTTAACAATGGTTTGGTTTGGTAGTTTGCTGGTTTGGTGTTTTTTTTTAATGGAAGGCGTTGGTTTACGTTAATAATGGTTTGGTAGTTTGCTGGTTTGGTGTTTTTTTTTAATTGGAGGCATTTTTCAGATACAGATATATTTTAGGAATCAAATAGGATATTTAGGCTAAATAATTTAGCTTTAGCTAATTAAAAAATAAATGCTCGCCTGGTGTAACAATATGCATAAGAAAAAAGAAGATATTTTTGTAAAATTCTGCAAAAGAATGTTACATAAGCTTAAAATAATTTTTGGCATACGTTAAAACAAAAATAAGAAAATCAGTGCGCATGCGCTGGATTCTCCTCATTACTGCGGTGAGTGAATCGTGTAATTTACGTATAATGTGTCCTACTTTCTTCTTCTTCTTCTTCCTTTATTTTGGCCTTTTCTCAGTGAGATAATTAGCCAGATCCCTCTTAGTTACTCAATTCACCAAGAGTGGTTCTTGTCTGGCTTTTTACCATGCCCACTCCTGTTTTAATTATATAAAATTTACAGTCTTCTGTAAGACCTTTTCTTTTTCTTTTCCTTCTTTCCTTTTCGTGTTTACTGTTGGTTGTGTTAGCTGTTGCCAAGGTAGTTTTTTCTAATTTGTAATTATATTTGCGCATGCGCTAGTATATAAAAAATTTTTTACGTATAAAAACTTCTTCACGTGTTAGTTGCTTCCAAATCAAAATTTATCAGCATTATAAATGATTAAAAAACATAAAATTCCCTTCTTACTCCAATATAATCACATGTTCGTCATTTTACCGTACCATACAATCACTATAAAATATATAAAATCGATTCTGGGGCATATCTAAGATAGCAAATAAATAAATAAATAACTAATACTAAAAGACTTGATGCTAGAAAATTAAACGCGCTTAACGTATTACTAATCCCTACTAATACAGTATTTATTTGGTTGGCTGGAAAGTGTAGCAAAAATGAGATAGAGATAGGGTAGACGTCTTTTGTTTCATAATTCTAGTTGTAAAGAGCTCCATTGGCCGTAGATATGCAAAAAGGAACCAAGCGACAACAAGATAGTTTAGAGAAAACGAGGTTTAAAGTTTTTTTCAAGACTTTTAGAAATTAAAATTACAGAATATTAAAATTAAAAAAAAATTATATGACATATAATTTGAATAGATGGTTATTAGGCGCGCGCTGGTGAAATTTTTTACAAATCTCAAATAGTTTTATAAAATCTTACGGTTTTTAATTCTTGTTGTTTTATATTAACTAGTTTTTTGTTTATTTTTTATTAGTTTGGCTTGAAGCATTTTGGCGTACTTCATGAAAAGAACCGTGCCAACCGCCCCGCTCGCCCTACCCTATCGCCGGCACTGCTTATGAGTGTATGAGTGGATGATCTTTTTTTTTAATTTATTTTTGTGCGGGCGGAATGTTATAGTCGTATTAATGGTGGGGCAGGGACGTAGCGAAGAAGATACTGTGGGGGGAGAAGGTCAAAAATTACAACTTTTTTTAGCCTAAAATTACAAATTTTTCCTCGAAAAAAAAAGTTAATGACTAAAAAAAAAAGATCCTCACCTTTTCGAGAAATATACTTTTGTATTTTAAATCCCTGGAATATACGACTTTTGTCTGCAATATACAACTTTTTTGAATCCATAAGTTTTGTTTTGGATAAATGAAATTATACAACTTTTATTTTGGATCAGTGAAATATACAACTTTTGTTTTGGATCAATAAAATATACAACTTTTCAAGATGGGCTTAAGATTTTTGAGATATCTGAAAAATCTTGAAAATCTTGTCAAAAATTGCCTAGATTTTCATTCAGATTTATAAGATTTCTGAAAATGTTTTAATCGGATTTTTTAGAGTTATTTCAGTTAAATTGAAGCATAAACCAACACTTCAGCAGGAAAACGTTAAAATTTAAGTTGCATTGTTAGTCAAAGAACTTCATTAAAATTTTACTACATCGTTTAGCTCAAACTTAACTATAATCCTAAACGGTGATGAATATCTGTAAAACAATTTGTAATTTTCCTTTGTATATGCACGCATCTTTGCGCATCCGAGCATTTTTCACTATTGAAAGTTATTTTGGGCGCCGCGTCGTGACGTCATCGCCGTCTCGACGCGGCTTCGGTACAAATATAGGAGACGTCGGCGTGGCGTCTTGAGGAAAGATTCGTCAATTTTTGTGTATAGGTTTTAACATTCCGTAAGATTGAGTTAGAGTCTAAATATATCTCCAAGTCCTTTTTTAGTAAAAACAAAATACAAAAAAACACACTACTTATCAAACTGACCTTTTTAATAGTTATTTATAATAAAAGAGCGACTGAGTAGATTTTAGAAGCCGAGGATCTCCGGCCCGAGGATAATAAACTCAAAATATAAGCTCGATAATGTGAACATGCGTATTTGTGAACTATTCGTTTTTGTGAACACAGAATTTTTTCTATTGACTTCTCTGCAATGTGAAATCATAAACTTTTGTTAACGTGAACCCACGTTAACCAGAGTTTTTGATGTTCATATTACAGAGAAGTCAATAGAAAATATTCTGTGTTCACAAAACCGAATAGTTCATATATACGACCCGGACAACATTTGCTATTTCACGCGGAAGTCATTATGACATCATTTAATGATTTTCTCTGAGTTCATGAACGCATACAGATGACTCCTCATTGTGAAGTCATTACGAGATCATGTCATGAAGATCTAGCAGCGGTCTACGGAATGCGCATGCGCAAACTTTAAATTAACAGCGAAATTTAAATTGACCGCGAAATTTAAAATTAAAGAAAAGAAACACACCTTTTTGCTCATATCTTGAAAACGCGAAGAGATACCAAAAAAATAACGAAAAAATCAACCCCCTAGGACACCCACACAAGTCCATTTTCAACAACTTGAGGACACCGGGATGTTCCCGCTGGGAACTTCCCAGTGGGAATGTTTCCCAAGGTGACTAACTATCATTTAATGACAAACTCATAACAAACTCATAAAATGATCACAAAATCATGAGATGTGCTCATCATGATGTTCGTATGAGTACAAAACGTGGAAATCATAACATGATGCTCATGAGGCCTCTGAGTTTATGAATGTTGTCCGGGTTAGGGCTCATTTCCGGACCAACCATTATAGGAACTTTTTTTCATATTTTTGGACCTAGAATCGCCCCTTAAAATTTTGTAACTTATTTCTAAATCACTCTGTATAGTATATGAACTCACGTTTGTGTAAAGCCATTAGTAGTTACATGAGTGTCGGGGAATTCCTAAAACTTGACCTGTAAAAAGGATAACCCTCGGGATAACCTTGGTTCCGGCAAATAACCCGGCAAGGGTAACCGCAGTCAGCCTGCTGACCTATGGTCCATAGGCTATGGAGATGACGTCCATACGTTACATACGACTGTTGAGTGAATATTTGGTGGTTTTGAATGCACCGATTTGTGGATTTTTTCTTTTCGCGCTGCGTTGCCATATCTAAAAGAAAAAAATACAAAAACATTATTTCGGTAAAAACTTAACCGTGGAATAGGAGCTATCCATAAACTACGTTACGTAACGGAATTGAAATTCCGTTAAAAATACATTTAGGATCACTGTTGAGGCTGCTGAAGAACTGGTAATATTATCTTCTGCTGGGATTTTAATAAAAACGGTTCTATAGTGGAATCCATCAATATTTTCCATCCATCCATCCATCACCTTTTAACCCATCAGGGACTTTTCGAATATTTATACAGATTCGCAGATTTCTGTAAATTTCTGTAAGGAGTGTTTTAAAATGCATGTGGTTTTCAATTTATTTATTTATTTATTTATGGCTTAGCATATGCAGAAATTAGGGTTTTTATTTTCTAGGGGAACGTTCAAGTATTACGTAACGCAAAATTTGGCTATTTTTAACCCCTCCTGCTAAAACAGTCGTTGCATTTTCGTTTGGACTTTTTCTGTAAATTTCTGTAAGGAGTGTTTTAAAATGCATGTGGTTTTCAATTTATTTATTTATTTATTTATGGCTTAGCATATGCAGAAATTAGGGTTTTTATTTTCTAGGGGAACGTTCAAGTATTACGTAACGCAAAATTTGGCCATTTTTAACCCCTCCTGCTAAAACAGTCGTTGCATTTTCGTCATTGGGATTATTATTCGTAAAATTTATGTAAAAAACCACCGATACCTAATCTAGTATCACTTATGATATTACCCCTGAAAATAATGTTTTTAATATGGAGTATGGTGGACTTGTGTTCCTGTGCATTCAGGGTTGAGTGTTCATGAGGTATTGTACCAGCTATACCATAAAACCTT
Organism: Brachypterus glaber; assembly: GCA_958510825.1. Taxonomy (NCBI): domain Eukaryota; kingdom Metazoa; phylum Arthropoda; class Insecta; order Coleoptera; family Kateretidae; genus Brachypterus; species Brachypterus glaber. The sequence continues at coordinate 6,854,661 of OY294052.1, forward strand.
TAAAAGTGTTGTTGACGTATTCTTTATTTATTTTTTGAAAACCCACTGATATGAGTATAAGATTCTCAGAGTTTTTGGGTTGCTAAAAAATGTGTAAAAATCACGAAAAATTGCCATTTATGAGCTCAAGATTCTCGAGAATCTGATGTGATGGAGAAACTAAACGTTCTTTTTCAAAAATTTCTCATATTTCGAATAAAAAAAAATGTATATTTTTTTTTCTGTGAATTTAACCCTATATTGCGTAGTGTTACTTTCAAGTAACGCCGGATTGGTTTGGAGTTTTCTGAATGCATTACAAACATTGTTTATAAAGTCATGTTCTGGCTAACCACTATTTTTTTTTTTAATCACTATATTTTAAAAACCGATAGCCCGTTTTGAATGATTTTTCTTTTAATTAAAAGCTTGGTATTTTGGCTTTATTTTGCAATGATAAAGATTTAAAAAATATATTATTTATACAGGGTGCACCGAAATAAGAGCGAATATATTTTCTTAGGTAAAGTTATCTTATGTCCCGTTTTTGTATCAATTACTTTTATTTTTTTTTTGTTTACTATTACTAAAATGAAACGTTTTTAACGTTTTTGTATTTTTATTTAATCTATTTCATAATTCGTGCAATATAAGAGAAAGTATTATTAATTGAGTTGACGATCATGATGGTTTGACAACATTGTAGCTAACGTCATGAAGAATATAAACGTTCTTTTTCAAAAATTTATCAATTTCCAATTTTTTTTTTTTATTTACTTTTTTCTTTTCTTGGCTGCAGTGTTTTTATTTAAGTTGACGATCGTGATGGTTTGACAACGTTGTAAGTCGATTTGCATTTTAAATTGACCTCGTCTAGAATGACGCGTTTCGTTCAAAAACAGAAGTTTAAAACGCAAATTGCGTACTTAATTCTTCCTATATATACAACCTTTTATGGGACCCGCTAGATGACTTAATTTACGTTATTCGAACTTTTATTAAACTAACTTACTAATAAGCTATTTTAATTGATCTATTTGTATTGATTGATTGATTAAAGCTAGGGGAAAGTTCAAGTATTACGTAACGTTCTGGGGGGGTGTCTCGAAAACGTTACGCCGCGTTACTGAGGGGGGGGGGTGTCAGTAAAAATGTTACGTAACACTTAAAAAATATAAACTTATAAAATGTTTATTGGATCACGTTTTTAACAATGATCTAGGCTTAAGATACGAATTCGTTTGTACTTTTTTATTGGGGGAACTTGAAAATGTTACGCCGCGTTACATGGGGGAGGTGGGGGTCAAAAATGGCCAAATTTTGCGTTACGTAATACTTAAACGTTCCCTAGCGCTACTTTAAATACATAACGAAAAATTTTGCAATTTGGACCCTCCTTCTCCCATGTAACGCTTGGTAACGCTAAGACTTCCCCCTCCATAAATATGTTACGCTAGCAGACCCTGTCTAAATTTTTTTTTTTGGGTTTTATTTCTTTGAAAAGAATACAGAGCGTTACGTAACGATACATCACTCCCCCTTTGTAACGCATCGCAACTCTAAGCACTACCCCCCTTCCCCTAATTGTGTTGCATATTTTAAGTACAGTGGTGACTACGTTTTTTTAACCCATTCAGATAAATGGTTAAGCCATTAACTGGAAAAACCATGCCAAATACCTTGGCATTACTATATACAAAAACCTTACGTGGGATCAGCACGTCAAAAACACCCTCCAAACAGCCAACTGTCGCCTCTCTAAACTCTACCCCCTAATAGGTAGAAAGAGCCCTCTATCCATTAAAAACAAACTTCTTCTTTACAACAAACCCTAAAGCCGGTACTCCTCTACGGAGCCCCAGCCTGGAACAAAATTACCCTTAACAAAAAGCTCTCAGTCAAACTTCAGGCCTTCCAAAACAAGGTATTCAGAATTTGCCTCGATGCCTCAATTACACAGAGATCTCGACATGCCCCTCCTAAAAACGGAAATCATCCGACACAGCAAGTCTTTTATACAAGACAATTTAGATCACCCAAACCTCCTCATCTCAAACTTTCTAGATTACGATCACGAAATCCACTACACTAACAAAAAGATCAAAAACGTCCTCAACCAGTAATGGTACTAAATCAGGACATATAGCCCGACCTAAAAAAACCGACACCGCTGACTGGTCGCGTTCACCGCTGATGCTATCACATCACATGAAAATTGAATCGCCCTCCTGGTTTACTAACACGACCACAGAAACATTACTTTTTAATTTTGTATTGCATTATTGCTGTTTTATATTAGGCACTATAGAAGGCCTAGAGGTCCAGATTTTCCTAGTATTCAACTAGGCATATTAAAAAAGTACAGACCTAAACTATTTTACTGCCTCCTTTAGGAGTATTGTAATTGGACTAAAATTTCAAAATTCTCTTTTGCTTGAAAAGGACCCTGTTAAGTAATTTTAGCTGCTGATATCAAAATACTAAAATAACAATTAAAATATATCGATGATATAATTCTTTCATAATTATATAATAAAAATTGTTCTTCAATAACCAAATTTAATTATTAAAAAAAACCTTGAATTTAATAGAAATTCAGCGACCTTCCTTTCGCTATATTACAAACAGGTAATCAGTAACTAATTTTATATTTTGTATTAAAACAAGTCGCGAAGATATGTAATGCACGGTGAGTTGGAACAAACTTTTCGTTCAACCTCTTGCCAACTTCGCTTTTATTTTCATAAACTTTTTGTTTATCCATATAGGATGAATCAAATATCAATTTAAAATCAAAAATAAAAAAAAAATCCTTAGGTGCACTCGTTTGGATTCGGCGAAAATTTGTGTAAAAGTTAAAAAAAAAGAGAATTTAAAACGGTCAAAAGTTAATGATATTAAAACGTTCAATGTTTACATTTATTGGTTCTATTCTACAGCAACAAAAATATTCCAATAAGTTAACCTGTTCCTGAGTTATGAAGTGAGAGATACTGTAATTTAGCCAAAAGTTATTGGAAACTTAGTGCTACTAAGAGTGCCAATGTATTGAAATCTTCGCTGAAAAGTCAAAATCTTTGACCTAGTTTTTTTCACATTTCTCGACGTTTTAGAGTCGAAATCAGTAAAAAAAATTGCATCTGTCTGTCTGTCTGTCTGACTGTAAACTCGATAACTTCATTTCTAAATAAGACAACGACAAGCGGTTTTTTGCATATCGTTTCTTATCGTATTTCGAAGAGGTGATCAGATTTTGGGGGTAAACGGTTAGGGGTAAGGGTATAAGAATGAGGTAAAACTCCTATTTTTAGCGTTTTTTGGTTATAATTAAGGCAATTATCATTTATTTTATTAATTTAGCACTTATATGAAAGATAATTTTAAATTAGTCAAAAAATATTACAAACTATTTTTTCCTAAAATACATTGTTTTCGAGATATTGGCGTTTAAAGCAGTAAAGCGTTTTTTTTTAACATATCGCACTTATTTATAACCCAATTTAAAAAAAAATTATATTTTAAATGAAAGCTATTTTAAGCTTTAAAATTGCTGTATATAGTTTTTTGATAGAATATAACGTTTTGGAGATACAGACTTTCAAACTTCAATAAATTATGCAGGTGTATTAATGGTTGCCTATTCAAGTGATCACACAACTTTTCATAACGTTTCAAATTAGTGCCTAGTGCCGATGTTTTGACAAGGTGCTTTGAACTGTCCAGCTGGTTTCTGATTAAAAGTTAGTCCAAGCTCAACGTGAGTGTAAATATGTTTTGCAAGCGACCTGCACAATTAGTACGACTATAGGGATAATATGGTTGATATGGTAGGGATGTTACGGAGTAGGATGGTTGTAGAGATATCAGAGAGTAGAGATGATAAGAGTAGGGATCCTAGTCTACTGATACACAACTCAAGTCCGGTTGGTCGAATAAACAATTCGTACTCAAAAACAGGAAAACGATAATAACGCAATAACAAAAAGTCGAAAACAATATTAATTGTCTGGATTAATTTAAGAAATAATACGATTTTTATGTTTCAACAATGTAAATTGATATGTGGCAAGGATGAATTTATATACAGCCTGTTCCAGAACTCGCGTACAGAAATTTGAGGGTATATTAAAAACCCTCTGGAAAATATGAAAAAAATTTCAAAAAAAAAATCCATCTTCAATACTAATTAAAAAGGAAACTATTTAATCTGACCAATCCTGTTGCTGATGTTAAATTAGTTTTTCCCTACTTATTGGTAACTATGGTTGCATTTTAATTGTTGACGCGTGCATTGTTTGAGACTTTCAAGTTTAGAATCTTTTTAGGTTATTATATTTTGACAAAACCGACAGAGCCTATCAAATATTCTATTTTTATAGGGTCACTCCATCTGGTGGTGGTTTTTTGACATTAATAAATATTTATGTCACATTAATCACCATGTCAACCTACAGAATATGTACCTGCAATAATTAAATTTGCTTCCATAGCTATAAATTCAACTTTTAAAGTTAAAATTTAACATCAGCAACAGTATTGGTCCACTTAAAGCTTTCTTATTTTTCAATTGAACGAAGATGGATTTTTTTTTGACATTTTTTTCATATTTTCCAGAGGGTTTTAATACACCCTCAAATTTCTGTACGCGAGTTCTGTAACAGGCTGTATATACTATTTATTCCATGGCCGGCTGGCTATCATGGTCATAATGAATCACATTAAAGTATAAAATACAACTGTGATAGTGTTATTATTACTAAATAAAACTATTCATTCAATAAAACAATTAAAATAGTTTTTATAATTGTGACTAGTGCAAACCACAAAGCGTTTGAATACTATCAAATTTTCAATATTGTCCATTCATTTTTATTTTTAACCGACTTCCAAAAAGGAGGAGGTTATCAATTCGACGTGTGACTTTGTTTTTTTTATGTTTGTTCCCGCATAACTTTGGAACGAATAAACGGAATTTGATGAAACTTTTTGTAACTTAAAAAGGGCATTCATGAGGTGGTCCCATTTCAATTTGACGCTCGGATAATTCCGGGGAAGCCGGATAATTAAGATAAATCCAATCATTTTAACTCTATTTCACTTAAAAACGGCTTTATTTGGTTCTAATACCAACCAAATTTTTGGAGAAATATCGGATAACTCGGATAAGCCGGATAACTTGACTAAGGCGTTATTTGATTACTTAACGCTTAAAGTTTAACAAAGATTTTATTTAGTATTTCGTTTAAAATAAGGTTGGTTGGACTCTTGGGCGCTGAAATAAAAATATTACTAAATTTATTTTTTAGAATTTTATCTTTAAGATGATGACGTCACAACGCACTAATAGTGCGACATTTTCTCAATAAAATATTAAAATACAAAAAAGGGTACTCATTATGTAACACCGTAGAGCCAAAAATCCCCTATTGGGAGGGGGGGGATGTTAGCCAAATTATGAAATCTCTACATCCTTTAATAACGCGAGAAACGGGTTATGAAGTGTATGAATTTTGGTCAATTTGCGTGAAGTATTTTGTAGATGACCCCTTTGAAAAATTTTTTTGAATGGGTGGGTGCAGGGGGGTGAAAATTGTAATGTTTGTGGAAACCAAAATTTGCAAAATAAAAAAAAAAGTTTTTTAACTTCCCAGTTACAAGTTAAAGAAAAAAATGCTCAGACAGGTCAATTTTTTTTTTATTTTTTAAATATTGGTTTACACAAACTTTTTTTGCACCAAAATTTGCAAAATTAAAAATAAAAATCGACCTGTCCGAGCATTGCACTGTGTATAAGTAACCCTCAGTCAGGAATTTTGTCAGATAAATATTTTAAAATTAATCCAAAACGCATACGTTTATTGTTGGATTGAATAAAGGAATTAAATGCTTATGGTAACATATTTGTAAGGTTTCTATAGTTTAGTCAAGTATCATACGCTTATATTTATCGAAACACACCGGTTTGCCTTGGGTGAGCTCATTCTTCAGAAATGCAGACAGAACCACTCGGATCACAATAAACTTGATTAAAACTGTACTAAACTTCGATGGATAAGCCGATTTTATTTACTTGTTGTTTAAATGTATCTAGAAAACAAAGCGTTTTTTGAGGAAGTGTACTAAAAGTGCCAGAAACTACATAACTCGTTAATGCTTTAATATATAAAAACTTAGTTTAATACAAATTGTTTTTGTAAACAATTAGCAGATACTCTCAATAAGGTACTCCCATTCCAAAGGAGGGTATCGCATTTTGGGCTAAATCGCCTGCAACGATAATACTTTACATGCTTATAGATACATAAAAAATAAATACTTAGCCAAAATTTCAGCCATTTTTACATCCCGGAACATACTTTAATTAATTATTTTAATTAAGAATTTTGACATATGTCAATGTACGATTTGGCAACATTACACGAAACTTCAAGTGTCAAGTGTCATCTTGTCAAAATAAAAATAACTTTGCACATTAACTACTACAGTGGGGCCCAAGTGGGTATGTGTTGTGTTCACTGCTCTTGACTATAATATTAAAATATTTTGTTGTGTTTTATTAGTTTTTACGGATTTAATATACTGTAATTCAATGTAATTAGGCTGGACTTAAGTTTCAGTACGATTATGGAGTTATTTTTGAGGTATTTATACTATAATAACATTGTAAGCAAACCATTAGCTTCAACGATAACCCAAAGCATCTAGTTCCATGGGACAGTGTTACCCAAGACAAGTAATTTAATCTGGCTTTCAACATGTTAAATTAGTTTATTTCCATGATATGATTTAAAACTAGATTATGAAAAAGTTACACATAGACTTTTAACTTATAATATTAATTAAATATATTTATTTAAAAATAAATATATTAAATTAATATTGAACAGTGTTTTTATTATACATTCTATATAAACGTATTTATGTTGGTTTTGGAAATAAACAAAAAATATTGCTTTTTGTCAGTCACATTTAGCGCAAGAATAATGCGATATTGTCGGGTTTACTATATCAAATAATTCCTTAGTTTTTATTTTTTTTTTCATTTTGCTCTTTATCAACAAATAACACAGTTTTTTATAATTTCTTTTCATCATTTTGCACTTTTTTAAACAAAAATATATATTTATTATTTAGTCCAAATTTTCTATTTAAAACGATACCCTTCTTTGAATAGATAGTTTATCACAATAGGAAGTGATTTCTCGAACGAATAAATGATCTGGATCAATCACGTTGTAATTCGTTTAGCGTAAGTATATCTTTTTGAACCTGGGGATATTTGTCGTTCCTATAATATACTCTTCACACTGTGACGTTCACAGCAACTAGTGCTAGAAGAGTATTAATACTATATTATATACCGAGGTGGAAACTGTTTCATTTCCTGAGGGAAAGTTAGCAGAGCGTAATGGGTAAAAAATAAACAAATTGCAGGAGCTTTAAAATAGTAGTTTTCGTAACGAGTAAGCGACTTTAGTCCGTAGTGCACGAGAATGAAGTTTTTTTGACGGCACGAAGCGCAAACACAATTTTACAAGTTTTTATAGTTGAAAAGCACGAAACACGAATTACCAACGTCATTACCAACTGGATACATATACAGCATATTTACAGGCATCTTTTCGATATAACAGATAAACTGACAGTGCCATCTATAACACAGATGACGGACAAACAATTTTAAGAGGGGTGGCAATATTAGGAACATGACAATAATTGGCTTACCCACCTTATTATTATATCGAGAAAAAACGCAATATACTATACACTATAAAGAGTATAGTATGGGATGCGAAGCATTACATATCATCACGGCTTGTTTTAAGCGTTCGATTGTTTTCCACGGGTACCTATTGCGGTGAAAGCGGACAAGTCTTCCATATATGGTTGCAGCTGTCTGTTATATTTATACCAAGCCAGCAGCACATTGCTGGGACCTAAACGTAATATGAACAATGAACGATATTACACTTGCTAATATTTGAAAATCATTTCAAATTAAGGCTATAGCGAAGCTCACATTGTGAGTTTTTTGCGTTCTAATTATTATTGTTATTGTTATTATTATTAGCAATTAAGTATTGTTTACACGGGCATAAAGATATTTCCTACTGAAAAGATGCTTGACGTCTAGTATTTTATATACCGTGCGTTCCAAAATTCACTCCCCCCCCTCTTAACTTTTGAACGAGGTGAGATATCGACTTTAAATTTGAAACACTTAAATAAGACAACCCAAACTATCTTTTCGCATATATTTGATATTTTCAGCTCTTAAAATGTGGACAGGGGTTCATGAGGGACATTTTTTTAAATAGAAACTATATATATATTTATTTTTTAAACAGTTTTTTAAGGTTTTAATTTTTCAATTTTTCAATACAACGTCCTTTCCTTAAAAAAAAAAATCCCCCCATGCCCGCGACCACAGTTTAAGAGCTGAAAATATCAAATATATGCGAAAAAATAGCTTGGGTTGTCTTATCAAAGTGTTCTAAATTTGAAGTCGATCTTAATTAGTTCAAAAGTTAAGAGGGGGTGACTTTTGGATCGCACGGTATACATAGTTCTCTCATTCTAATCTTACTGTAAATATTGCGTTTACCAAATACTCTGTAAAAGATGCTGCTGCTGCTGCTGCTTCTACTGAAAGCTTTGTTCTTTTATTGGGGTAATAAAATAGAACTCAGGCTCGGACTGGAGCTTCTAGCATCGGAAGGAACCGGATCCGGAGCCTAGCAATTTGAAAATAGCTTAATTTAAGACATACATAAAATACAGCCGGGAAAAAATAATGAAATAAAAATGGTCACCAGCTCTCCGACTATTTTAATTGGAGGCCAAATTATAGAATTGCCCTGTATACAGTGTCGGTCTGGGCAGCCCGAGGCTATTGAGATTTGTAACTCGTTAGGGCCCACAAGTTAATATTACTAAGTAAAATTAGTTTTTTTCCCTCACAAAAATTTTGATCACTTAAAAATAAAAGGTGAAATTTAAAAAACAATTCAATTTTTTTTTATTTTTTTATTCCTTTTTTTTTTATTCAGGAATTGTGATAATTAAAAAAAACTCATCACACTCTGGGGCGGAAACTTTGTTGACTGAAAAGAAGACTAAAGAGGTCCTTACCTCCGGGGAGGCCAAAGTATGATGGTCCTTCATACTTTGGGGGCACCGTGAGATTTTTCTCACTATCTCACCTGTCCAGTCCGACGCTGCCTATAGTTATTAAAAATTATAGTTTCTGAATCAAAATCACCATTAAATTCCAAACCATTTTGCCATGAAGGATCCTTCACACCTCGAGGTGTTATTTAGTTAGTGCCTATTCACAGGCTCGCATAAGAACGTAATACATAACAATGCGATGCCGTGATTGGCTTGATGTGCGGCCATGTATCTTGTTAGCCAATCAGGGCATCGCATTCTTATGTTTTATGTTCTTATGCAAGCTTCTGGATATGCCGTTAGAACTAATAACTCTTCTTTCTAGAATACGCATACCGTTAAAATAAAGTATCGCCAACATCTCGGTTTGTTTGTAAACAAATAGCAGGTATATTCAGGCCAGAACAATAACAGTTACCAGTAACTGGTATTGTTTTCTCTGTTAGAACAAAGATGTGCGAGTAAGACAGACGAATGTTTATGTTGCCGACGTTTTTGTCAGTGTTAACGAATGAAATGCCTATTCTAGAGAGAAGAGTTATTAGTTCGTTGGTGAGCCACAGTCGCTCTGCCACAATAGCCAGTCCGGGCCTGCTAGAAGTCCACTGTAAACAATTTCAGCGAATAACACGTTATCTAGGCGTTAAAATCAAATTAATTTCGGTATGTAAATTTTAAATTAATATTCGTAGAGCACAATAGATCTTGGACTAAAACCAATTTATAAGTTTATTTTAGTATACATAGTTTAAAAATAATATTTGGCACGAGTCCAATCAAACATATTGTACATTCTAATTTAAATGCCTAACTTGAATGAGTCAAAATGTTTGTAAGAATTTGAATCATACATACATGATTTTTTTAAATTATATTAACGTAAGAAGGTATGATTTTGAAAAACAAATGATTTAATGCGATTAAAATGCTTACTAGATGCATTTGCGAGATAAATATTACTGACTCAGTTATCTTGACAGGTGTTCACGTCAAAGCGTTTTTCTTAGCGCTTATGACGTCATTTTGTCGCACATTTACTTGAACTTACTAATCATCATAGGCTGTTTATTAGTCATACACGGTGTTTGCAGTCTTTTGGCAGAAAATAAAGGGGATCATTCTACGTTACAAAACATGAAAAACCAGCATAGTCCAAACGGGAGGAACGTATTCCGCGATCTACGCATGCGCTGTTTTGGTGTTTTATTTTAATGGAAAGCGTTGGTTTCAACGAACTAATAACTTCTCTCTAGAATAGGCATTTCATTTGTAAAAACTGAAAAAAACGTAGCCAACATATACATTTGGACTGTCTTACTCGCACAGCTTTGTTCTAACAGAGACACAATAACAGTTACTGGTAATTGTTATTGTTCAGGCCTGAATATACCTACTATTTGTTTACAAACAAACCGAGATGTTGGCGATACTTTATATTAACGGTATGCGTATTCTAGAGAGAAGAGTTGTTAGTTCGTTGGTTGGTTTACGTCAACGTTGGTTTACGTTGGTTTTTTGGTTGCTTTGGTGTTTTTTTAATGGGGTTCGTTTGGTTTACTTTCTTATGTTAATTTCTGCTAGCGCATGCGCAGATAGCGGAACACGTTCCTCCCGTTAGCTCTACGTCCGGAAACGAACCCTAAGAGAGCGACGCATAATTAAGGGCAACTAGTTTATGTTAATTTATTTTTTTGAATCTATCCAAATGCGTGCCTAGACCGAAAAAATGTGCGAGGCCCAAACTTTTGTATGTGTATTTTTTTTGGATATTTTGTAAAAAATATGGATTCCTTGAGTAAAAATACATGAAGAATGTCATATAGTGTAACACGCATGTACGAAAAACGGCTGTAAAACACGTTCGTTGTGTACAGAGAAGTGCGGATAATCTCGCTTCATGCCAGATAGACGCCGCTGTATCAGGCTATCGCATTTTTAACTAACTTGATCTTCCGCGACGCCTGCTTATCATAGTTTACTATTTATATTATGTTTAAAATGTACACTTATTTATTAAGTATTAAGATATTTATGGATGCGGTTGCGACCTCTCAACACAACGGCTAAAACGTAGTAGGGCAGGATGAGTGCAAGAGGGACAATGACGCATCCTAAAAATTTTTACTATACTTAAAAAATCCTTTTTTTGCAAGCCAATACTTGTTTTACAAAAAAATACTGCACGTTTTGATTTTATTTTCTTTATACATGGTACATGTAGATTAAATTTTTTTTTCCATCATATCAGCCACTGTAGGCCGCTAGGTGTCGCCAACTGCTGGTAATTTTGATTTTTGATAAAAAAGAGATTAAAAAAAATGATTGCCCTAAGGTTAAGGTTGTTTAGCCAATAATTAACAGTAAACTAAGAATTTAATTATTTAATTAATTAAATGTGGCAAATAAATCTGAGATTACATCGGTGATATTCTTCACGGAAAAAACGATCTGGTTTGGGCAAACATTTTCTGGTTGGTGAAACACATCTTGTTGTGGTTGCCAGAAACAAAACTTTTTAAGGATCTGATAGGCACCACAGGTCGTCTTGTTGCCCTTACCAGATTTCTGGTTGCAGCAACCAAAAATATAGTTTTTTTCTACGACTGCTTTTAATGTAAGCAAATACACACACTTTTCAAACACAGAATCAATCCATTCTAGTTCCAGATACGGTATGAATATTTCGTATCAAGTGTTAGAATGAGCACATGTAGTGCCATCTCTAGTTTATAAAAGTAAAGAAAACTGTAGCAAAATTAGCAAAAATATATTTTACCATGAAATATTGAATAATTTAATGCAATTTAAAGTTTTGAGTTAAAATTACATAAAGTTTATTAGTTTTTCTTAACATTTGACTAGTTTTTTTATCAATTTAGTTCAAAAAATCAAAACTGCTCCATCTATTGTGAAATATTTACCCCTGATATCTGTCACAACAATCTGACATAACCTTCAATTTTTGCATTATAATTTTTAAATATGTGCTAAAATTAAATAAAAATTTTTTTTAAGTACTGTTTTGATAAAATTAATTGCTTTATTTAAAAATATGTGTTTTGTTGCATTTACAATGTCGAGTCACAAAAAACATTGTTTTTAACCTTGTCCGCAGTTTAAAGCCATTCATATTTGCAGTCGAAGAAAAAGTATAGTCTACAACACGTATGGAATAGTCATTCCGCGCTCGCGGGACCGTCATACTCGCCTACCGGCTGTTAATTATTGGGTAAACCAACCCTTAATTAAGTTAAAAATTTCCTAAAAAAAATAATTAAAAAAAGTAAGAGTTAAAAATTAAAAATAATTTCTGTTTGCTCATTTACGTGGTTGAAATTTAAAGGTGATATCTCAACTCGTTCTAAAGTTATGAGGGGGCCCCTGGGTGATTTTTGGACTGCACTGTATGTTTGGCTCAAAACCCACATTGTGCAAAATAACTTTTTCCGCATAATTGTTTATAAAAAAACTGACCTATCATAGTCTACTATTTGTAGTATTTCTCTATAGCATTCCGTGGGATTTTCGGGACCCATAAATTAGAAATTTCGACAGTAACTGGAGGAACGTTAGCCAAAATATTAAAAGATAAATTGTTTTTAGCTCGATTTTTTTACAGACTACGGAAATAGTCATATGCACTGATCAAAACGAAGAATTCATTTACCGGGGGCATGTAAAAAACATTTTTTTAAGAAATTCGCGCTCATCCCGCAATTTGACGCAGGTCAAAAATGTTAAACTTCTCTCACTTGGTAAATAATATACTATTATTTTTTCTGTTTTAAAATATTGTTCCTCTTCTCGAAAAAAAAAAACAAATCAAAAAACTCTTTCTCATATTTTCTTTCAAAATTAATTTTTTTGTGTTGCAAGTGACTTACTATGCAATAACAACGTCGACATGAAAGTCCAGTTGGTAAAATATGGTTTTAAGTGTCTATTAATTTCAAAAATTAGTTTTTAAAATTCCAATTTTTGCGAGCAGGATTAAAAAATCCAATGCTATCTTGTTTAAGGCAACGAACTCATAACTCTTCTCTCTAGAATAGGCATTTCATTTGTAAAAACTGACAAAAACGTAGCCAGCATATACATTTATCTGTCTTACTCGCACAGCTTTGTTCTAACAGAGACAACAATAACAGTTACTGGTAACTGTTATTGTTCAGGCCTGAATATACCTACTATTTGTTTACAAACAAACCAAGATGTTGGCGATACTTTAAATTAACGGTATGCGTATTCTAGAGAGAAGAGTTATTAGTTCGTTGGTTTAAAGCAAATTCTTCATAAACAGTTTTTAAATTTAACAGGTCAATAACTATATTTTATCTACCTATTATAAATATACAGGGTGATCCATAACTGGCATGCCAAAATTTAAGAGGTGATTCTAGATCCAAAAATATAAAAAAAGTTCCTATAAAGGTTGGTCCGGAAATGAGCCCTAAGGGATCTAGGGCCCTTTAAAATTGTAATAAAAATAAGGTTTTTAATTAATAACTCGGGTACCGTTTAAGCTAGAGCGGCGAGCTTTTGCATGTATACTAGTATTAATAAGGGCAATAAGTTTTTGTTAATTTATTTTTTTAATTTATCAAGAGGCGTGCCCAGACGGACAAAATATATGAGGCTTAAAACATTTTTGCCCCAAACTTTTCTATGTGTATGTTTTTTGGATTTGTTGTAAAAAATATAGATTTCTAGAGTAAAAATACATATAAAATATCATATAGTGTAACACTGTAGGAGCAACCGTTATCAAAAAAAATGCAATTAAGAGGAAGTAACATTTTGTGCCACCAAAAACGTTACTTTTTAAAAGGCTATTACTCCTTTAATATTAAATTTAGGTGTTTTGGTGTATAATACTTTTTTGCTCAGTTTTAAATGAAGAATCACCCTGCAGCATTAAAATTTTATTGGTGCTTTTTTTTGTTCCCCATTCAATACGTCATCTTCGAAGGGCCGTAGCTCCCTTAGGGCTCATTTCCGGACCAACCTTTATAGAAACTTTTTTTCATATTTTTGGATGTAGAATCACCTCTTAAATTTCGGTACGCGAGTTCTGGAACAGGCTGTATGTACTAATTATTATTCAAGTAAAGAGCTACCAAATATAGCTTGAAGAGAAATTAAGCCCATATCCTATAGACTTTTTTACGCCCATGCAAACGCCTATGCAGATATAATATCTAATAATTTAATTAATATTTATATTCATATACATAGTTATTATCACCGGTCGGATCGAAGAAGCAATTACCGGGGGCATGCAAAAATTAGAATTTAAAAAAAACTCTTTTATACAATACATACAGATAATGAGACAATTACCAGCTTTATTTTAAATAGATAAACTCAATAATAACCCCCGCGTGGCTTTTACTTTATTGAGTGGATAATTATTTATTTTACCCACTCAACAGTCACTTGTCAAATTATTTTCTTGTAAATGTCATTAAAATTTTTAATAAAAATATGAATTCCTAAGCTATTTATTGGATAAAACCTTGTATGGCACTCATGGGTAAACCGATATTGCCCTCTCGAAAATTAACCTGCGAGGCGTCACTAGTACCATAAATAACTATTTTCAAGTAAACTGTTATTCACCAAGCGGAATGTCATGTCGACGCTGTTAATACTCAGTAAGTCACTTGGTAACAAAAAGTCGATGACCCATGGAGAAAGACTTAATTTTTTTTTAATTCTTTCCCTTTTCAAAAAACGAATAATTAATAAAAAAAACACAATATTTTTGTATTAGCTATTCGTTTGTTAAAAACATCCTCAGGGTTGATTAAAGCGTAAAAGGCATTTTAGTCATAGACTTTTTGAATGGTAACATATAGTCAAATAAAGACCAGATAAGAACAGAAAGAAAAATATAAACAAATATTTAAGAAACGGTAAAACCAGTTTTGACTTTTTTTTTTGTTTTTTTGTAATCATTTTCCTTTTGTAAACTACAATTTCTAGGTAAGGAAATGATGCATTTTATAGTTAAATCTGGAAAATAAATAAACTTGAAATATTTGCTAGAAATTTGAATATCGATGCGTATATTGTTTTATATACATGTATAATTGATTAATATATTCATTTATTCAACAATTCTATAATGAATCATCTAGGACGCATTTTATTTATCATCAACATTATCAATATTTAACCGATTTAAAAATAGGTTTCATAATACGAAGGTTAGGAAAATATAATACATATACAGTGCGCGTTAAAAGTTCCTTAAACTTTTGAACGGCTTAAGATATCAATTTGAAATTTCGAACACGTAAATATAGTTCTCCGCATGAAACAAAGTCTCCGACGAAAGGGGGAGGAATCATTCGCGCTCTCTTCTTTCCGTCAAAAGCGTTATAAGGCGTGCGTGCCTACATCAGGCCTCTCACTTGCACACACATTCCAAACATATTTCCCGTAGCCACAGTTCTGTGCGTCAAAGTATGCCATAAACCATATTATTTTTTATTATATCAAAGTCATGAATTCCTAAAAACCTTGTAATTTAAAGAATTATACAAGTTAATAATAATAATAATAATAATGTTTATTGCCCAACAGTACAAACTAACAGGACATTCAAATAATACATTAAATTATTCTATAAAGTTAATAATAGATCTTAAACTAGAAAAGTTAATATCACAATTTAATGAAATTTCATTAAAATTATTACACATTAAGTAAATTGGTGATTTGAACAATAAATTGGTGTTTGCTCTAGGCATAAAAAAAGTTTTAGATTGACGTCTTGTACTAGGTACCAAAAAATTAATCCTAGACAATAAGTCACTACAATCAATTATATTATGTAATAAATTATATAAAAATGTTACTGAAAATATCTTTCTGCGTATATTTAAAAACTTAATATTAAATCTTAACATTAAACCTGATAAATCAGCACCTCTTAAAGGATATACTCCATCTGTTTTAAAAGTAAGAAATTTAATGAACCTACGCTGTACAGATTCAATTCTATCTATATGAATATTGTAATATGGGCACCAAATGAGGGACCCATATTCAAGTTTAGATCTGACAAATGAATAAAACAAAACTTTAAGACAATCACTATTTGTAAAGTTTTTACAACTTCTGTTAATAAACCCAAGCATTTTTAATGAAGACTTTACAGTGTTTGAAATATGATCCTCAAAAGATAACATTGAGTCAAAAGTTACTCCCAGGTCTTTGATTGTATTAACTCGCTCCAAAACGACACCATTAATGTTGTAATGAAATATAATTTTTTTAACCTTTCTAGTGAAACTTAGAATTTTACATTTAGATATATTCAGCTTTAAATTATTTTTTTCACACCACAAATACACAGCTTCAAGGTTATGTTGCAAGAAAATACAATCAAGGATGGATTTGATCGAAGTATATATTTTTAGATCATCAGCAAATAAAAGTTTAAAGCATCCAATAAAATTTGGCAAGTCATTAATGAAAATCAAAAATAACAAGGGACCCATATTAGACCCTTGTGGTACACCTGAAGTAGCTACAAATGTATCAGATTGATAGTTGTTTATTTCTAGAAATAAAATTAAAGTTAAGAGGAAATTATAATTTTTTAGCATTTCTGGTGTACATTAGAGTCCATTAAAGATGCCATGGCTCACCTATTTAAAAAAAATTAAAGCAACATTTAAATAAAATTTGTCATTTGAAATGTCACTTATGTGGTGTCATTCTTTTCAGAAAAGTGTGCAGATTCCAAAAATGCAAGGCATTTGGATGTCCCAGTTAAAATGTGAAAGTTGGCAGCACTTCCGGTAAACTCGAAACTAGCAAAATGTCGTTTTATATGTCAAAAGTTAAGGTCCTTTAAGAACATTATAGGTGCCAAATTTCAAAACTTTATCTTTACAAATACACAAGTGTGTACATTGGATCTGTGACACCCGGTATATTCAACCATAATGGCGATTTCTCCCGTTAGATTAGACAGGGACAAAAGTTCTACCCAAAAAGGATAGAATACATACACTCCCACTTCCACCCAACCAAACAAATTCTGTATTTGTTCTTTGTTGAACAAATACAATATTTACTTGGCCGGGCGAAAATTGTAACTATATTATTTTTATAAAAGAAATAGTATGAAAACCAAATACAGTATTTATTTGGTTGGCTGGAAAGTATAGCACTGAGCGGCATGAACAAACATAGCTAATGTGAATCTGTAGAATAAGATAATTCTACTAAAATTTAGATGGCACCAGTAATTTCTTTAATAAAAATAATATAGTTACACTTTTCGCCCGGCCAAGTAAATATTGTATTTGTTCAACAAAGAACAAATACAGAATTTGTTTGGTTGGGTGGAAGTGGGAGTGAATGTATGTCTTCTATCCTTTTTGGGTAGAACTTTTGTCCCTGTCTAATCTAACGGGAGAAATCGCCTTTTCAAAATTTTATCTTTACAAATACACAAGTGTGTACATTGGATCTGTGACACCCGGTATATTCAACCATAATTGAAATATCAACATAACTACTATTTAGACACACTGTATAAAAATTGACAATAAAAGTTATGTAAGAAGTTCAGCTAATTGTTTAAATAATGGGTTATACGTTGTAGGTAGATATTTGCAATCGGCAAGAAGTATTTTCAGTATGCGCATTGAACCTTGCCCTGCTTCGATGTTCTGCCGTCCGAACCAGGGCCGTGCTAAGGGAAAATTTTGCCCGGGGCTAAGTTCGTAAAAAGATGTAATAAATATTTCACAATTTTGACAATTGTGAACAGATATGTTTAGTACCAAAAAAGTAACGCTTGGTTATGGGAGAATTGGTGTCGTACTTGACGAGTTTATTACCCAAATAGCGTGAGCTCGATTCTCACCGGCGCCGATTTGCCTTTTTCAGTTAATTAATTGAAATTTGGCGAAGGCGTAAGTGAAGCGGACACTCCCTATAAATTGGTTCGAAAGTCAATTAAAGCCGGTGGTTCCCTCTACTACTAGCCCACACAAGTACTGGACTTAATGCTTAATTAAGTAGAATAGTACAAGGTTAAACAAAAATGTAATGTAATATTGAGTATTATTTTATTATTTTTTGCTTTCCCACCGCCGCGGCGCAACAATTTTTTTTAAACAATTCAAGGTTAGTCATTTACAAAGTATTTTTGTTAAATAGGTGAGATATGGTGTGTTAAAAAAGTTTATCTTTTAGAAAATTAAAAGTAAGCTATAAATAGCTTGTGTGTGATATACCCGTTGTTTGTAACGGATTGTTTTCTTATCAAATTTATATTAGATTGGCAAGAAAATGAATCAGAAATAAATAATAACTTTCTTATTAGAAAGAGAAAAAAAGAAAAAAAAATATTCTTTTCCTTAACAAGAAATTTGAAATTTAAATGTGAGAAAAAAAATCATCATATAGAAGAAAAAACACAAAAAACAATAAAAAAATCAAAAAAATATATATTTTTTAAGAACAAGAGATGCAAAATTTTCTCATAGATTTAATCAACTATACTAATTAACGCTAAGTGGTTTTCTAAAATCCAAATTTTGATTCTTTTTGTAAAAGATTTATATGAATAATTACCGGTTTTTGACCTAACATCTTAACAAAAATTAAAATCTAGCGCCGCAGGCGAAAAGTTTGCAAACTTTTACAGTCATCCACACGGTAGAAAACCTTCTGACGCAAGGGGGAGGTATCACCGAACGGACAGCGCGCTTTCTTTTTTACGTGTGCAAGTGAGACGCTCTCACATTCCACACATATTTTCAAAAGCCATACATCCGTGTGTTGAACAATATATAATGTATTTTCCAAGCAAGGGTTTATTTGACT
The DNA here is from genome assembly GCA_958510825.1 of Brachypterus glaber. Lineage (NCBI taxonomy): Eukaryota > Metazoa > Arthropoda > Insecta > Coleoptera > Kateretidae > Brachypterus > Brachypterus glaber. The sequence goes on from OY294052.1 coordinate 6,873,663, forward strand.
CAATTTGTGAAAGATGACGCCCGCTGCGCCCCTCCTTCGCACGGCCCTGGTCCGACCTATCCGGACAAATAACGGTCCATTTTCATTTGTTTCTGCGCTGAAGTCAACTCGTTTATTCAAAGATTTGTCAGTTTTCGTATAACAATAAACAATTGTATCTTTATATTAACTACGCCCACTGCCTACTTAAAATGAGGATTTCAGGTAAAAAACGAGTCTGACAGTCGACAAAATATGTCAAAGATAAATAGTCTTCATTGAATTAAGTTTCAAATAGTGACAGGGCAGTTTTTTAACTTTGTCTAGCCCCCCAAATACACCTCTTTTATCCAGGGCGTAGATAAGGGGTAATAGGGATGCCCCCTTGAGTTACCCACTCATACTTGATATTACTTAAATTCTTCAAATAAATATTTTTTAATTATTTTGTTTACAATTTTTCCGTGAAAATTGGCGTGTAAGGGTTTTTGAGGTTGCTGAAAATGAATATGACAATAAAAATGTTTTATCCAATACATACAGTTAATAAGACAATTACCAGTTTTATTTTAAATAGATAAACTCAATAATAACCCCCACGTGGCTTTTACTTTATTGAGTGGATAATTATTTATTTTACCCACTCAACTGTCACTTGTCAAATTATTTTCTTGTAAATGTCATTAAAATTTTTAATAAAAATATGAATTCCTAAGCTATTTATTGGATAAAACCTTGTATGGCACTCATGGGTAAACCGATATTGCCCTCTCGAAAATTAACCTGCTTGGCTGACGCCTCGGAGGTTAATTTTCTCATGGGCAATATCTTACTTTAATCACTAGTACCATAAATAACTATTAATTATACCTTCGGGGATGAAGATAATAACTATCAAATGTTTATTATATTTTAATTAAAATGGCATACAAAACAGTGACCGCTGTAATATAAAACAAAAAATACGTAAAGGGGTATTAACCTTGGATTTGATGAAAATCCACCCCCACAGAAAGGGTTAAACTACCCCCCAAGCACCAAAAAAAAGTAGTAAATCATAAAGTATCTCAAGAAAAATAGAGTTAAAGGGATCCATTTAGTTATGTTTGATAAAATGTAAGAAAGTTGGGCATAAAATTCAATTCAAGTACCCCTAGTTAACCCTTTGTTTAAGGGGATGTTTAGCTTCTAGAACAATAAATCTTGCTTTTTGCACAAGTTCATGACCAGACAAAAATTTTGAGCACTTATACGTTACATTTTATCAATTCCAATCGAAGTTACAGATGTTTGAAAAAGAGGCTAATTTTGCAGTCACTCTTTGGATCGCAGAAACTAAATTTTTGTAAATCCACCACTGATCGGGGGAACATTTTTTGCGAAAATATAGCGTAGCTCCAAGAACTTTTACCTCAAGAAGGAGCATGATGAAATCTACCGTATGCTTTGTTTGAAGCGTGAACCAACTACGGTGAGGGGCTGGTGGGGAGTGACTATTGTTTACACTTAGTACGCGTAAAGAGAGAGAAAGAATGTGTAAACTCACAGTCTAATGTCGTAAAATGACTGACAGGCGAACAGTGTTGCCGATTGGAAACATATACTTTGGATATTTTATTGTAAATTTTAAGAAACATTAGTTCTGTATGAATTTTATATGAACTAGTAGTTTAATTTTAATAGATTTAAATATACTATATTATTAAACATAATTATAGTAAACACAATAAAGTTTTTTACATTTTTAATTTAAGTATAATGATTTGAATTCATGATAAGGTGGAAACTACGCAACATCGCTACTAGGTAGCCTGAAAGTCGACTAGCGACATCTACATTTTACACCACAAAGCTGATCGCGTTTCTGTTAGTAAATAAACAAACAAAAAGATGACACATTCACAAACATTGGTCTGAAATTACTTCTTTAGGTAAAAGTTCTTTGCGTAGCTCACACCGTGAACTTTTTATGTTGCAGTATACAGTGTTTTCCTCGTACTCTTCAAACAACAATGAACTGTAGTTTGTGTGTATATTATATCGTTTTAGTTTAGTAATTCATTTTTTCTTCTCACGTATTACGTTTTTGTTTAGAGATATGTTTCGTAGCTGGAATCTACTGAAATAAAATCAATATACCGTTGCTTTTATTAACCGAAATATATACAGTTTCTATTACGCATTTACACCAGTCTAAAAGGATATAGTATATTAGGGGCTGTCCATATATTACGTAACGCAATTTTTCAAAAAAAATTGACCCTCCCTCCCTGTGTAACAAACTGTCACATTTACCAACACCTTCCCCCCCCTGTGTAACGCGTAACAATATAAAAATTTGTATTTTTTTCTAACATATCTTGATACAGAATTCCGCATAATGCAAGACGGTAAAAAGACGGTCAAAATGATACATATTTATTATAATAATACATATAGCACTTAAAGTACTTAAACGAAAAAATCACTCAAATTTAAAAAAAATATTCATAATCAATATAACACAGGGAAAAAATACTAGGTACCTCTTTTTACACTGAGTGTCACATATAACACGTATATTGTTTATGCACAGGTGCACAAAATAGTACACACATTGGTGTTCTGTGAGTACACATTCCGCACAATGTATCATCGCCGATGATTCATCGGCAAGATCACGCAAGAACAGGGCCGTAAGATTTTTTTTTAATATCAATGTCATCAATTTTTTTACTGATTACAATATTATTTAAATATGCATAGTTTCGTCAATTTTTGTGTGAAAAAGGGAATTATGGGCCACTAAATAGTTATTTATGTTGAAATAAAAATACATCTGCCAAGCTTAGGAAATAAACATTAAATTTATTAAATTCCGTTACGTAACATTTACCTAGACACCCCCCCCCTCCCCCTGTCACAAACTGTAACAATTTCTCTGACCCCCCCCTAGGCGCGTTACGTAATATATGGACAGCCCCTTATGAAATTAGTTTGTTGAGCTTAAATCATTCGAGTGCACTAAAAGCCCAGTCGCAGACGAATTTTATATACTATTTTATCTACAGTCGGTCAAGTAAGAGTGTGTCGCCTATAACGTGTAGTCGGTAAGAGTGAGCCCTACTTTGTTTTTCAGGGATATACTTTACTCCCTGACCGAAAATGCTTTGTACCTAGAGACTTTTTCTGAACCTTATTTTTAGTGACACGTTTTAAAACATGAGTGCTGCGTACGCATCACGGTTCGAGGCTGTCTTCCTCTGTTTGCACCCGAAAGGTCCGAAAATGACGCCTATAGCGGCTGCAGAGTATATGGGAAAGTCAAAGACATTCGTCAACAAGTGGGTGAAACGATACTCGAAAACGAAAAATGTTGACGACTTACCAGATCGTGGCTCAACAGGAAAGGTGTCGACTACGCACGAAAAAATGATTTTAAACATGTTTTCGCAGAATCATCGATTAACCCTGCGTCAAGGGGCAAAAAAACTGACGCAGAAAAATTTGGATATATCACATAAAAAAAATCCAGGCTCACGAGGGGGCAGTTGATGATGATGATGATGGAGTTGGTTATTTTTTGGTCATTAACTTTTTGCGTTTTGTAAAAAATTGTGAAATGTTTAATCTTAGATGAAAAGTTGGGAAAATCTCAGTCTTGAGTAAAAAGTTGGTAAAATCTCAATCTTTAGTTGGGAAATTTTCAGTTTACCTATTACGTTCTAGTATATCTACCTAAGAATAAAATACAAATTATTAAACACGCTGTAATTTAACAAAATTCTTACAATTAATTTTGAAATAATTGAGGTCATTTTATTGAAACAAAACTGTACTCGAGATCTCATAGTTATATATCTACAAGTTGGTAAGATTTTAATATAAAAGGTCACACTCTAGATGGCTGTGGAAGAATGCCTGCGCAAACGCCCAACAGGCTTGCTTGGATCCGATGTATTATAAATATTTATCCAGTGGTATAGTATTGGTGGCTTGAAAAGTGACGACAATCCACTTGGCTTCCAAGTACCTATACCCATGAGTGCGGCATATTCCAAATATTTTAAACCTTAGATTTATATAAACACTAGCCAGGGGCGTACCGAAGAAACATCGTCGGGGAAGGAACTACCAAAATTTCAAAGTTGGAAATTCCAAGCTAGTTGGTAATCTGATATGTAGAATACCATCATAGTTGGGAAGTCTAACTTGGAATTCTCAATTTGGAAATGCCAATTACAACAATATGTTGTTGGTATTTGCAAATTGGAAATTCTAACTTGGACTTTCCAGCTCACTTTGTAATCTGATTGTAGAATAACAACATAGTCGGGAAGTCTTACTTGGAATTTTCAACTTAGAAATACCCACTACAACATTATTGTTGGTATTTCCAATTTGGAATGTCTAACCTAAACTTTCCAACTTAGTTGGTAGTCTGATTGCAAAACAACAACATAGTTGGGAAGTCCTACTTGGCCAATTGGAATTTTCAACTTAGAAATACGAACTACAACAATATTGGAATATCTAACTTGAACTTTCCAACTTAGTTGGTAATCTGATTGTAGAATAACAACATAGTTGGGAAGTCTTGCTTGGAATTTTCAACTTAGAAATACCCACTACAACAACATTGTTGTTGGTATATCCAATTTGGAATTTCTACTTAAAGTTACCAACTTAGTTGGTAATCTGTAGAATAACAACATAGTTGGGAAGTCTTACTTGGAATTTTCAACTTAGAAATACCAACTACAAAAATATTTTTGTTCGTATTTCTAGGGCATTCAGGTCCCAGGACCAGAAATCTAACTGGACCCGGGACCAGCAGTCATTGGTCATTGGACCAGTCCCGTGGTCCCGGACTGCTTTGACATAGAGATTTCAAATTTGTAAGTCTCTTACATCAAACCGTTCTTGAAATATCGTAGCGCAATGGTTTTGAAATTTCAAAATCCTCAAAAAATACTCTAGATCTCCTCTCAAAATTTACTCTAGATCAAAAGTTTTTATGTACAAATGTTTTGTATCGAACCACAAATCACAAAATGTATCACTTGTGGTCAATAAATATTACTATTACTATTACTATTACAAAACTTCTGTAGGTACATTACAACTAAGGAATCTTGAGTCAAGATACAAGATAACTCAAAAAGGGAATATCAGATCAAACTTGTTATTATTAATTTTTAATAAATAAATTATTGTTTTATAAATACTGTTTATCCGAGAATCAAAGATGTAGATGTATATACAGTTTGATGTTTATTATACCTCACTCAGCATTTTTATTCTTCTTGCTTTTTATGCATTGTTGTCAAAGCTCTTTTAAAGTACCTTAAAGTACCAAACTTTCACAATATTTCGAATTATAAAAGTAAATAATAGCGAGGGGCAATAATATTTAAATTTTTACAACATTTTCGTGTAAATCTGAGATCTATTGAGGTTGCTTAAACTGAATACAATAATAAAAAAATTCTTATATCACCCCAGGTTGTTTGAGATCGCTGAAACTGAATCTGAAGAAAAACTCAGCACCCGGGGATGCGGTGAAAAACATAGCGCAGATCAGGCGCAATCCACAGGCTCGCATAACCATAAAAATAACGTTTTAAAAGCCAATCACGTCATCATATGTACTGTTTATGGCTGGTTATGCGAGCTTCTGGATGCTGCTACACACCGAAAGCTTTAAGCCATATCCACAGACTCGCATAACAAGCATAGTACATAAGAATGCGATGCCGTGATTGGCTTGATGTGCCGTCATGTATCTTGTAAGCCAATCACGGTATCTTATGTAATATGCTTGTTATGCGAGCCTGTGGATATGCCCTAACGTTCTAGTTAAATCATAGTATATTATATGATATATCTCGAATTTAATATCGGATTAGTATTCAGACGAAATTTCTAAATTCAGTTTTCAGTCTAAATGTTCATTTAGGCCATAAATCCTATACAGAGTAAATATTTCCTATTAAATTAGTGGTTTAACATCAAACACAAAAAAATGATTTGATTTATACGGATTTTGTGCTCCCACATTATAAATTGATCAATATATCAATGTACATGGTGTCCAAATGGTGTGTATACGGAGGGTATCTTAAAAATGGTTGAAAATATGATAGAAGTTTCAGATTAACCATTGAAGATGTCCCTAGTAAGAAGAGACGAAACATCGGATAGTGGAATTCCTTCAACATGGTCTAAACCCGAGTTTTTTGCCACAAAAATCTTTGATTTTGTAAAATAAGCAAGATTTTTGGAAGACTTCCGAAAATTAGCCGGTCAGAGTTTCGGTCTGGTTAAAAATAGACAGAAATAAGTTGGTTTTATTTTCGGCCGCGAGGCTGATGACTTTTTTTTTAATAACGAGTCTATAACTAAAGCCTTAAAAGTTAGATACTATAGAAAAAACATCAGGTCTGTTTCAGTAGAGTATAAAAAGTACGGGGATACTTCGAGCCGGGATCGGTTATAAAGAAATAACATGATGCTAAAGAGTTACGGGCCAGTTTCAGTCATAGTTCCGTGGTAATTTTTTTAATTCGGATAGGCATGAGACTTTTTATGAGACTACCAGAACCAGAAAGGCCTAACCCAATTTACACTTGGCTGGTTTTGGATTTAATAGTACTTATTTATACAAAAAAAAACAAGACAAGTGCAAAGTGGTTAAGACCGTTGTACTTCTGATAACCTCATATTAACTATCCGACTTAAAATGTATACCACGGAACTAGGACTGAAACTGGTCCGTACTTTTTAGCCACATGTTATTTCTTTGAAACCGATCTGGGCTCGAGCACCCCCATACCTCTTATAGACTAATGAAACAGATATTGTGTTTTTACTGTATTATCCTATACAAGGCTCTCTCTCTCTCTATTTATTTGGTCTTTTTCTTCCGAATAATTAACCAGGGTTTCTCTATATAATCATGAGGTTTCCAGTGCGCAAGTACTAATCGGATATGTATCCTGACTTGCACACTATCACTGATAAAATACTACTGTAGTAATTTCCACGCTAATATAAAAAGTTATCATTAAAAACACACAAAAAAATTATCTTCAAACGTCCATTATTATTCACTTAAAATTCAACAGTTCGCACGATTAATAACCATATATATGGTTCACTTTTACTTGTACATAAAACATTAACATAAAAATACTCGAGGCACATCATAAAAGATGACAAAACAAAAATACACGAGGCACATCATAAAAGATGGCTTAGCACGATGCTGATGGTTCATCGCCCAGTACTTGAATCCTATACAAGGCTGAAGTTATAGAAAGGTTATTTTTTAAAATACGTGGGTGTTGGATTATACGAGTTGGCAACACTGATCGGAATGACTCAATGGCACGTGCAGACGAATTGTACTAATAGCAGATGGGTATTGTGACGTCATACGTCTAAAGGGTCCGACCCTAAAATACCTACTTGTGTGTAGTCATGCTGGTTAAAAAACTATATTCGATTTATTGAGAGTGATTCTTAGTCATATAATTTATTTCCAAACCAAACGATAAATTAACTTGTTTTCAGTTTAAAAGTCAAATTTTTACTTTCTCATAAAGTAATCATCTTATTTTTTCCTAAAACGTCGAGAAAAAACAAAATAAGTAACACAAAAATGATGCATGTCTGTCTGTCTGTCGGTTTGTCTCTCTGTATCCACGAAAACCTAATAACGCTTTGAACTAGAGACTTAAAATTTGGTATGCAGATGTATTTTTGTATTATCCTGGATAAGTTCGTATTTGACCAAAAATTGGTTAAGGGGGGTGGGATAAAAGGGGGATTAAATGTTTAACTTACTTACCCCATAAATACGTAACGCTAGTTCGCAAGACATCCCCCTTATTTTTTTTTGGCGTCAAGAAAGTTTTTATTTTTCATATGATGGTTAGACGTGTATACCTTAGTTTTGATGTATGTAATAAAAGTGCGTATTTTTAGGTATAAAATATATAATATTTTTTTTTTAATTAAAAAATTTAATTAAAATTAATGATAAAGAGTTTTACGTAATGCTACCTCAGAACTCATAACGCATAGTAACGCTAAGTATTATGCGTTACATATCTTAAGTATGGGTCAGAAGAGCCGCTTTCAAAAACAACATCAGTTTTTAGTGCTATTTTCGTGACAATTGATTTTTTTAAAGTCCCCTATATTTATTATTTCATCAATTTATTTTCTAATCATCGTACCACGTTAGTAGCAGTAGACTGCTGGAATGTTTAAATAATATTTTTATAATTTTGTTTAAAATTAAAAAATTCTGTCCTAACCACACGTTAGTGGTACTATGTGCTTGAGACACAAAAGTCTTTAACTTGCTACCATTTAAAGTCTCCAGACTAGGAGATGTATGAGTAGTCTACATCTATCAATAGATGGCGCACAAGTATACATCAATCTAATGACTTTACTTCTTTTGCGAATAAAGTCCAAACCGTTTTCTTAATCACCGTACATTTTTCATTTATTCATTTATTTATTTAATGAATTACAGAGTCATGGAGATGACTCTTGGTAATGAAGAGGGTCAGCAGCCCGAAACTGTCAGTCTACCAATATCACTATGTACGATGATTAGAAAATAGATTGATGAAATAATAAATTAATATTTTTATCCAATACATACAGATAATAAGACAATTACCAGCTTTATTTTAAATAGATAAATTCAATAATAACCCCCGTGTGGCTTTTACTTTATTGAGTGGATATTTATTTATTTTACCCACTCAACTGTCACTTGTCAAATTATTTTCTTGTAAATGTCATTAAAATTTTTAATGAAAATATGAATTCCTAAGCTATTTATTGGATAAAACCTTGTATGGCACTCAGGGGTAAACCGATATTGCCCTCTCGAAAATTAACCTGGTTAATATCTTACTTTACCCACTAGTACCATAAATAACTATTATAATTTTGTTTAAAATTAAAAATTTCTGTCCTTATATAGGTATCCCCTACATTTTTCCTGCGATTATAAAACAAAGCATCTCATCATATCAATATCAAACTTCTGCATGATTGCAAAACTTTATCAAATAATAATGCAATATTTGCACAACATTGCACTATTTCGTGACGAATGAATGAGTTGGGCTGTAAACAAATATTATGTGTCTTTTAAAAGGAAAGACCCCACTTTTTGGTAACTATCAAACATGTAAACGCACCTAATTTGTAAAAATTATCAGGGGGTAATATCATAAGTGATACGAGGTTAGGTATCAGTAAATAAATTTTACGAATATTAATCCCAATGACGAAAATGCAACGACTGCTTTGAGTAAAATTTGAAAAAAAGCACCGGTACCTAACCTAAATCACGAATTTATATTTAGGGAGAGAATATAACTTATATTTAATACACATACCTCTTAATTACAACGTATTAATCCACAAATAAAGTATATTTTATAAATTAAAAAGCAAACAATAAGCACGTCTTTAGATTAGAGAAAAGAGGGGTAAAAAAAAACATCGTAGGGGTAGTATTTTCACTTATTAGTACAGCATACTACATATACAGTGCGGTCCAAAAGTCACCCCCCCTTTTAACTTTTGAACCAGTTGAGATATCAACTTCAAATTTAGAACTCTTAAATAAGACAACATAAACTATCTTTTAGCATATATTTGATATTTTCAGCTCTTAAAATGTGGGCAGGGGGGCATGGGCGGACATTTTTTTAAATGGAAAGGGTGGTCGTGTGATACATCATTTTAAAGCTTATAAAATTCTCTATTTAAACTAACATTTTTAATTTTTTTAAAAATGTTTTTTAAGGTTTTGATTTTTCAATTTTTTGTGCTAAAACATTCGATTTTTTAAGTTTTTTTTTATGTCAACTAAAATTAGTTTAAAAATATAATTAACAATTTTTTATGATGGAATTAGGCATTTTAAAAAAATTATTTGTTTTTCTTTTAGAGAAATTTTGACATTAATACCCATTTACAACCCCATTTGAAACCCAAAAATGTTTTTTTTTTAATTTAAAAATATGGAGTTAAATGGAGAATTTTATATGCTTTAAAATGATGTATTACACGACCCCCCTTTCCATTTAAAAAAATGTGCCCCCATGCCCCCTGCCCACATTTTAAGAACTGAAAGTATTAAATATATGCTAGAAGATAGTTTAAGTTGTCTTATTTAAAATTTCCAAATTTGATGTCGATATCTCAACTGGTTCAAAAGTTAAGAGGGGGGGGGTGACTTTTGGACCGCTCTGTATATAAATTGTATTCTCAGAGAAAAAAGAAAAACATTTTAACCTAAAAAATGCTCATATAATTCTCTACAAAACATATCCAATGCATTCAAGTGAAACGAATAGAACTCTAGGGGTACTAGGGGGGTACTAGGGGTAATATAATAAAGAAAGTAGGTCATGTGACACGTCATTTAAGAGCTCTTAAAAATTTCTTCTTGACTTTATATTTATTTAATAATATTATTCTTTAAATCGAAAAATTTTGTACTTTGTTCTAGGGTACCATAAAACCGTCAAAATCTCGATTTTTTCGGAAACAGAATGTTTTATTAAACTCAAATAAGTGATACCTTTATAAGTGACTACACCCATATATCGGTTACCCTCTAGAACTATATCTGGCCGTCATACCGGATGCGGTGTGAGACGCAACAATGTCTACCGGATATCCGAAAATAAAAAAAAAAAGAAATCGAGTACACCCTTCGTCTACCTGGCGTATTTATATTAAGAGCCCTCCCGATTTGGCACATTTAAAGTTAAATTTAATATCTTTAACTAAAGCACAATGACTACGTTTATACGATAAACAACTAGCGGTTTTATAAACATGCCGTGAAGATATATATATATATATCTTATATATATATATATCTTTTTGAGAAAGTTGTACTTCCATTTATTTCATCTGAGTTTAAAAATATAATTGTACAGGAACAACATGGCTTTTTAGAAGGTAGATCGACGGTGACAAATATGTTTACATATACTAATTTCATTTCATGGTGTTTAGATCATGGCGGAGAAGTTCATGCCATATATACTGATTTTAGTAAGGCGTTTGATCTTGTATGTCATTATTTACTGGCTAAAAAGTTGTGGGAATATGGGGTTAGGCCGCCTTTTCATACATGGATTGTATCGTATCTTACAGGAAGAATACAACAGGTAATTATAAATGGTTTTAAATCTTTCATTATAAGGGTCCTAAGTGGAGTACCACAAGGATCTCACCTAGGACCAATATTGTTCATTATTTTTATTAATGATATAGGTTCAAAATTTTTGTCTCAATATTTGCTTTTTGCTGATGATTTAAAGATTTACAGATGGATAAAGTCTATACTAGATGCTTTTATTTTACAAAGGGACCTTGATTTACTTAATGACTGGTGCATTAAAAACAAGCTGTATTTAAATCATAATAAGTGCTCGGTGATGACTTTTTCACGTAAAAAGGACCCGTTAGAGCACAATTATAAAATAGCAGATAATTTACTAAATAATGTTAATGTAATCAAGGATCTGGGTATTTTTTTGGACAGTAAATTATTATTTCATAATCATTTTGATCATATTATTTCTAATGCAAATAAAATGCTAGGTTTTGTTCTAAGGACAACTAAGGACTTTTCTAATCAGAGACCTATATTGATGTTGTATTCATCCCTAGTAAGATCAAGACTGGAATACGGATCCACCATTTGGTCCCCATATTTTGGCAACCATATTCAGCGAATTGAAACTGTTCAGAATAAGTTTTTACGTATTGTTCGATACAGACTTGCTCAGAATAACATTTTGTTGGATACGAATCAAACAAGGCAATATTTGGGTTTAGCTACTCTTCAGAATAGAAGAATCTTCAGTGATGTGTGTTTTTTCTTTAAGGTTCTTGCTGGATCAATTCAATCTAGTGTTATATTGGGTCAGTTTAATATTAAAATTCCATCAAGATCCTTGAGAAGTTATCCACTCCTGGAGGTTTCCTCCTGTAATACTGTTAATGCAGAAAATTCTCCAATGAACCGTATTGTAACATTGGTTAATTTAGCATGCAATACTGTTGATTTTTACAATTCTTCATATAATATGTTTAAAAATCAATTACGTCAACATTTAGGCATGTAATTTTGTTTTATATGAGTATATTACTCTTATTTTTTTTTTTTAATTATTATTTTATACCTATTATGCTATAAGAATATTATATAAATAACTTTGTAACTGCTATATGCGTAAATAAACGATTATTATTATTATTATATACAGGGTTATTCACGGAAGTGGCCTATTAAACGTTTATGGAGAACCAATAACTTTGAAAGTCTGCTAATTTGCACTTTGGGGTTTTTGAATATGGGCAATCGATTAAAAATGTTTTCATGCTTGTGCCACTTCCGGTTGTACCGGAAGTGGCACTCAACTTTAATTTTTTAAATGGAACACCCCATATATTTTTTAATTTTTTAAATTTGCATAAAATTTGCTTTATTTTAATGTATAACACGTTATGTCCATTTCCAGTAGTTTTTGAGTTATTCAAGTTTTTAGCGAAAAATAAGCAAATTCAAGCACCCCTAAAAACAATAATTTCTCCTTGATTTTTTAAATTGAAGAAAAGTTGTTTTGTATTTTGCTCAATGATGGTTAAGCGAATCATTCTAAGCTAAAATGGAATCCAAAATTTATACAGGGTGTCTGAAAAAGCAGGTCAAACTTAACAAAATTAAAATAGCCATAACTCTTTTTTTTTAAATGACACCCTACATTTTTTTGTATTTGTTTAAATAGAGAATTCAATTTTCTTTAAAATAAGTATAGGATACCCTATACCTAACTTTAACCGTTTTCGAGCTATTTGCAAATTAATGTGAAAAAGAAGTATTTTGCAGTATTTCTGCAATTACGTAAATTTTTAAAATTGTATTGTGTTTTTATTTCTTTTAACCTAAATGTTATCGTTCTTATCGTGATAAATTAGTGTAAAATAATGGCAAAGGCTTATTCTTACCCTGTTATTTTGGATTTATTTGCTATTTTTGGTGAAAATGATAAAATAATTAGTAGAACCTGCAGAAACTTTAATACAAAATATCCTGATTTACCAAGAATGTCATGTAAAAAATTTAGAAGAATACACAAAAATTTTTCGCAATTTGGAAAAGAAAATGCAGTGAAATCTCTTACGAAACCAATTACAAACAACGAAAATAACGAAGTCAATGTTTTGGGTTACTTTTATGCATATCCACATGCCTCAATTCCTGCAGCTAGTTACGACTTGGGAATTTCCTATTCAAGCATCCAAAGAATTTTAAAAAACCACAAGATGCACGATTACAAAAAGCAAAAAATACAGGCCTTAAAACCTAATGATTTTCAAAATAGAGTGGACTTTTGTGAAAATCTTTTGATAAATATTCAAGAAAAACCAAACTTTTTAAAAAGAATAATTTGGACGGACGAGGCTAAATTTTCTCAACAGGGTATTTTTAACAGAAGAAATGTACACTACTGGGCGCATGAAAATCCAGTTTTAAGGTAAATATAATGATCTTTGAGGTAAATAAATAAAAATCGATTAATTTTTCTGGCCTATTTTATAAAATATAACAAATTTTAACAGAAATACGGCTGTTTCACAATAATTTGCAAATAGCTCAAAAACGGTTAAAGTTAGGTATAGGGTATCCTATACTTATTTTAAAGCAAATTGAATTCTCTATTTAACCAAATAAAAAAAAATGTAGGGTGCCATTTAAAAAAAATGAGTTATGGCTATATTAAATTTATTAGATTTGACCTGCTTTTTCAGACACCCTGTATAATTTTTGGGTTCCATTTTAGCATAGGATAATTCGTTTAAGCATCATTGAGCAAAACACAAAACATCTTTTCTCCAATTGAAAAAATCAAGGAGAAATTATTGTTTTTAGGGGTGCTTGAATTTACTTATTTTTCGCTAAAAACTTGAATAACACAAAAACTACTGAAGATAGACATGAAGTATTATACATCAAAATAAAGCAAATTTAATGCAAATTTTAAAAATTAAAAAATATATGAGGTGTTCCATTTAAAAACTCAAAGCTAAGTGCCACTTCCGGTACAACCGGAAGTGGCACAAGCATGAAAATATTTTTAATCGATAGGCCATATTCGAAAACCCCAAAGTGCAAATTAGCAGACTTTTAAAGGTATTGGTTCTCCATAAACGTTTAATAGGCCACTTCCGTGAATAACCCTGTATATAATGATACGCATTCCATTATTTATTATCCACAGTAAATGGTGTATTGCCTTTTCCCAAATATATTTTTTGTTCAAAAAATAGCAATTTTGTAGGTGAAAATATTACAAAACTTGTTTTTGACAGGATTTTTTTTATAAAGAAGTATAATGTAGGCGCCACATGCGAAAATTTTTTAATAAGGTTTAAATAGCAAACCGTGGATTGGAATTATTAAAATTTTAAATAACTTTTCTTAAATTTTTGCTTTTTTCAAAATTTTACCTGACTCATCACAAAATTACCTGACTTTACCCTGACCTTTCCCAGTCGGTCAAGTTTCCTGACTTTTCCCGGTTTTCCAGAGAGTGCCCACCCTGTATATATTTAGTGTGGCATGTCAGCAAGAGATGGAAATCAATACAAAGGTAATACACAATAATCGGACTTCTGTGACAAAAACAAAAAAAAAAACTAGATGAAACGTTGCAAGCACCCTGTCAAAAAACGGCACTTTTTGTACACTAGAGCCATCTAGTTTTGCAAATTTCAAACTAGGTGTTTTGTTTGATTTTAAATTATGTATCTTTAAAACATTATATTCTAGCAAAAAACTGTATATAACATTTTTTATAGGGCTTAAAAAGAGCTTTTATTTAAAATATAATTTTTTGAAATCGGGTTATAAATATGTGAGATTAGCTAAAAAAACCTTTTACTGCTTTAAACGCCAATATCTCGAAAACAATGCGTTTAAGGAAAACGTTGTTTATAACATTTTTTGACCAATTTAAAATTATCTTTTATATAAGTGCTAAATTAACCAAATACAATAATAATTGCCTTAATTATAAAAAAAAAACGATAAAAATATGAGTTTTATCCTATTTTTACCCCCTTACCCCCAAAAAGTCGATATCTCATGTAGAAATGGAGTTAGAGAGTTTACACCCAGACAGACAGACGGACGCAAAAATTTTTTTTACTGATTTAGACTCAGAATGGTCTAAAACGTCGAGAAATGTGAAAAAAACGTGGTCAAAGATTTTGACTTTTCGGCGAAGATTTCAATACATCGGCACTCTTAGTAGCACTAAGTGCCGAAGTAAAAAAGTATTTTTGTTCTAAAATATTTCTATTTCATATATATATAAATAAATAATTTACTGTACATTTTTCAGTCTGTTATACCCACATGCATAAGAGAGCGATAAAGCTTTAAGGGAGAGAAATTCAAACAGTTCAGATGAAGTCTGTGCCCTAGATTTGGTGACCTTTTGCACTATTTACTAGAATCAGGATTTAGTCATTATTTATATAAATTCTTATTTCCTTCCAATCCTGAATTTGTCATATCCTTTTGGCAGGGATTATTTTAAGCTTTTTTTCACTGCACAATTCAACAAACTATGCGCCGCATTCGCCAAAATTGTAAATAGTCCAAAATAAATGTTTATCTTTTGCAAAATGACAAATATAAGAAAAAAAAACATAAAAAAGGCCTAGCGCTGCAAGATTTTTTTTAATTTGATGATATATTTTAAATTTAAAACAATTTACAATTTAAGGTCTCACAAAAATCCAAGAAGGCTCAAGCGCCGCCAGCTACAATTCTAACATTTAAGTTATACAATCTTAAAATAAACAAACGAAAGGACTAGCGCAGGTGAATTTTTTTACGAAGTTGAAGTTCTATGGTCCACTTGGAAAAGGCCCTACATATTTGTTCGTTTTGGTGCCCTTATCGTTCTGGGGGAAGTATAAATAAATTAACTAAAAGAAACTGTCGACGCCGGCCCTCCCTCGAAGTCGGGAAGCTTCCACCCTGAATCCGGCCCTGTCTCTTATTGTACCTTTTTGGGATAAAAAAAATTAAAAATATTTGTTTAAAAACATCTCTAGATACGCCAATATGTAATAATAGCGTCGACTAATGGCCTGGTAAGTAAAATATCATTTTATCACTACTAGCTTTAGAACATACCATTATTTATCATGTTTTCAGTAAAATCAATTTTCTTCACTTTTAGCAATAATAATTTGTTCTCCCTAGTACGAGTAAATTTAATAAACAATGGAGCTCTCTACAACTAGAATTATGAAACAGAAGACGTCTACCCTATCTCTATCTCATTTGTGCTACACTTTCCAGCCAACCAAATAAATACTGTATTTGTTTTTCATATCTGTAGAATAAGATAATTCTACTAAAATTTAGATGGCGCCAGTAATTTCTTCAATAAAAATAATATTGTTACACTTTTCGCCCGGCCAAGTAAATATTGTATTTTTTTAACAAAGAACTAATACAGAATTTGTTTGGTTGGGTGGAAGTGGAAGTGTATGTATGTCTTCTATCCTTTTTGGGTAGAACTTTTGTCCCTGTCTAATCTAACGGGAGAAATCGCCATTGATTTCTGTCACTTTAGATGTTTCAGTTCTTTGTGCAATTTTTACTAATTAAACCCAAAAAAATAGGTTTAAATAACTTTTTATTTATTAAATATAATTAATTATAGGTATTACCAATTAATATAATCAATAATTAGCTATATATTATGAGAAAATTAAAAAAAAAAATCTAAATTTTTAAACGTTATTCAAAGTATTTATTTGAGCAAATTTCATTGATTAAGGCTGCTTTATTTTTATGAAAATTTCAAGAATGATCATTTCTGTTAATAATTTATTTTATTATTTGAATAAAAAATAGTTAAATAGTGCTAGTAGTGAAAAAACTAATATATAAACTACGGTAGAGAAGACTATTATAGCCTCGCACTCTTAAATCCCTCGATGTTACGCAGCTCGGGATTTAATACGCTCAGCTATAAAAAATGTCTTCTCTACCTTCGTATATAGTTACTGTTAAAGTGCTGATTAAAAATAGTCTTTATAAATGAATACTAAAAGTCTGGAATTTTCTCATGACAGACATGTCCTTGACTGCATTACAATAAACAGTATCATATAAACGATAATAATTCCAGAAATTGACGTAAAATAGTGATGCAACAAAAGAAAAGAGCGAACAAAAATATATAGACGGTATGATGCAATGTTCTGAAACAGTGAAAGTACAATGCAGGACAATGATCATGTTCGTACATTACTAAAACATAAACCTATGGTCGAATCGAGAATTTTATGAAGTTTAAAATGATGTTTCACACCCCCTTTTTAGCTATAAAAAAATCCTTCTAACCCCCCTGCAAAAATTTCATAAGCTAAAAAGTTCTTATGTACCGTGATTGGGGGATACTTTGAACGTTTTTTTTTCAAAATATTTAAATAACTATTAATATTACCGTAATCCTACTGTTTTAACTGTTTTTTATGTATAAGGCAACTTTAGCTATGTCCAGGCATGGCCACTTAATATCTACATCTTATAAATAAAAGAAAAAATATATATATATCTGTTCAAGGTTAGGTATAGGGGTAAGGAATCTTAGAACGCTTATAGTTTCAATGATATGTTAGCTTCAGCATAATTTTAAACATATGTTTATAGCGAGAAACAGGGCCGGATTCAGGGGCGTGCATATTAACCGGGGCCTGGGCTCGTGGTGTGCCCGGCGTCGGAAGTTTACAATAAACAGTGGCCCATAGACCCTCAAATTCGTAAAAATTTTCGCTTGTTGTGCTAGGGCTAGTTTACGTTTGTTTAAATTCAAACTTGTAAAACTTAAGCGTAAAATTTGTAAAAAGAATTGCCTGCGGCGCCAGAGCTTGCATTTTTTTGAAATTAGAAGTACTGTTTTAAAATTTAAAATTTTTAATTAATCAAAATTGTAAAAAATTTCGCCTGCGGCGCTCTTTCTTTTTTTAATTTAGAACTGTAAAATTTGAATTTAAGATATGAAATTAAATTAAAAAGTCAGAAATTAACATAATTCGTAAAAAATTTCGCCTGCGGCGCTAACTTAGTTAATAAATAGGGGCGCCACTCAGCCACGCTATACGCTGTGGCCCTGCATGGGACAATTATGTCTTGGAAAAATGGGGGGCCCGGCCTGGCTCGGTCCGGCCCTGCCGAGAAATATAATATTCTAACAGTGCTGCAAAAGAATAAGGTCAAACCATTAAAAGGTTTCATTATCATTATATTTTAGGTAAAAGTTTTCTTAGTAAAAATTGGCGGTTTTTGAACACCGATTTTAATCTATACTGAAAAATCATAAATACCAACATAACATGCTGAAAAGTACTAAAATATACGTCTAGGTAACTAAATAACAGCGGGTATAAAATTTTTTTACTTTAAAATCATAGAGATGGAAAGAGAACCATTAGTCCAGCCTGCGCAAGATTATTTTGTGACAGAACGGGGCAGCGAAATGACGTAAAGCAATATATCTGACCTTGCGCAGTACGCATCTCTATCAGCTGTGAAATGCTGTCGGTCGTAAAACAATTCATCACCCCAGTATTCATTTGTCTTATCTCCAAAAATCCCCCAGTAAAAATCTTAAAATGTCAAAATATAGAGATATGGCAAACCAATACTGGGGTGACGAATTATTAGTAGTTTGTTTATATTGTCAGATCGTCGATTGTACTGTGTTTTAATTGTTTTTTTTGTTGCATTTGTTTATAACTTTAAACCTAACCTGTATTGTTGCTTTATGAAGAGCAAAGGGTCAATCCCTGGTGTACTCAAAGTAGATGTACAAAATCCCGATACTCAAACACACCTCGAAAAATTCTTATAAAATAATTTTAAAAAACTATTTCGACGTTTCTTCGTAGATATTTATTGTTTTTTGTTGATTTTTTTTACAATTTTTATTTGACACACAAAACTAAGGTCAAAAACAACAATAGTAGTGCGCATGTGCAAGTTTATCTCAGATGCGCTAGGCACATTTATCACAGTATTCCGCAACGGCTTTGGAGGTCTTTCCTTGTCTATGTTTAAAATATTAATAAAGTTATTAAATGAATGTAAATAAACTAGTGCATTTGTTCAAAGTTTACCCCACAGTTCAAAGTATCCCCCGCTCACGGTACCAAAAGATAGTTTATATTGTCCCATTCAGGTGGTCCGAATTTCAAGTTAACATTTCAACCCGTTCAAAAGTTAAGTGTGCGGGGGAGGGGTGACTTTGACCGCACCCAACATTAAGCATATTAATAAATTTGCAGTGTACTATGTAATAAATTAAAAATATTCCGAAAATGTGTATTCGAAATATTTAATAACTGTGGTTGTGACGTCGCAGTCAAATTTAGATTTTAGGGAAATCCGAGGGAAAAACCTAGTAAAACAATCAAAATTAACTTGTAATATTCTACCTAACTGCATTCATTAGTTTTAATGGGAATTCCTTTTTATATACATATTTTCTGAATTAGCAATTCAGAATTACCAACCATAATAATTTGCAATTAGGGGGCGAACTCAAAATTAGCCCCAAATGATAACACAGCCACACAAAAAAAAGTTCCGGAATTTTTAAAGAGATCATTGTATCCGAATTTGTGGTCAATATAGCACCTTATCCAATTAGTTTTGGAGATATACTCAAAAAATCTTATTTTTAAGTATGAAAATAACGTTTTTTTGAGGTTATCTCCAAAACTAATCGCATAAGGTGCTATTTTGACCTTAAATTCGGATTCAGCGCCTCAAAATACATAGGAATACCATTACGGACCTTTTTTTGTGTGGCTGTGTAATTGACTATATTTTAAAATGAACATAATTATATACAGTTGCTTTTCACTCGTGAAACGAGGAACATGTACTTTTGGCAAGAATTATCTAATCCGTTAATCGCGTTTAATTTTTAGCAAGTGTTTTAGTATAGTTATTTATTTCTTTATTTGCTATCTTAGATATGCCCTGGATTCGATTTTATGTATTTTATAGTGATTGTATGGATGATGTGCAGTAAAATAAAGAAACATGTGATTATAATGGAGTAAGAAGAGAATTTTATGTTTTTTAATCATTTATAATGCTGACAAATTTTGATTTGGAACTAACACGTGAAGAAGTTTTTATACGTACAGATTTTTTTTATATACTAGCGCATGCGCAAATATAATTACAAAATAGAAAAAAACAGCCTTGTCAACAGCTAATACAACCAACAGCAAACACGAAAAGACAAGAAGGAAAAGAAAAAGAAAAGGTCTTACAGAAGACTGGAAATTTTATAATCAAAACAGGAGTGGGCATGGTGCCAAGCCAGATAAGAACCACTGTTGGTGAATTGAATAACTAAGAGGGATCTGGCTAATTATCTCACTGAGAAAAGGCCAAAAAAAAGGAAGAAGAAGAACATAAATATAATAAGCCCCCCGTACTGTAAAAAAGCCCTGCTCAAATGCTTAGGTAGCCCCTCGAAATACTGACTTCTAGTTGTCTACTTGAATATATCGTCGGCTTACAAGTAAAAGGCACTAAGTCACTTTTTTGCAAAAATGGGATTTTAATGGCACTGTAATTAATTTTTGATGATCTATGTATATGTAAACCGAACTAACTTCTAGGTGGACTGCCAAGGGAGTTACCCACTATACAAAATGCACCAATTTGATTTTGATTAAAATTTTATCTGGCAATAGGCACTAAGTCACTTAGTGCACTTAGTCCGTTTTACTTGTAGATTATTTCAAATGTTTCTGCACTAAGCGACTTTCTAAAAAGAGTTAATTTATAAAAATATGATTGCTTGAATCATTTATATGATACAATATCGCGTTATTTATTGTACTGACAAACGAATTCAAATTTTGCTATGTTAAAGTTGATAGAATAGAGACAGAACAGAAATAACAAGAATAATAAAAAAAAAAAACTAAAGTTCGCGGCAAGTTCAGAAAACAGCCCTTAGAAATGCGCCGTGAAGTGTTTTATCATTAATAATGATTCATTATAATTATTGACTTTAAGAGATGCTTCTTTGCCGGCACAGCCGATGGCCTCTGAAAACTGTCTTAGTTCGTGCATAGTAAGCAGTTTCATATAATTAATACTAATTAATTATTATTATTAATTTTGGAAACGTTCTTTAAACAATCAAAAAGTGGAAATCCTTCTTTTAAAAATCTACTTTTTGAAAATTTATGTAAATATCTTGTTTTCTACTTTATAGTTATACATTACGTTTAATTAATAGAAGGGTTTTAATTTTAAATAGTTGTTTTTTATATTATTTTATTTGTTTTTTATATTATTTAGTGCTCTTTACTTGCAAGCCAACGTCGTGGGCCTACAAGTAAAAGGCACTAAGTCCATGTCTTTTTTTAAATTTAGTTGAATTAAAGTACTTTAATTTTTCTTTATTTAACTGCAAATGGGATATTATTATGTCCAAACATGTCATTGCAATTTGCGGTAGTTTTTTTCCAAAAACAATTATTACAAAAATTAAAAAACAACAATGAAAGTTAAATTTGTCAATATCTCAAAACCATGTTTTTGGACTTAGTGCTCTTTACTTGTAAGCCGACGATATAGACATTCTATTATATACCTATTATAAATATTTTTCAAACTAATTATTATTATTTTTTACTTTATTGTTTACAATAATAATTTCCGATAAACGAAATAAATAAGCATATTTTTATTGGTTAAAAGCCAAGGTTGGTCCCATGGGGAGGGAAGGGGGTTCCACCCCCCCCATCATGCTCGAGTTGGGAAAATCCACTGTCCAGTTGGAAAAATCCACTGGCTAGTTGGTAAATTGAATGTCGGATTTGGGAATTTGGTACACTGTAAAAACTGCATGTAAAATAAAGTAAAAATACATGAATTTACATACTACGGAATAGTACATTTACTATTCATAATTCATGAATTTATGTAAAAGAATGTAAAATAATGTAAAATAATGTAAAAGAATGTAAAAAATATATTTACATTGATTTACATATTTTTAAATTATTTTACAATGTCGGGCTATGTTATTTTAAGACGCGCGTGCGCTTTGGACAATAACCAAGAAGGCGTCACATCATGAGACGGACCGTTTAATATTGTTATTGTTAGAGAGATAGCGACGCATGCTGCTAGGTTAAAGTGTTAAAAGTGTAAAAAAATATTATTTATGTACGAATTTAAATGCTTTATTTGTGGCATAAAATTTACATTCATTATAAATTACGATCTTTATCAACCAATAGATCTTTAAAGAAAGATGTAAGCAGTTTATACTCGTATTAAGGGTGCAAATCGTTTGGTTTATTAAACCAAATGAACTTTACGCTACGATATTTCAAAAAAGCTTTGACACAGAGACCTGTAATTTGGAACAAAGATTTTTTAAGTAGTAAATATTTTTTTTCAAATTTCCAAACCATTCTGGACTATGTAATTTTAGCGTTCCGGTCTATGCACAATATTACCATTCTGGACTATGTAATTTTTACCATTCCGGTCTATGGCAACATATTACCATTTACGGACTATGTAATTTAATGTAATTTATTTTTACCGTGTAGAATAGTTGGGTAAATTGGGGGTACAGTTGGAAAATTGGTCAGTCGGGGGTAAAGCTTTTTTCGGTAGTTGGAAAAATTGGAGAGTACAATTGGGATTTTTTTTAGTGGTGAAGAGGTGAGGGCCTTTTTTTTAGTCTTCAAAATTTTCAGGGGCAAAGCTGTTTTTAGTCATCAAAAATTTTTTCAGATGTTCATCAAAGCTTTCCGTCAGGGGTATACTGCCCTACTAGGCTAGAAAGTAGTAACTCGCATAGCAGCGTTTTCAAAATATTACATCAGTGTTGACGTCAAAACGTCGCTAGGCACAAATGGAGTTACTGCTGTCTAGCGTAGAGGGCAGTATAGGCGCAATTTTAGGAAGCTAAGAGTGCTAAAAGCCTCAATTTAAAATTAGCCCCACCCCCCAAAATTCTTAGTAAAATGTCAAATTTAATGGAAAAAGACAAAATATTTATTATTAGCCCACCAAATGTTTAGGTAGCCCCCCGCAATATTGCCTCCCTGCTGGTTTTATTTTATGTGTTTTTTTCTTGAGAGCGCTTTTGTATACTAATTTTGTATATAAAATGTTTAAATTAATAACATTTTATTGTATACAGGGTGTTCCAAAAACATACCGAAAACCTTTCAGGTGTTAAGGGACATTAAAACAAGCACTTTTCGTTTAATAAACATATCACTTTCTGAATACAACAGTGGCACAACTCAAATCATTTTACCAAATTTACAGGATTTCTGATACAAATATGGTAAACTCCCAAATTGTAAATTTTTTTGAGTTGTGTCACTTAACTGTATTCAGCAAGCGATATGTCCGCAAATGATCGGTTTTGGCATAAAAAACAGAAAAAATGTTTGGGGATCTTTGTGTATTTCATCGATAAAAAATTATTATTAATTTACAAAAAATGTTCAGCAGGACATAAAAAAATCACCTTTTTGTTAATAAATAAACCCCTGTTAGAGCAACATTTTGAATAATTATTTATTTATCAATGAAATAAAGTCCAAATAAATAAAGAATTAATTGATGTATTTTGGATATGCTGGGATATGCCCAGGATATGCTTTAAAACATATTAGTGCTCTAAAGCCCAAACGGCTCATTTGCGGATAAGGGTTAATTTATCAACAAAAAGTGTTGTTTTAATGTCTTATTAAACATTTTTTGTAAATTAATATTTATCGATGAAATAAACAGAAGTCCCAAAAAAATGTTTTATTTATTTATTTATTTATTTGTTTATAGTCGTTCTGGGACC
This sequence comes from Brachypterus glaber, assembly GCA_958510825.1. NCBI lineage: Eukaryota > Metazoa > Arthropoda > Insecta > Coleoptera > Kateretidae > Brachypterus > Brachypterus glaber. The sequence continues at coordinate 6,897,623 of OY294052.1, forward strand.
TCCAAGGTGTTTTATACCATAATAGACGTGTTTCTGTGTCTGTGTCCAAAACGGCTTATTTGCGGACATATGTATGTTAAACAAAAACGGTTTGTTTTGATGTCTCTCACCACCCCTGAAAGTTTGCCGGTGTGTTTTTGGGACATACTGTATACAAATCAGAAATTAAAACCTTATTAAAAGATACATAGTTAATTGTTGAAGTCCTTGGACTTTGTAGTATGTAGTATGCAATGAAATTCAACAATATTTAGATTATATGACAATTTATTTACACTAAATAACCTATACGACATACACTACATTTTAGTCTTTAATTTATCTGTTAGATAGGTATAGCACACAGGGTAATTTAGAAATAGGTAAAATATGAAAAAGTTCCTACATAGAAAAAACGGATTCCTTGAACCAAGAACACGTGTCTTTGTATATGTTCAAAGCCATATTCTCTTGTTTCAAGGCTGGCATTTTCTTGAACCAAAGTCAATGTCCTTGAATGAAGAGCACGGGTTTTGGAATAAAAATCCACCCCCGAGGGGGTGAGGGGGTAAATATTTTTCAATATTATTAATATTTTCTTCAAAATTGGTATATAGGGGTTTTTGGGGTCGACGAATATGAATCTGAATATTTTTTTTCTAATTTCACCCCCTGAGGGGTGAGGGTAGTTTTCGTGAAAACTGGTGTATTGGGGTTTTTGAGGTTGCTGAAAGTGAGTCTGTTAATAAAGTTTTTCTAAATCCACCCCCTGAGGAGTGGGGGGTAGTTTTCGTGAAAATTGTTATATTGGGGTTTATGAGGTTGTTGAAAGTGAATCTGATTATAAAAAAATTCTAACTTTACCCCTAAAGGGGCAGAGGGTAGTTTTCGTAAAAATTGGTATATTAAGGTTTTTATGGTTGCTGGAAGTGAATCTGATAATAAAAAATCCATTTTACGGGCGAAGGTGAAAAATGGGAAAGCTCTTTTACTGGGCAGTGTATTTGTTGTAAGTTTGTTCTTTAATATTGTTACCAGTACCCTGGCAATATTTGGGACATGTGTTCCTAATATTGTCAGTATGCAATCTTTTTTAAAAATAAATATCATTTTTTTTTGAAGCTCCTGCAGTTTTTTTTACCTATTAGAATAAAGATATGTTTATTGGTAATAAGGTAAAGTTTTAAGTGATAACAAATAAATTTGAATACAGTAAAAAGTAAAATTTGTAGGCCAATACTAGAATATGGCCACATTCTCTATAAGTATACCTCCAAAACCACATTAAAAAAAATAGAGACTGCTGAAACAAGAGCTATTAGAAAAATCACTAAGATGAGACATCCAGATAATCCTGTATTCAATCCATCAAATGACTTGCTTTACAGAACCACAAATATTCAACCAATTAAGGACAGGATCGATGAACTAACACGTAAATTCTGTACAAACAATGAAGGTTACAACAAACAACTTATTGCACCCTACTGTATCAACAGAATCCCAAGAAGAAGAGGTCCGAAAAACCCAGAGGAAACAGTACGGGAAATATTGGAAAGACTTTCTATAGTTGATTAAATATGTTACTTTTTTTTTTTTCTCTTTTTGTTTTTTACAAATTACGTTATTTTTTTTTTTTTGGTACTTAACATCAATCAAAATTGTTATTATATTATATAAGAAAACTTTAAAATAAAGTATATAAATTCTAGGCTGAAGGACCTCGGTCGATGGCCATTTGTATGTATATGTATTTGTATGTACAATAAAGAGCAATTATTATTATTATTTATTAAAATTTCTTAAAATGTCAATAATTGGGTCACCCAACTTAATACTTGAGCCAGTTTTGAATACGTTTTGTTTTAAAATTGAATTCTCAATTAGTTAGATGGTGTAGGTTTAGTGAAAGGCTCCGGAGCCAGTGCATTGTATTGTTAATAATAATAGATTGACGTGAGTGGAAAGCGTGACTGACCAATCATCGCAATATACTATGCAGAATGTTTCATTTAATTACGGTTTACTTGATTATAAACAACCCGGCTAGCATAATGCTAGTGATATTTGGAATTAGATCCTTTCCTGAAAGAAATTTCCTGCAGGAAACGTTACACACTGTTTAATACACAGGTTCACAAAAAAAGTCAATGGCGATTTCTCCCGTTAGATTAGACAGGGACAAAAGTTCTACCCAAAAAGGATAGAAGACATACATACACTCCCACTTTCACCCAACCAAACAAATTCTGTATTTGTTCTTTGTTGAACAAATACAATATTTACTTGGCCGGGCGAAAAGCGTAACTATATTATTTTTATCAAAGAAATTACTGGCGCCATCTAAATTTTAGTAGAATTATCTTATTCTACAGATTCACATTAGCTATGTTCGTTCGTACCGCTCAGTGCTACACTTTCCGGCCAACCAAATAAATACTGTATTTGTTGTATGAAAAACAAATACAGTATTTATTTGGTTGGCTGGAAAGTGTAGCACAAATGAGATAGAGATAGGGTAGACGTCTTTTATTTCATAATTCTAGTTGTAGAGAGCTCCATTCTTCTTAACCAGACTATACACAGGGACGAATTTATTTCATTTTAAGGGGGCATCCATAAGAAAAAAAAAATGCTCATTCATCAAAAATATAATTTTGAAGGTATTTCTATGCTAACATATCTCGCTGTGGGGGACATGACTCCCATGCCTCCCCCCCTAAATCCGCCCTTGACTATACAGTGCGTGTCTAAAGTCTGCCCCCTCCTTTAACTTTTGAACAGCTTAAAGAATAAATTTAAAATTTAAAACATAACATAAACCGACATAAACATAACATACCATAACATAAAAATAACATTTAATTATGGTTTACTTGATTATAAACAACCCGGCTAGCATAATGCTAGTAATATTTTTTTTAATAACGGGTGTTCAAACCCATAAAAAAGGTCAATTACTCTAAACCAGAATATTTTTTTCTTACGTACGTCTGTCTGTCCCAGTAGTTTTTTCATATTGCCCAAACAGTTGGATATCTGAAACTTTTGGGTGCGCTTTGAGATGTAAAACCGTCTATAGACGGTTAATATAATAAACTTTTGACACAAATTGTGTCATATTTATTACGAACGGATTATGTCACGAAAAACATCGAACTCAATAATATTTTGGTTAGATATGTATATTATATAATGCATTATAAATATAAATGTTTTATATCGTGAAACCTCAATTAGATTTTAATTAATACTTATCTGTATACAGGGTGATTCGCTTAGGGGGCCTAGATTATGCCTTGATATCACGGATTCAGCGTCGTTCTGGACAGGTGAAATAGTGAGAAAAATCTTACGGGGCCTCCCACCTTTAGGGGCCCTTTATACTTTGGGGGCCCCCGCCGGAGGCAACGACCTGAACCTCTTTAGTAATTTTTGGGGGTGATTAGATTTGTTTTTAATCATCAGTTTCTGGCTGAGAAAAAGAATCAGTCGGCAAGGCAAATTTAACTCATTAATATTACCTTGGGCCCCTAACGGGTTAAAAATCTCACTAGCATCGGGGTGCCCCTTAACCTTTTACTTTATACCAAGTTTTGACGCAATATTTTAAAAAAATTGAAATTTTGGTGCGCCATATTAATTTTCTATTTCTACTAGCTACTAAATCCGATTAAAGGCATATCCAGAAGCTTGCATAAGAACATATAACATAAGAATGCGATGCCGTGATTGGCTTACAAGATACATGGCGGCACATCAAGCCAATCACGGCATCGCATTCTTTTATACTATGTTGTTATGTGAGGCTGTGGATATGTCCTAAAGCAACCTTAAAAATCTCTTGATAACCATTTAATGAAATATATTATGTTTTTTGAAATTTTGACGCCATATTGGATCGACATAGTGTTTTTTTTTTAAATTTTTATTATATTTAAATAAAGTGACCTAAAAAAACAGTAGATTTAAAAGATACCTTGAAAACCCCTGAGTACAAGTTTTCACTTTGGCTTTTGTACACTGAAAAAAAGGATCCTTTGCGGTAATGGCATATGAAATTAGGCCAAATGCTTCGCACTCTTAAATACGTCCAAAAGCGCCTTCTCTTAACATGAAAATATAATTCACTTGCCAAGATCTTTCTGATTCTTTAACATAAATTTCTTTGATCTTGTGTGAAATGCAAGTGGTCTTGTCACAAAAGAAAAGATCTTGGGACAAAGTATTTAAAGTTATTTAATTTTTAAAAATCTTAAAACAAGATAAATGTTTTTTGCCTCAAATGCGCCAGGTCCAAGAGAATTTTAAAATTATTTTAAAAGCGACACTTTTCTTGGGACAAGATAAATACTTTTGTTTAAGATACACATCTTTTAAGCTAAAAGAATAACTGCCAAGAAAAACTTTGAGCCAAGAACGTCATTTTTTTCAGTGCACTTTTATCTTGTTGGGTGTATATTGACTGACATAAATAGCTTTAATAATAACGCCAAACAACGAGTGATCTATCTATCTATCTTATTTAGAACACCCGGTATAATTTAAAAGTATTCTTCAAAGTATTCTCTACTATAAGTTTTTGTACCATTTAAAAATTAAAAATATCAGTTGCGCTTGGTCGACTTGCAAGGCCATTAACATGCAGTAATTTAATAATGGGAACGTAGTGCTATTGTATTTAGAAAAAACAAATTAGTTAAAATCCAGTAGATGTATTGAATACATACTTATATTAATAATATTGTCTAATAAGGTAAAAACTCCCTCTGTGCAGAGGTTTGGACTATAAATATTACAAAAATATCACTAGACAACACGGTTTCTTGCCCTGATTGTAGTCATATGTTTTTTATTTAATTTTGGGTCGCGGAGACCGAATCTGGCCTCAGAATGTTTCTACTACCTCAGGTTTCTGAGAAAAATGAGACAAAAATATCACTAGGCAACACGATTTCTTGCCCTGATTGTAGTCATATGTTTTTTATTTAATTTTGGGTCTCTGAGACCGAATCGCCTCATAATGTTTCTACTACCTCAGGTTTCTAAGAAAAATGAGACAAAAGTGGTAAAAAAATCATTAGTTTAGCATTCTTTGGTTCTAACATCATGGGAGATTAAAATATTCCGAGGACAAATTTGGATTCGGCGACTTAATATTATTTAAAAATCACCCAACTTAGAATATGTAGGGATTCTAGGGAAAAAAATATTAAAAAAATGATCCTGTGACACAACTATTACTTAAAGTAGGAGTGGGGGCGAGGAGAGGGATGCATAAGGGGACTTTACCACTTAGTACCACGTACTCATGCTAAAAAACGCCAAAAAGCATCACTAGGAGGGGGTCAAAAATAAACTAAAAATATGTTACGTATACTTTTAGGCACGGATCTGTGACTACGGGAAATATGTTTGGAGTGTGTGTGCGCCTCGTAAAAAAACGGACCCTCGTACACTAAAAACTAGGTTCGCGTACTCGGTGCGTAATATACTATAAAAAATGTACAGAAAAAATAGAAAATCATTTGCGTGTGGAAAGTTGCACTTTTCCACAGGCATTTAATATTCACACTTTTCAACACTACTTTTTCACACTGGTGCGAAAATTACAACCATTTGGGCGTCGGGTTACAAAGTTTCTATTATCAGATTTAGTGTCAGCGACCCCAAAAACCCCTACATACTAAGTTTCACGGATATATTCCAAATATTTAAAAATTATTTCCCCAGAGAGTGAAGTTAAAAATTAGTAATTTCATATTCAGTTTCAGCGACCTCAAAAATTCCTATATACCAATTTTCACGAATATATTATAAATATTTAAAAAGTTTTTCTACCCGTCCACCCTACTAAAAAAAATGGGAAATGTTTCGCAAAAAATCAACTCTAAAATAAAATTGAAAAAATAGTCCTAGAGCTATGGACAGACAGATTAATTAAAAAATATAGTTAAATATACAGAGCGGTCCAAAAGTCACCCCCCCCCTCTTAACTTTTGAACCACTTGAGATATCGACTTCAAATTTGGAACTTTTAAATAAGACAACTTAAACTATCTTTTAGCATATATTTAATACTTTCAGCTCTTAAAATGTGGGCAGGGGGCATGGGGGCACTTTTTTTTTTAATGGAAAGGGAGGTCGTGTAATACATCATTTTAAATCTTATAAAATTCTCCATTTAACTCCATATTTTTAAATTAAAAAAAAATTGGGTTTAAAATGGGGTTGAAAATGGGTATTAATGTCAAAATTCCTCTGAAAAAAAACAAATAATTTTTTAAAAATGCCTAATTTCATCATAAAAAATGTTAATTATACTTTTAAACTAATTTTAGTTGACATAAATAAAAATTTATAAAAAAAGACTCAAAAAATCGAATGTTTTAGCACAAAAAATTGAAAAATCAAAACCTTAAAAAACATTTTTAAAAAATTTAAATATGTTAGTTTAAATGAAGAATTTTATAAGCTTTAAAATGATGTGTCACACGCCCCCCTTTCTATCTAAAAAAATGTCCCCCATGCCCCCCTGCCCACATTTTAAGAGCTGAAAATATAAAATATATGCTAAAAGATAGTTTAAGTTGTCTTATTTAAGAGTTCTAAATTTGAAGTCGATATCTCAACTGGTTCAAAAGTTAAGAGGGGGGTTACTTTTGGACCGCTCTGTATATAAGTGTATAATATAAATACAAAATAGTATATTCTATAACTAGTATGGAATAGACAATATTCCGCGCGAGCGGAAAGTTTGTCATACGAGCCGGCAGGCGAGTATGACGTACCCGCGAGCGCGGAATGACTATTCCATACATGTTGTAGACTATACTTTTTCTTCGACTGCAAATATGAACACTGTATGGCTTTAAACTGCGGACAAGGTTAAAAACAATGTTTTTTGTGACTCGACATTGTAAATGCAACAAAACAGATATTTTTAAATAAAGCAATTAATGTTATTTAATAATTTTATCAAATCAGTACTTAAAAAAGATTTTTATTTAATTTTAGCACATATTTACAAATTATAATGCAAAAATTGAAGGTTTAAATATTTAACAATAGATGGAGCAGTATTTAATTTTTTGAACTAAATTGATAAAAAACTGGTCAAATATTAAGAAAAACTAATAAACTTTATGCAATTTTAACGCAAAACTTTAAATTGCATTAAATTATTCAATGTTTCATGGTAAAATATATATTTTTTTGCAAAATTTTCTACAGTTTTCTTTACTTTTATAAACAAGAGATGGCACTACATGTACTCATTCTAACACTTGATACGGAATATTCATACCGTATCTAGAGCTAGAATGGATTCATTCTGTGTTTAAAAAGTATGTGTGTTTGCTTACATTCTAAAGCAGTCGTAGAAAAAACTGTTTTTAAAGCCAAGCATCAAATAATATCCAAGAGAATGGTCACATTCATATCCCTCTTGTGTACACAATCATTGATTTTTTCATTCTTTCAGGTTGCTTTTATTGTATTCATCTAACCCTAATATTTCCTTTTATTCTTTGTTCAAATATATAATCCACAGGTCCAAAAGCACGAGTTTCTCACGTACCTACGCGTTACACTGAAAAAAATTCCGCTCTTGGCTCAAAGTAGTCAACACTCTTGGCAGTTATTCTTTTAGCTTAAAAAATGTGTATCTTCAAACAAAAGTATTTATCTTGTCCCAAGAAAAGTGTTGCTTTTGAAATATTTTTAAAATTCTCTTGGACCTGGCGCATTTGAGGCAAAAACCATTTATCTTGTTTTAAGATTGTTAAAAATTAACTAATTTTAAATACTTTGGCCCAAGAATCTTTCTTTTGAGACAAGACCACTTGCATTTTACACAATATCAAAGAATTTTAAGTTAAAGAATCAGTAAGATATTGGCAAGTGAATTATATTTTCATGTTAAGAGACGGCGCTTTTGGACGTATTCAAGAGTGCGAAGCATTTGGCCTAATTTCATATGCCATTACCGCAAAGGATCCTTTTTTTCAGTGTAGGTATCCATATTATATACATAGTCTAAATCAAGGGCAGATCCAAGAATTTTGGGGGGGCATTGCCACCATCGCCCCCTCCACCAAAGGATGCGCGCTTGACCTATACACGTACTTTAAAAATAATTTTATATAAATAAAATTTTCAAAAAAAAACTCAGAAAATCCCATTTTTTAACAAAAAAAAATGTTTAAAAAGAAAATCTAATAACCTTCTCATTAAAAAAAAATCCTCCTATGTCCCTAGCCATATTTCAAAAGCTGATAATATCAAATATATACTAAAAGATAGTTTAAGTTGTATTATTTAAGTTTTCCAAATTTGAAGTTGATATCTCAAGTTGTTTAAAAGTTAAGATGGGGGGATGACTTTTGGACCGCGCTATTTCAGCGCCGCTGTATGACATACAGTGTATGTGCAGTTTATTATACAGTATAACTTTTTCTTTTGTTTTAGATTTTTTTAAAATTGAAAATTGGTACTCAGAAAATGTCATTGTAATTTTAATACTAAATTTTATTTGTAAATGCATATTTGTTATTTATATTGCCACTATTGGTATTTTATACTTTACTTGTGATATTAAATACTGCAATGTGTGTATTGTATAAAAAATGTTGTCCTAGTAACATAGAGACCGTGCTGGTACATTTGAATCCCCACGCAACATGTGTTTATTTATACTAGCATGTTATAGTAAAAATTACTGTAACATTTGGTAAAGCATATCACACTTATAGTATGGTATACTTTGAGTTGTTGTTAAGTTGTATTATTGATCTAGTTTAAAGTATGTTACAGTATTCAGAAAAATTAACAACCGGTAAATAATACCAAAATTTTGATTAGTAATAATATAAAGATTGCAACCACACAATTACACACTGATAAAATAATCGATCTTTTCAACTTTTCTCTGTATTATTACTAATCAAAATATTGGTATTACTTACCGATTGTTATTTTACTAAATACTGTAACATACTTTAAACTAGATCAATAACACAACAACTACAACTTAAAGTATACCAAACTATAACTGTGATATAATTTACCAAATGTTACAGTATTAATAAACTCATGTTGCGTGGGGATCCAAATGTACCAGCACGGTCTCTATGTTAGTATTGCAGTATTTGATATCACAAGTATTAAAAATATGTATTAACAAATAACATTCAGTATTAAAAGTTTAAACGAAATTCATACTATGAATATTTCTATCAATCAAAGTACCTAATGTTATTTAGACTTTTTCAGATAGAAGGTCGTAGGAAAATTATTTTTTTAAATTATTTTATATTAATTTTTTCCACGAGAAGGTTTTGGAAAATATCCAACGAAATCTATTTTAAGACTTGCATATCACAGCATTCTTTTTATTCAAAATAAAAAACAATAATATTATGGTAAACTCAAAATAAAACAAGGAAAAACAATATATCGAGAACAATGTATTTTAGAAAAAAAAAAATACATTTTGGATAAGTTTAAAAAATCTTACATTTGAAACTTTAAATTAATAAAATTCAAAATCCTATAATAATAACCTAACTAATAATAATAATAATAATAATAATAATCAAAAAAATGCTTGTCGATATCTTTTTCAGAAATGCAGTTATCGAGTTTACAGACAGACCAATAGACGGACGCAATTTTTTTTTGCTGATTTCTACTCAGGAAGGTCCAAAACGACGATAAACGTGAAAAAGTGTTCTATTGAATGCAAAGTATTACATATTTTCACGGCTTTTTATAATGTATAGCTTATAATTTATAAGCAGTATTTGGCGTAAACTCAGTTATGACTCATCAACGTTGAAAAAAAACTAGAAACATAGGCTTACGGAATAATTTTGCCGAATCATAAGGGAAATTTTTATAAATCGAAACATTTGACGACTAATTTGTTACCCACAACAATATTAACTATACATATTAACTATACATACGTATATATATCGGTGTTTTCAAAGAAAAAAACGACATTCGATTTTTATCTTTTAAGAATACGAAAGTTTTTAATTTTTATTTGTCGATAACTTTTTTTCCCACCTTACTCGTTTAAATGGAATCATTAAAAAAAATCAAGATAAAAAGAAATAAAAATGTAAATATTTAAAACCTCGCCTCAACGTTAGAGTCGGCGCGGCGCCTATGCGAGGACTGGAAATTCGCCGACTACTTATTATAAGTTATAATTTATAACTTATAAAGCATTTTTGATTGACAAAAAAAGACCCGCCTCTGTGTATTTTCAGAATATTACACAAGAAATCATTGATGCTGTTTAAATTATAAAACAAGCCGTGAAGATATGCAATGCTTCGCATTCCATAATATACTCTTTGCAGTGGATAGTATATTGCGTTTTCTGTGGATTTATTAAATGGATTCGATATCTACAGGTATTTGCTACAAACGACAGTTTGAATTATAAAATTATCTGTTGTCTTCAAGTCGTAGTGTATTTTTTTATTGGACTAAGTATATGTAGATAATATTTTGCTAAATTAAAATCTGCTTGTAGGTTTTTAATGGAGCTCTCTACAACTAGAATTATGAAACAAAAGACGTCTACCCTATCTCTATCTCATTTGTGCTACACTTTCCAGCCAACCAAATAAATACTGTATTTGTTTTTCATACAACAAATACAGTATTTATTTGGTTGGCCGGAAAGTGTAGCACTGAGCGGCACGAACGAATAGCTTTTTTGGGCCTTCTTAATGGCGACTTCTCCCGTTAGATTAGACAGGGACAAAAGTTCTACCCAAAAAGGATAGAAGACACACATACACTCCCACTTCCACCCAACCAAACAAATTCTGTATTTGTTCTTTGTTGAACAAATACAATATTAACTTGGCCGGGCGAAAAGTGTAACTATATTATTTTTATTAAAGAAATTACTGGCGCCATCTAAATTTTAGTAGAATTATCTTATTCTACAGATTCACATTAGATATGGTCGTTCGTGCCGCTCAGTGCTACACTTTCCGGCCAACCAAATAAATACTGTATTAGTTGTATGAAAAACAAATACAGTATTTATTTGGTTGGCTGGAAAGTGTAGCACAAATGAGATAGAGATAGGGTAGACGTCTTTTGTTTCATAATTCTAGTTGTAGAGAGCTCCATTGAATAGGATAATAACTTCCGATTTCCTACCCATTTGAAACTGAATATTCAGTTTATACTCTTCTAGCACTACTAGCCGTGAAGTGTATAATAATGCGGGGAAGAAATTGTTGCTCAAAGGAAAGGGATGTGAATATCAATGATTTTGAAGGGTCGGAACAAAACATAGCGGACCTGAGTAATCGGAAGGGTCATTTTTCGAATTAAATAAGGGGAAATGATAGAGAATGAATCGACTTATCGTTTATTGTATGATTCAATCATACGTTTATTACTAACAGTATGACTCATTTAAGTCAACACTGTTGCATTTTGTCGACCTAAAAAAAGATACAGCATAATAGGGTGTTTGGAGTCTTTTGGTACATAATAAATTATTTTATAATTTTTCAAATGGTAGGTAAAAACCTCTTAAAATACAACTGATCATGTTTAACACCGCAGGCAAAAATCTTTAGAAATATTGGTGCTTCACATTTTCCAGTTTGATGGTTCATATTATAAAATCTATTAACTAAATCGAGATATTAGCGCCGCAGGCGAAATTTTGTGAAAGGCTAATAAGCAAAATAGTTAAAAAGTCATTTTAAAGACATTCAATTTGAGGGCTGCCGCCTTCCAGCAAAATTGCAGCCGATCGTTTTCGAAAGATACTGTTGAATCAACTGTTGATGTTACTGACGTCCCTGCTTCCTTACAATTTTACGTATAATTTGGGAATTTATATAAAAATTCCCCTTAAATTTTGACCGTAGAATCCAAATCTGTTTAAATAATTGCTCTTCATTTTCGTTTAAAAAATATTGAGCATTGCTCTGTGTTCAGTGAGAATTTACGCTGTGTCTTCCCAATTAATCTCTTTCTGATATTGAGTTTATAAATATGTACATATTTATACACATATCGCCTTGTAAATTCCGAAACATCGTATCTGAAAGATCACCACTAGACAGGTATAACAAATTATCCTTTTTTAAACAATTAATAAGGTATTTATTTACAACTTTATTAATTACATATAAACAAGAATAAGTTCTTATTCATATAAATTAGTCAATTATTAAATTACTACCCTACTAATTCCATAAAAAAGAATAATTTCTAGTCTCTGGCAAGTTTCCATTTTTCAGATACGATGTTTCGGAATTTACAAGGCGATATTATTACCGCAAATACCTCTAAGTTGCCCGAGTCACGAGACGTCTGCTCTAATGGGTACAACTTTTTCCCGTGAAGCTTGTGCTTGCTGGGGTTTGAGTCGGGCGACTGGGACGGCCAATATCGATCAACTCTTGTGGGTCACAAGAGTCGTTTTTTTCTGTTTTTCACTCAACAAAGGGTTCTTTATTGCACTTTGCCACTTCAAATTATGGGCCCGATTTTTTTCATATCCAAACCTTTCTGCATCAGTATTATTGCCTCTTATCGCAGGGTTAATTGAGGATTCTGATAAAACATGTTTAAAATCATTTTTCGTTTCCGAGTTCCCCCCCATCTCCACATAGTTACAGCCCGGGCTAGCAGCTGACCCCCTAATTTGTTTTTGGTTAAATAAAACAAACCGTTTTTATTCCTTTAAAAATAATAAAGAGCATTACGTAACACTCTCGCCCCTCCCCCCTAAGTGCATTACGTAAGTAGAATTAGAATTAAGTAGAATTCTTCTGGAATTTAACTTTTATGGAACTGAACATAATTTCAGAGATTGCGTTGGAAAAATAGTGCGCAAAATTTTAAATAATAATCTTATTATATTTACATTTTATATGTTCTTTATTGGTTACCCAGTTGGCTTTTGGTCCTTCTATCCGCCATTTTAATTTCGGCCTTTTTTGAAAAAATTAGTCTATTTTTTGCTAAAAATGGGCCATTTTGCAAAAAAACATGCAACTTTGAAAGAAAAATCCATTTTTATAGTATCATACGTACTAACCAAAGAACTTTTACCTCAAGAAGGAGCATGATGAAATCTACCGTATGCTTTGTTTGAAGGGTGAACCAACTACGGTGAGAGGCTGGTGGGGAGTGAATATTGTTTACACTTAGTACGCGTAAAGAGAGAGAAAGAATGTGTAAACCCACAGTCTAAGGTCGTAAAATGACTGACAGGGGTACAGTGTTTGCCGATTGGAAACATTTACTTTGGATATTTTATTGTAAATTTTAAGAAACATTAGTTCTGTATGAGGTTTATATGAACTAGTAGTTTAATTTTAATAGATTTAAATATACTATATTATTAAACATAATTATAGTATACACAATAAAGTTTTGGACTTTTTTAATTTAAGTATAATGATTTGAATTCATGATAGGGTGGAAACTACGCAACATCGCTACTAGGTAGCCTGAAAGTCGACTAGCGACATCTACATTTTACACCACAAAGCTGTATCGCGTTTCTGTTAGTAAATAAACAAACAAAAAGATGACACCTTCATAAACATTGGTCTGAAATTACTTCTTGAGGTAAAAGTTCTTTGGTTTGGTCAGTTAAAGTGGTATGTAAATGCTTAGCTAGGTAATTTTGCTACCATTAATCTAATTGTAAAAATATTTTACCTGTAAGTATGTTTTCTCTTGCAAGAATCTACGTTGTAATTATGTAATTGCCAATTTCTTTATGGATACCTGCTAGGTGGGTGTCTATTATAAGCAAATACTCGTATTTTACAGAAGAAGACTTTTTGTAAAATATCGTGGATAACAAAAATTTCAGTTAACAATTATTTCCACAGATAATTAGAACCAGTCAAAACCTGTCATACGTCTCACATTTTTTTACCGTTATTTTTGTATTTCGTAAGAAAAATCTGTAACAATTTCTTTCTGTCTGTCTCTCTGTCTGTTTTTCCGTCTCTCTATTTGTATGTCTGTCTGTCTGTCTGTCTCTGTTCTCTCTCTGTCTGAAAAACATATAAAATATATTCTTTGCATGATAGATAGATAGATAGATAGAAATTTATTGACCACGTCAAAGGGCTATCGACCAAAGTCCTTCTGCCCATGTTTTTAACAAATTTTATAGCTTATATATAATACATATGTATATAAAATGTTTTTAGATATTTATATATAAAAAAAAAAAACAAAAAAAACTGATATAATTAATAAAGTAAAAAAAAAATTAATTAGTGTTTCTTCTTTGCAACATATTTTCGTAAATAGTGTTGACTGGGTTTTTGTATTTAGGGTTTAGTCTATCACTCTCAATAATTAAATCTTCAATTAAATTAATATTAATATCCTTGTGGGCAAATCTGCTGCTGAGATCATCTAGTCGCATCAAGATCGGTTTGACTTTTGTGGAGGAATAGAGGAGTTCATTTGAGGGGTTGTGAAGCGGCTTTTGGGGATGTCTGAGTTTGGTGATTTTACGCAAACAGCTGGTTTCTGCTATCTGCAGGTTTTTCTTGACAGGGTTGTTTCAGTATGTTAGGATAATGTGTCCATATTCGAGCATCGGTCTACATATTGACTGATTGTACCAGCTGTTTTAGTACTTATTCCTCTTTGTTTGAATGTGAGACTTTTGAAGTAGGTTGCATGATTTTTTCAACAAAAGGGCTTTACTATTTGCTTCTTTTTAATTAGGGAGTACCGATGTGATAGAGGTCAAAACGGCCAAAAATATCGTCACGTACTTAATGGATGGCCCCTTAGCGGAAGTATACCAGTTAATACGAAGAAACTCCATAGCCATAAGACTCGATTTGCAAAGAATTAACACACCAATATAGATTGCATAAGGCAAGTTATATGAATTCGTTTTATGTGGTGCATATTTATTTTTATTAAACCATAGTAGAAACTGATTCAAACATACTTCTGCTTTCATCAAATCAGTAGTTTTTTTTTCCTTCATATTAAAAAAACAACAAAAAAATGGTAGACAATATTTTTAACATTTCCAGGTATAATTTGTTTAAATGCCCCGGGAAAATCGATGGAAGGAAATCATAGACAAGGAAAGACCTCCAAAGCCGTTGCGGAATACCGTGATAAATGTGCCCAGTGCATCTGAGATAAACTTGCACATGCGCACTACTATTGTTGTTTTTGACAAGTATTTTTAACCTTAGTTTTACGTGTCAAATAAAATTTATAAAAAATTCAACAAACAACAATAAATATCTACGAAGAAACGTCGAAATAGTTTTTTTAAATTATTTTATAAGAATTTTTCGAGGTGTGTTTGAATTTCGAGAACACCAGGGATTGACCCTTTGCTCTTCATAAAGCAACAATACAGGTCATGTTTAAAGTTATAAACAAATGAAGCAAAAAAACAATTAAAACACAGTAGAAACCGAAAAATGAACAGCAAGAAACGACGATCTGACAGTACTGACAGTATAAACAAACTACTAATAATTCGTCACCCCAGTATTGGTTTACCATATCCCTATTTTCGGACTTTTTAATATTTTTACTGGGGGATTTTTGGAGATAAGACAAATGAATATTGGGGTGATGAATTGTTTTACGACCGAGAGCATTTCACAGCTGATAGAGATGAGTACTGCGCAAGGTCAGATATATTGCGTTACGTCATTTCGTAGCCCCGTTCTGTCACAAAATAATCTTGCGCAGGCTGGACTTTTAGTCCTCTTTTCTTCTCTATGGAGGAAATTAAACCCCGTACCGCAAAACATTTTTTTTTAACAAAATAATTTTTACCAAATAGCGCCAAATAGAGTTATATGGGCCATTTTAAATGGCTAAAGTATACAGGGTATTGGATAAAACAATTAGACTTACCTAGATGTTTTCCCATTTTTATCCCTATTCCAAAACGTTTGTTTGAAAATATAGTCCTTAAGGACTTTACTTATCCCTGGGGCCCTGAAATAAAAATAAAAACAATAAAATATGTAACTGAATTTAAAATATAAGCAATTTTCGTTGCATAAGTTATGAAAATAAAGTCAAAAGACACACAACTTTCTCAAATGGATCTTATGTAATACAAAAATAACTTTTAATTTAATTTGTAGTTTTTTTTAACGATTTTCTGACGTACTGGCTGATTTTTACGGTTTTTGAAGATTTAAGCTTGGACGTTTTAATAGCCAGTTCATAATATGGGTTTCTATGATCGCTGAAACCGAGTCTGACAAAACCTTCCATCCCCGAGCGAGGGGGGAAATAATTTTTAAATGTTTATCGAGATATTTATGTACAATGTTTTTATGAAAATTAGTTTATAAAACTGAAAATTTTGATTTTTTTGTAGGTGAATTTTTTTTGGCTATATTTTTTGATAAGGGAACGTTAAAGTATTACGTAACGCAAATTTTGATCATTTTGGATCCCCACCCCCCCCCCCCCCCCTTTAACGCTATATTTCTATACCATTAACATGGGCATAACACTCCAAAACCAAAGATGACGGGGTAGCAAGTTGGTACGCGGCGAACTACCCACCTGTGTCGGCCACATCGCTATCAGTCTCGCATACAAAGCTGTGAAAGGAGTATGTTATTATTTTGCCTGTTTTCATGATATTATGTCATGTTAATAACTTAATATCAAAAAAATTAAGTGGTTTCGTTTTTTTTAGAGACGTATGTCCTTCATTTTAATGATTCAGGTTGGCAACCCTAATTGTAACAAATAAGATAAATCTGAAGATAAACAAAAAAAATATTTCAGCAAATAAGCGCAAAGTCATTTATTTCAGTATCCATTACATAATAACAATATAGATATACATTGCAGAATTGCATATTTTAAAATCTAGAACTCGGGCCAACTTAACTTTCACTTTTAGTGACGTCACACTCGTTTCATCCGGAAGCCGTCTTGCTTTGTGGCGTCGTCCTTGCAGAAACGGGATATATTAAATGGTACTTTTTGTACAAAACGATAAAAATTATTGAAAAAATTGTCTACATCAAGGTACAATAAAACAAGCCGTGAAGATAGGTAACGCTACGCAATCCATTATATGCTATTCACAGTAAATGGTATATTGCATTTTCCCAAATACTTAAAAAAAAATAAAAAAATATTTTTCAAAAACGAAAAATTTTTGAAAAAAAAAAAAAAATTTAAAAGAATTTATTTTTCAATATAAAAGAAAAAACAATATTAAAACTATATAAAATCAAGTTATTGTATAGCAAAAAAAATGTTTATTGCTTAAAGGTTTGAGGACGAGGGAAACTACCCTCGAAACGTCACGAGTTTAAAAAAAATAGTATATTATAGTATCAATTTAACACTTTTCGCAAAAAACATCAACAAATATAAAATAGGGGTAAAAAGACTAAGACAATTTTGTTTTATTCAGATTCTACGCCTATTTTTTTAAGTGTGTTGTTTTATGTTTATTTGAAATAATGATGGGTGTTTAGCTTATTAAAAGGAACAGTTTCTAAGAGAAAGGAGAAAGAGTAAAAGTATAGAAATCGTTACAATATTTACAATTGATGTTTTAGATATACGTATTGTTAGTTTAATATTTTTATTTAACAAGTGGATTTAATTTTGAAGGTTAAAGTAAACTGATTGTCAAACATATTTTAATTAAAAAAAATTACTGCGTTGTTAGTTTGGAAATAAAATAAAAAAATATTTTTGAAAAACGAAAAAATGCTGAAAAAAATATTCAAAAGAAGTTTTTTTTTAATATAAAAGAAATATTAAAACTATTTAAAATCAAGTTATTGTATATCGTCCACTAAAGGCTCTAGTTGTCTAACTCCAAATTTTTCAAAAATGAGATTTTTATCAAATTAGCGTCATTATCTGATTACCAACATACTTCAAAAAAAAAAGTTGCATTAAACCAATATCAGCCTCAAAAAATGCAAAAATGTAAATATTTTAAGTCGCTAAGTGTCTAACTCCATCATATGATTGTGAGAAAACAATTAAATGAGAACTGTCACTAATGTCAAACTATTTCTCGACAACAGGGGATCCCGTTTCAAATATTTGTTAATTTACTGTTTGATGATAATTATAATTATTGCCATTAATAATATATATATATATATATATATTATGCCTACCTAGTAGTAATATTATATATTAAATATAAAAATATAAATTTTTTTGTAATAACATTACGCGATATAATACGATAGGTATCCTCTTTTATCTTCCCTTGGAGTTAGACCATTAGTGAATTTAGATTCTGTGGTTAAAATTTAATTTTCAAATAATTTATATAAAATAGATAACAATGAAAAGTTTTAAATACATTAACACATTTCAAACATTTTTACCTGTGAACAAGCTAGTTTTAAAGTTCTAAATTGCTATAATTAGGTTTTAAATCGTTTTTTACGTCTCCTGAAAAATATGACGTTTTGGAGTTAGACCGTAAGAGCCTTTAGATGACGATATCCAAAAAAAATTTTTTTTTGGTTATGCAATGACTTGATTTTATATAATTTTAATATTGTTTTTTCTTTTATATTAAAGGTTTGAGGACGAGGGAAAGTACCGTCTAAACGTCACAACTTTAAAAAATTAGTTTGAGTATCAATTTAACCTTGTTCCCAAAAAACATCAAAAAATATAAAAATAGGGGTAAAAAGACTAAGACAATTTTGTTTTATTCAGATTCTACGCCTATTTTTTTAAGTGTGTTAATTTTGAAGGTTAAAGTAAACTGATTACACAGGCCCACAAAATAACGTGGTCTGTGCTGGGGTTGAGACCCACCTACTCTTATGTATTTTGGGATGCTGAACACGAATCTGTCATAAAAAAGGCACTTCATCAGCTTATTTCTTTGCTACACTAAAAAAACTGTCTAAAATGGTAAAAATCTCATATTATTTCAGTGTAACAAAAAAATGAGCTATTGAAGTGCGTTTTTTATGACAGATTCTTGTTCACCATCTCAAAATATATAAGAATAGGTCTAAAACCCAGCACAGACCACCCCAGACAGTTTTTCCAGTGTAGAAAAAAAATGAGCCTATGAAATGCCTTTTTTATGACAGATTTGTGTTCAGCATCTCAAAATACATAAGAATAGGTGGGTCTCAACCCCGGCACAGACGACTATTTTTTTTTTGTGGGCCCATAATGTTTTTTCAGTGTAGAAAAAAAAATGAGCCGATGAAGTTCCTTTTTTAAGACAGACTCGTGTTCAGCATCCCAAAATACATAAGAATAAGTGGATCTCAACCCCAGCACAGACCACTTTTTTTTTGTGGGCCCAGACAGTTTTTTCAGTGTAGATACAAAATAAGCCCATGAAGTGCCTTTTTTATGGCAGATTCGTGTTCAGCATCCCAAAATACATAAGAATCCGTGGGTCTTAACCACAGCACAGACCACTTTTTTTTGTGGGTCCAGGCAGTATTTTTCAGTGTAGAAACAAAATAAGCATACTAAGTGCCTTTTTTTATGACAGATTCGTATTCAGCATCCCAAAATACATAAGAATAGTTAGGTCTCAACCCCAGCACAGCCCACTTTTTTTATTTTGTGGGCCTGTGTTATCAAACATATTTTAATTAAATTTTTTTTTAAATTATTATACAGGGTTATTTAGAAATCTTATTTAAGAAATATATATTTCAGCAACGCAGCTGCGTTGGTAGTTTTTATATATTATTAGCAGTGAAATCCGTTTAATGCGTGAAGAAAAATTAAATATTCCTGATTCTCTTTATCTTTATTATCCTATACTTAACAGGTGAATTTAACCCTTAAAACTGAATTTCTCATAAACAAATGAAGATTGTATAACGGAATCATGGGTGACTGCGTGGGAGCGTTATTTCAGTGTACCTATTATGTTAATGAAGGTAGTGTAAATCGGTTAAATCGTTCTACACACTACAACAATCTGTAACTAGATCACAGCCACACAAAAAGAAAAAAGGGTCTGGAATTTTTTCGGAGACGACTGTATTCCTATATATTTTGAGGCGCTGAATCCGAATTTGAGTTTAAAATAGCACCTTATCCTATTAGTTTCCGAGATAACCTCAAAAAACTTTATTTTGCGATTATGAAAATATTAAAAAAATTAAATTTTATTTTCTTGTATTAATAAAAAAACGTAAGAAAGTCCTAGCGCCGCAGGCGAAGTTTTTACAAATTCGATGGTCTATTTTAATTTTAAACCAGGCTTTTAATTTACAATTAATTAAATATAAAATTTAAAAAAATACAAGGAACAATTATTTTATCCTGGGGGGGTAATTACTAGGGTGGATCGAAAATTATTTTTTTAGTTGTTTTTTCGGGTAGGGCTTGAAGGCTTCTCAATACGTTAGAAAATAAAATACGTTAGAAAATAAGCCTGTAAATTTTGGCGATGATTGGCAATGGGGAACATCTCCCAAACGAAAAAAATTAAAAAAAATCCGCGCCATTAGGGTGGTCCAAAATTTTATTTTGAATGTGACAAATGGCTTCTTTTCATTATGTTGATGCAGACCAATGTCAATAACTTAAAAATGGCGGAGGTTGAGGTGGGAGTATTTTTTAATCATCGTACAGAGTGATATTGGTAGACTGACATTGGCTGCTGGCCCTCTTCAGTACCAAGAGTCAACTTTGCACGTTGATTAAGAAAACTATTTTAGACTTTATCGCAAAAGGAATATAGTCATTAGATTGATGTAGACCTGTGCGCCACATATTGCTAGATGTAGACAACTACTCCTACCTCTCCTAGTCTGGAGACTTTGAATGGTAGCAAGTTGAAGACTTGTAAGTCTCAAGCACATAGTACCACTAACGTGTGGTTAGACGTAGAATTAGTAAGGACAAAAATTTTTAATTTAAAAAAAAATTACAAAAATATTAATTTATTATTCCATCAATCTATTTTCTAATCATCGTACAGAGATATTGGTAGACAGACAGTTTCGGGATGCTGGCCCTCTTCAGCAGCCCGAAATGGCGATTTCTCCCGTTAGATTAGACAGGGACAAAAGTTCTACCCAAAAAGGATAGAAGACATACATACACTCCCACTTCCACCCAACCTAACAAATTCTGTATTTGTTCTTTGTTGAACAAATACAATATTTACTTGGCCGGGCGAAAAGTGTAACTATATTATTTTTATTAAAGAAATTACTGGCGCCATCTAAATTTTAGTAGAATTATCTTATTCTACAGATTCACATTAGCTATGTTCGTTCAGTGCTACACTTTCCGGCCAACCAAATAAATACTGTATTTGTTGTATGAAAAACAAATACAGTATTTATTTGGTTGGCTGGAAAGTGTAGCACAAATGAGATAGAGATAGGGTAGACGTCTTTTGTTTCATAATTCTAGTTGTAGAGAGCTCCATTGTCAGTCTACCAATATCACTCTGTACACGGAAAAAAAAAATTATAGCTAGGAGCGCTATAACACACATACCAAGCAAATTATAATCGCTTATTATATAAATACAAGGCTTTCTCTTACAATTATGGCAGTCAGTGTAAAAATTTATATGAAATACTTTAATTGTTTAGTGAATAATAAAATATAACAAATAGTATGGCATTTATAGCTTAAATAGATTTAATTATTGTCCGTGCTAATAATTTTTATAATATAATAAAATTTCTGTAAATTTATAATAGTGCCTGTAATAAATATAATCGTGTCTGTAATATATATAATCGTTTCCAATTTATTTTTAACATTATTAGTTATTGTGTCCCTTATAATCTATAGCTTAAATCACTATAATTTGCCACTGTTACCAAATATCTTATAATGTATAGCGCAGAGCCCACTAATTTCTTTCCGTGTACGATGATTGCATTTTAATTTGTCTTTGATCCAGTTTAATATGCTTGCAGCTGCAAGCAAGGCAAATCATGACAGTATATTAAAATGAAATACATGTAATACATAAAACTTATTTTAGCAATAATGCTGAAATAAAACAGGGCCTAACTTGGAATTTTTGAAAAAAACGTTAAATTAACCCTTTTTATAATAAAAAGTTTTTTTTTGTGTATTGTTACAGTATACTGTACATTTCAAGTATATTTTTAATACTGAGCCTAAAAAATCATAGTCCAACAATTTTTGTTTAATCATTTTTTTATTATATTAATAAAAATAGACTTATAAATATTCAAAAATGAACATGTTGGGGGTGAAATGGTTTTTTTTTCGATTTTTCAGCCAAATTAATCATCGGAGGATAAAAGCAGTTATGAGCAAACTTGTAGCTTTTGAAATTGTCTATAATCATCTTATGAATTTTCATTTCAACTACTTTGGTACGGTTAGAGAGGGCACTGAAAGTCGAGTTGCGCCGTCTGTAACCATCAACGAATACCGTTAATATAAAGTATCGCCAACATCTCGGTTTGTTTGTAAACAAATAGTAGGTATATTCAAGCCTGAACAATAACAGTTACCAGTAACTGTTATTGTTGTCTCTGTTAGAAAAAAGCTGTGCGAGTAAGACGGACAAATGTATATGTTGGCTACGTTTTTGTCAGTTTTAACGAATGAAATGCCTATTCTAGAGAGAAGAGTTATTAGTTCGTTGGTAACCATACCAAATTACCAATGAAAATTCGTAACAAACTGGACTATAATTATTTTGTTTATGCTTTTAATATACTCTATAGAGTCTTTTTAAGTAATTCAAAGTATAATATGCACAGCATTTATTTTCATTAACAATTTGTAGGATTAAGCATCAATGGACACTGGCTATTGGACAGTAAAACAAGATTAGCTCGCTACGCCCCTGTGGGCTACATTATGTAGCCCAAATATGTCTGATAATGTTCGCAGGTTGGCTGTAAGACAAGGCGCTTTGTACCCCCAATGCACCTGTCCTCTCCGTCGCGCGAATGCAGGTGGATCTGCTGCATTCTACACCTGTCTGACTTCTTGTGCCATTTCAACGGTCACTTTGCCGCTCAAAAACCGCCCCAGTTTGAACAAGAATCGCCGAGATTGGGTTACGATGCAATTGGCCTACAAATCATACCAAATGGGTTAATGCAGCGTAATCTTTAATTTAGCTGGCATAATCTAATCTTCCCAGGTAGCAAGGGATGTTATATTACAAGAAATTAACATCACTTTTGGGTGTATTTTTAAACTAAATCATAACATCACATAATATTGAAAACTAACATGTATTTAACATCACATTTGCAACGTAACACGTGTGACGTGACAACCATGTTATTTGATAACAAATATTTAGCAACGCTGTGAATATATCGCATGTCACATATTAACGTGGCTTTCACGTGAATGTCATGTTATTTTGCTTCTTACCGACGTTCGAAGCAAAAAAATCGATATAAGATGATGTTGATAGAGTAAATTATTATAAGGAAATTGTAAACACATTATACGATTTCCAATGGATAGGGGGCTCTGCCGGGCTTCTCAAGACCACGGACACGGATTAAAGGAATATATTCTCCGCTTAATCTGCAATTTCGTATTTAGAATCTATCTGTTTCAATCTGTGATTGTTTTAATTACTGATTGATTTTAAATCCGATTTTTTTATAGGGTTATAGCGTTTTTAATGGTTTTAATTTAGAAAAAGCTAGAATATTATTTAAATATTAAAGTACCAGTAACGGCATCCATAAGATATTAGATATAACAGGAATGTGGATTTATGATGTCACAAACACGTTATTTTCGGGATGTCATTGTGTGATGTTATTAGGGGCGGACTTAGGACATCCCCACCATGCTACATTCTTGTTAAATGAGACTACAATCTTAACATCACATGTCACATATTAACGTGACTTTCACGTGAATGTCATGTTATTTTGCTACCTGGGTTATTAATAGTATAATACTATTCACAGTGCCTAAGCGCTGGTACAGTACACTGCCGCACATTAAATTCCGGACACCTAAAAAATTGACATTTTTTAAATTCAAATATTTCGAAAACTAATTAATGGATTTGACTGATTCTTTTTTTGTTTTGAAGCTTAAACATTCTCTACTTTTGATCGTTTTAAGAATGATTAAATATTTTTTTTTTCGTATTAATAGCCACAAATAATGTACAACTATGTTTTTTACCCCATCTTCTAGGACTTGCATGGTACGCCACTGCAACTGTTTATCAAATTATTAAAGTCTTTCTTATTGCCGCAGTTTTAATGAATATTTTATTTTTTATTTTTTTACTTCTGGTTTAGGGGATATCAGGATTTTCCTGAAAGTTGTCATTTTTAAACCTTAGAATCAAAAAATTTGCATATTTCATGGATTAAAAATATAAAAGTTGCGTATTTTTTGGGATTTTCAAAAAACTTGCATATTTCGTGGATTCAAAATATAAAACTTGTATATTTCATGAAGGGCGGGACCTTTTTTTTTTAGTCATGAACTTTTTTGTCGAGGAAAAAAATTGTGTTTTTAGGCTAAAAAGAGTTGTAATTTTTGACCTCCTCCCCCCCACCAAATCTCCCTCGCTACGACCCTGATTAGATATCTTTAGGGCTTGTTTTAATTTAACTACCTTGAACAGTGTTTACTAAAGTTTGGGTAAATTTTTGGATACTATCGATAATTTTAATCCTAATAGGATCAATCTATATCTAAAATATCTGTCTTGGATAAGCGAGATAACGTTCCATACAGTAATCAAATTTCAAATAAATTAAAATCAAACATTAAAAAAAAATTAAAGAATGCAAAAAAATCGAGACAGGTTGGTTTTGGAGGGGGCTATATTGCCTATAAAACAATACTGCGGAGAAAAAATCCGGTCCTGAAAAACAAAAAATTCCGTTTTCCTTGATACGAGCTTGGTGAAGCACCGTAGACGTAGGAAAAATACAATTGATTAATTTTTTTTTATCAGTGTAGTACCCTTACACTCACTCACGGTATGCATGATCATTGACCATGGTCATGTTAAAAAAATCTATTTTTACAGCCTGAACAGTTTTTATCATACTCTTCACAAGAATAGTATTATACGATGGTTATCAGATTTTAAAATTGTAAAAAAATTGATAAAAATTTTTTATAAAAATTTTTTTTTGATCGAATTCTAAACTACTTAAAAAAAATATCTGTCTATCTGTCCAAGTGTCACATTTTTTTGTGTGCACGATAGCTCAAAAACGGAATGTCCGAGCGATCAGGAAAAATTAAGGTCTATAATGCACTGAAAAAAGAATCCTTTGCGGTAATGGCATATGAAATAGGCCAAATGGTTCGCACTCTTGAATACGTCCAAAAGCGCCTCTTAACATGAAAATATAATTCACTTGCCAGATCTTTCTGATTCTTTAACTTAAAATTATTTGATTTTGTGTGAAATGCAAGTGGTCGTGTCTCAAAAGAAAAATTCTTGGGCTAAGTATTTAAAATTATTTAATTTTTAACAAACTTAAAACAAGAATAATGGTTTTTGCCTCAAATGCGCCAGG
This sequence comes from Brachypterus glaber, assembly GCA_958510825.1. Taxonomy (NCBI): domain Eukaryota; kingdom Metazoa; phylum Arthropoda; class Insecta; order Coleoptera; family Kateretidae; genus Brachypterus; species Brachypterus glaber. Next base: position 6,923,128 of record OY294052.1, read on the forward strand.
TCCAAGAGAATTTTAAAAATATTTCAAAAGCAACACTTTTCTTGGGACAAGATAAATACTTTTGTTTGAAGATACACATCTTTTAAGCTAAAAGAATAACTGCCAAGAGTGTTAATTACTTTGAGCCAAGAACGTCATTTTTTTCAGATAGAAGTCCAATAAATTCCAAAATTTCATAAAATATTCTGACATAGTATAAATTCAATAAAACATGCAGTGACTAATACCCAACTCGTAGTATGCTGCTTTCGTCTAAGGGACCTCCCTTAGTCGCATCAGACCGAAATTAGGCGAATCGCACCCGAACTGATATGATCTTCGTTTTTATCACGCTCTCGCAAATGAGTCACTGCACGTTTTATTGAAACCATACTTTAGGAATATACCAATTTTAAATAAACTATTTTTAAACAAGAAAAATCCTAGGTGAGCTACTGACAGTACCTAAAATAAAGTGTGCGCTCTAGTTCAAATAAATCATATTTTAAGTGTATAAAAAAACGCAATATACTACACCATGAAGAGTATATAATGGAATGCGAAGCATTAAATATATTCGCGAATTGTTTTTTATTAAAGTCGCCATAATAATATCATGCCATAAACACATCATTATACTGATTAAAAGATGACATCATTCGGTTTAGGAAGGTAGAAACGTTGACTCTGGAAATTAAATTGTTTAGATTGCAAATAACTAGAATCTGTATTGCGGTTATTCTTATAAAAGGCTTAGTGTCGGACTACACTACCAGGCAATCGGGAAAATACCCAGTAGGCAAACTCAAAAGTCCAAAAGTGGCTACCCAAAGCCAAAACATAGTTGTTTTTGTCACGAACCATACGCAAAACGAGTTTTTCCTTAATTACTTTTTAACAATTGTATTCTTGTATAGAATTTGTTTAATAAAAAATAAAAAAAATAAATAATCAAAATATGTACGCCTTAGTATCTATAGCGATCTATACTAGAAAATCGCCATGCTTTTTAAGCTGAATATGGATAACTGAGACATTTTAAACTTTTTATGGTGGTGGGAATTCCTGCTTGTAATCGAGAAAATTTAAAATGAGGTAGTGTACTAGTGATCTTGGTAGTCTTGGAGAAAAGACGTGCTATGACGAATGATTTACCTACTGAGGGAATAATAAATTAGTTTTTATTGGATAGGGGGCTTTTACTGCCTGTTAAAAGGTAGAGTTTGGTATTTTTGACGTGCTGATCCCACGTAAGGTTTTTGTATAGAGTAATGCCTAGATATTTAACATGGGTTTCCCAGTTAATGTCCTGGTAATATATTTGAATGGGTTGGAAATCTTTTATATTAAATCGACGTTCGTTTTGTTCTCTCTTTACAGCAATGGCGTAGCGTTAATATCAAAAAGGGGGGCGGGTGCCAGTTTGAACAATCGAGAAAATTGTGTTTCAAATTTGGATTCAGCATGTTAACCATATTTCACAAAACACAAATCACAAAGGACCCGAATCGTTTGGTGAAGGGATTTTTTTTAATCGGGTATTTCGTTCAATAGTTATAACTTATATGACCTTATAACTTATAAGGTAATGACATACTAAATTCAAAAACGCAAAAATATTTTTTTTGAATTTTCGGCCGATTTCAGTAACTAAAAACTAAAAAACTAGTAACACCGGAAACGTAATAGTTATTTATGGTATGAGAGAGTAAACTAGGATTTTGCTGAGAGAAAATTAACCCACGACACTGGAGGCAGAGTGGGTTAATTTTAGAGAGGGCAATATTAGTTAACTCACGAGAGACATACCAAGTTTTATCCAATCAATAGCTTAGAAATTCATATTTTTATTAAAAATTTTAATGACGTTTACAAAAATTATTTGACAAGTAACAATTGAGTGGGTAAAATAAATAATTGTCCAATCCGTAAAGTGTAGGGTTATTATTGAGTTTTTTTAATTTCAAATAAAGCTAGGTAATTGTTTTATTACCGTATGTATTAGATAAAACATTTAAACATTTTATATTTTAGCGTACTAATCAAGAACCTTGATGATAATTTTTTAGTAATTTACCATTTTACGCATTAACACATTTTTTTATATTAATTATTATATAATTAAATATACTATGACGCTATTAAATAACAATAATTATTATTGTTTACACATTTTGATGGTCGTCATATCCTTATACAAAACTTATAATTTTATAACACAGTACCTCGAATTACTGCGTTATAATTACAAAATGATAATTATCAGTTTATTATTTTAGTACGTATTATTACATTTCTCATTAATAATGACTCATTATTAATGAGTCATCACATGTACGATCAGGGTAGGAAGGCAAGTTCCGGATTTTGTACGCTTGGCCTGAAAATTGGCGCCCCTAGCCTCAAAAATGTACATCAAGATAATCAGCAGTCATCGGCGAATTTCCAGTGCTCGCATAGGCGCCGCGTCGATTCTATCGTTGACGGGAGGTTTTAAATATTTACATTTTTATTTTCTTCGAAAAACACCGATATATTTACAAATTTATAGTTAATATGTATATTCAATATTGTTGTGTGTAACAAATTAGTCGTCAAATGTTTCGATTTAGTGACCTTTATCAAAATTTCCCTCATAATTCGGCAAAATTATTCCGTAAGCCTATGTTTCTGTGTTTATTTTCAACGTTGATGATTCATAACTGAATTTATTTCGATTAATGATAATCAGCTACACTTCTAATATTAGTATGCATACAGTGAAACCACTCTAAACATAACCATGTTTTCGCATGCGCGCAATAACGACCAATGAAATTCTGGATACGTGACATCAGGCGTACGCTTCTTGTTATTTTATTGGATTAAACTTAAGTGTAATATGCACTATAAGACGTATCACGTGCCGTGGTTTTATTTCACGGCGTCCGTTGTTAAAAAAACATCCCGTCGATCCACCTGTCATACCCGATCATGTAGTCTGCCTGCGCTACTGCATCTGGTGTTTTTGGACTTTTAGCGCGCAACAACAAGTCGTGATAATTAGATTGGCTGGAAAAATGACACAGCAAATGATGAATTTATTTTTATTTATACATTAGAGGATTACAAGACGTAGAATCACCCCGCATCATTGAAATTATGATGTTTAACATTTTAGTATTTAATTTTTCGTCCTCGAAACGTGAAATTTCACCTTCAAATGAATTTTTCTCGAAAACGGTCAATCCTACATTACTACAACAAGAGTACCTTTTTAATGTATTTCATCATGTTCTAATAATAAAATTACAAAAAAGTTACACAGAAAAAAAATTGGGGCAAAAAGCTGCTAAGGCCCCCCGTTTTGCACGCCCCTGGTTAAAATAACATATGAAGATAAGCCTAATTAGGATTCTATATCTTAAAGGGGTTCTTAATTATTAAATAAAACCGATTTTTTTGGCTCTATTAAAGGGGAGTAGTTCCCACACGACTCATTTTTAGATATTGTTTATATAAACTTTTTTTCATATTTTATGATGTAGAATCACTTCTTAAAATTATCGACGCTATTAAAAATACACCGTCTATATCTGATCGGTTTGTCTCTCTCTCCCACCCTAAAAACCAGCTTTCATGGATTTTCAGTATTCCAGAAGGAACATTTCTTCCTACAATGCGCTTTTTTCTTCTTTTACATTGTTTAGACAAAAAGGTAAATGGAAGGAGCGCGCCCACACTGGTAAAGGCTATAATACAACCTTTTATTGAATTTGGAGACGCAATTCGGTGACTTTTATCCACAGGTTATTAAACTTCTATAACGATCTGGAAGACGTGTAGCGTCGACGTTTAACAATAAGCAAATTTATAAGATATTTGGTACTGCCCTACTACAGAATTGTTTTTATGATCAACGAGATTTGATGTGAGGTTGTTTTTAATTTAGAGGCGCAAAGCGCTTGTATTCTTTCACTTTTATAAAAATTTTAAGTCCATCCATAGGCCAATATTAAAGACTTAAGTCTTATAAATGGCAAACCGCAGTTTTATATGATATCGACCGATTCCATAAAAATTCATCAGAGGTTCTTCGTTCAGTCGGAAAATATCAACGAACTAATAACTCTTCTCTCTAGAATACGCATACCGTTAATATAAATTATCGCCAACATCTCGGTTTGTTCGTAAACAAATAGTAGGTATGTTCAGGCCTGAACAATAACAGTTACCGGTAACTGGCATTGTTGTCTCTGTTAGAACAAAGATGTGCGAGTAGGACAGACGAATGTTTATGTTGCCGACGTTTTTGTCAATTTTTAAGAATGAAATGCCTATTCTAGAGAGAAGAGTTATCAGTTCGTTGGAAAATATATTAATTTTCGACAGTAACCGCGGCTACAGTTTCTAGACTACAAAAATAGATGTTTGTACATTGTACGAACATACGAGTTAATATTTTATTCCTCAATGGGCCCCTTTTATCAATAATCACCAGTTATCACTATCAGACTTTATCTAAAATCATTGTATCTACGTAATTCATACACACAAGTACAAACAATCTATTTTAATTTTAATTTCAATAGAATTATTCCATTTTTAATAAAGAATGGATTACTGCGGCCTATTTTAGTTTTAAATTCACTGATAAGCCATTTCGCCTTTATAAATATATCGTATAGTTATATAAAAAATTAAAGAAATTTAAAAGCTCGTATTAGACGCACCTATTTATTTTCTTTTTGTACCCCTAAAAGCTCATGAGCATACCCTGGCATTCCATTTTGACTAGAGACCTGTATTTACTATAACGTGTTTTAAATAAACAAACATAAATATTTCTAGGTTACAGAAATTATTATTTTTGGACCCAGCATATAAAAAAGTAGCACCTATACTTCAGCAATAATCGGTCGGCGTGGGGCAGCGACTTGGTCAGTGACTTGAGTTGGCGGGCTGCTGAGCCACAGTCATGTGACTATTCATTCGTCCTTGTGTATCATTACTTCACCTGTAAGAATCTAGCGTGCCGTATAAACGTTCCATAAAAGACCATTTTGTATCGGCGATATTCTTTTGTTTGGCCATCGGATGGTTGACGTTTCTAACCGATGCATCGCGATGGTAGTTCTTTTGCTTGAATTACCACTTTTCTACTTTTGACTGGCGTTTCCTTCAACTAAACTGAATAAAAGGCTAATTTAAACTTTTTTCTATACAATTAGTTTTTATTCTAGAACACATTAGATCAAAATGCAAACTTAAAAATCTTCTTCTTCTTGAAAATGTCCTTTTGGACACTAAATTAAAGTGACCCAAAAGGACTTAATGGTCTTGAACTCTCGTTCTTTTTGACCACATACAAGTATTAGAGTCTCTCCAATCGTTTCAACTAAATATAATTTCTTATTAACCCTTCGTTAGGCGCGCTTGTTTTAGTTACGAGATTAGTCGCGTGGCCTACACTTGTAGACCATTGTATTTTTTGTTTAAAAAAAAAACACATTTATATTTTTAAAAATCAAATATCTTATGTTATTTATTTGGTTGTATTTAAAAGTTATTTACATATTTTTTTCAAATTATTATTGTTTTAGTAAGTGTTAAGGGTAAAAGAAAAATGATATACAATTCTAACATATATTTTACATCTGTACGGTAATTTGTAAAAAAAATAAAACTTAACAAACTTTCTCAAACTAAATAACATTTGTTTTTTTTAACATGTACGATTATAAAAAAAATAAAAAACACCTAAATTAAAAGAAAAAAATATTATAAAATTTTACTCGAAATCATGCAATATTTTAGTAACTCATGCGCCTTGTACATCGTAGTTATGATATTTTGAGCATTTTTTTTTCGATTTATTTTCCCTTCTTAGGCACATTTAGTGTCCAAAGTAATTTTTAGTTTTATAGAACAGAAAATTACCTTATTTATCAAAAACATTACGTATGAGCTCTTTCATGCCCAAAAAGACTCGTGCCAGTGTCTTCCTATAAACCGCTATTTTTTTGGTGGTAAAGACATATTGTATCTTTAATTTATCTTTAAACTAATAAACTAACTTTGAAAAACAATATTCACAAAAAGAAACCATAAAAACTTACACAAAATAAAAAAATGCAAAAATAAAAAAGGTAACGTGGTTAGTCGCGCGGTCTACAATTGTAGACCAGGCAGGTTTCAATATGAATAAAAACAATATTATACCCATTCAAAGTGTGAATTATTACTGATCTAATAGATTGATGCATAATGCACAGCTACTCGAAGGGGCGCAAGCGTAAACACTCCGTGTAAAAAGTTACCCAGCTAAAAAAAAGCATGGTCTACGATCGTAGACCGCGCGCCTAACGAAGGGTTAACATAACCTCAAAAAAAAACGTGGTTAACCCACAAAAGTACATCACAAACATCATATATTCATAAATATGGAGAACAGTTTCGCAGTATTAATATTTTCATTACAAACACATTTTAACATAAAATAGTCTGGCTGTGATTAGTCACCGTTAAATGAATTACAAATTCGCGCTGTAGACTTGTTGCCGGTTAGCGTAAGGAACGCAACTCCAAAACTTAAAATCAAAACCCTAATTTAAAAAATCTTTTTCCGCCAAAAATCTTGACGTTATAGGTTCGAATGCACAATTCAAAGTAGTTGATTGAAGTTTTGACAGCTATAACCTAACCTGGAAAACACATGAAATTAACTTTATGATCGCCCCTGTCTCTAACTTGGCCTGTCCGCCCTACTGTTGTGCTTTATTTGCCACACTCAGGAGTTAGTATTCTCTAAGCTGTACTTATTGATTTATTCGGTGAGTAAGATGAGTCCACGCTTCTTACCCCCATTTTCATACGAAACCCTAATACTTATCCTCCAGTGACTCACATTTATGATACATTAAATTCTGTTTATACATATTTTGATTGAACTGCAACTGGATATAAATTATAAGATACACTGTCCAGTAAAAGAGCTTTCCGTTGTCACCTTCGCGCGTGAAATGTATTTTCTTTTAGAAACCTTAAAAACTTCAACATTGTAGTTTTAACGACCTCAAAAACCGCAATATATCATTTTTCAAGAGAACTGCCCCCCGCCCCACAGGGGGTGGTTAGATTTTTTTAATATCAGATTAACTTTTAGTAACCTCAAAAATCCCAATATAGCAATTATCACGAACTCTATCCCCGCCCCCCTAAGGGAGTGAAATTAGAAAAACTATTAACAGATTCATATTCATGGACCCCAAAACCCCTATAAACCAATTTAGTTGAAAATATTGAAAAATAATTACCCCCTCAGTAAATATTGTTAATATGACTTTGCCACCTACGCGAATGCGTAATCTCGGCATTTAGGTTATCAAAAGGTATTACGTCGGCAACATAAACATTCGTCTGTCTTACTCGCACATCTTTGTTCTAACAGAGACAACAATACCAGTTACTGGTAATTGTTATTGTTCAGGCCTGAATATACCTACTATTTGTTTACAAACACACCGAGATGTTGGCGATACTTTATTTTAACGGTATGCGTATTCTAGAAAGAAGAGTTATTAGTTCGTTGATTCGCGCAGATATATTCAGGCGGAATGACAGACGATTTTTTAAATTTAACTACTAGTTGAGTCTAAACGTATTAGAACGTTCTTCCTGTATCGTATACAAACAGATTATGCGATTTATTGATCTTTATCTACCCTGGGGGTAAATCTGTAGTCCCTCTCTACTAATGAATCATAGCTGATTATTGTGATGACTAACAACACTGTTTTCAATGAACTATGTTTAAAAGGATATGAGACATAATTTAAGGTACAATATAATTATTTTAGTCTGTTAATTAATTTAATTAGTGAATTACTATAGTTGTTAGTAGAAAAAAAACATTCCAATTCCTATAAACATTAATTATTTAAAAGCTAGTTAGTAATATTATTTTTTTTAAATATTAATTTTTGAATTTAATTTATTCAGTAATAAAATATTTTTTTTTTATTAAAATAGGCCAATAAAACCCTTTCGAAATAAACTTAAACCTTCCATGGCTCATTTTAAATTTTTTTTGTAGGCTAAATCGTACACTTTTCGCGATTTTGATGGTAACTTGTCTAATGTAGCATTTGCAATTTCGGAGAGATTTGTAAGTGTATAAACATATATTCTTCTTCAATCATATTTAATGAACTTCACACAAGGTTTTTGCACAGAATCTCGAGCCAACCACCTGTTTACATAATGAACAAAAAAGTTTGAAGTATGGCTGTCATCAAAGACAAAGAGTACTGCCGCCAGTGGTGGTTTTGCTAACTAACTTTTTTTTACGGCGTACAACAATCAACTCATTTTTTTACTGTAAAAAAATAGATCACTTCTAACTAGTGTGTTCAGTTATGAAATATAAACATTTTAGTATGCTTAAAAATACGTTTTTTCAGCTGTTTAGGTTGGCATCTCGTAGTATAAAATAGCTACGAAGCATCGATGTATATAATGGTAAGAGTAGATAATATTATTTAGTAGTAGTATTTGGCGAGTAGGCTCAAGGTCTGAATACTAATCTCCATTGGCCCTTTTACCACCTAACCAGGTTAACTACTCTCCCTGTCAAGGCTGCTTGATTTTCTAGTAAAGGCTATTACCTCTTGCCCGGAAAAGGAGTTGCACTCTTCTTTTAGAATGGTGCTGTTGCTGCTACTTCAGACCGCCCAATAATATGGTATGAAGTTTTTTCCTCCCTCTTACTTCTTGAGCACAGTGGACCATTTTTGAACCTCATTGTTGTGACGTGTTTATTGAACCCAAAGTGGCCCGTAAAGATCCCTATTATTAGGCTCAAAGTTTCGCGGCTTTGTCCTAGTGGTCAGACAGACTTAGCTTTTATAGGAGTTTCCAAAAAGTCCCTGGTCTGCCTGCACACGCCTACAGTCGTCCAGTCTTCCTTTAGTTTCATATAGAAACAAATCTTGACGTGGCCCGAAAAATCTGTTTATTTTGGAGTGTTACGCCCATGTTAATGGTATAGGAAAATAGCAACAATTACAGGGGGCGGGGGCGGGGGTCCAAAATGATCAAAATTTGCGTTATGTAATACTTGAACGTTCCCCTATTAGCAATTTTCTAACTCGACCCCAGGGGGCAGGAATGACAATGTTTACAATATTTTTGTGAAAACTGATATAGTGGTTTTTGGTTTTGCTAAAACTAAATATTACAACTAAGAAAATCCTACCCCTAGAGTAGGTCTGGTCCATAATAGTGACGGATGGTTCCATATAATATAATATAATAATTGTTCTCGCTATTGATAGGAGAGTATACACGGTGTATTTGAAATAGCGTAGGAAATTTTAACAGATGATTCTACATCATAAAATATGACAAAAAGTTCCCATAAACATATGTCTAAAAATGCGTCATAAGGGAGCTACGCCCCTTTGAAAGTGGCTAAAAAAATCTGTTTTTATTTAATAACTCAGGAACCCTTTGAGATATATCAACGAGGTTTTGCACGTCAACTAATCCTACCAAGGCCCGTTTTTATGTGTTATTTTCATGTACTTATTTCAATCAGGGGTGTGCGAAACGGGGGGGGGGGGGTTATCATTTTTTTGTCCCAAACTTTTTTCTGTGCAACTTTTTTGCAATTTTATTTTTGAAATATGATTCCTCAGGTCAAAATACATAAAAAAGGTACTCTTGTTGTAATACTGTAGGATTAACCGTTTTCGAGAAAAATTCATTTGAAGGTGAAATTCCACGGTTCGAGGACGAAAAATGAAATACTAAAATGTTGAAAACCAAAATTTTAATGATGCAAGGCGAATGTACATTAAAAACTAAGAAAAAAACCTCATATACAGGTACTTCCAAAAATCAATCCTAATGGAGCTATGGTCTCCTAAATATGCACCATTTTTAAAGGGCTATGGTAGCTTTAAAAGCGTTTTTTCGACCTACATGCATGGAAACTTTTTTCTTAGTTTTTGTTGTAGAATAACATTGCATCATTAAAATTTTGGTTTTCGACATTTTAGTATTTAATTTTTCGTCCTCGAACCGTGAAATTTCACCTTCAAATGAACTTTTCTCGAAAACGGTTAATCCTACAGTATTACAACAAGAGTACCTTTTTTATGTATTTTGACCTGAGGAATCATATTTCAAAAATAAAATTGCAAAAAAGTTACGCAGAAAAAAGTTTGGGACAAAAAACTAATAAGGCCCCCCCGTTTCGCACACCCCTGGTTTAAATAAGTACGTGAAAATGACATACAAATATGGGCCTTATTAGGATTAATCCATGTGCAAAACCTCGTTAATATATCTCAAAGGGTTCCTGAGTTATTAAATAAAAACCGATTTTTTTAGCCAATTTCAAAGGGGCATAGCTCCCTTATGACGCATTTTTAAACATATGTTTATAGGAACTTTTTGTCATATTTTATCATGTAGAATCACCTGTTAAAATTTCCCACCCTATTTCAAATACACCCTGTATGTATTATAATACATACAAATAATTATTTAAATATCGAAATTTTGATGTTTTTCACTGACCGATTTAAGCAAAGTGAATGTAATTGTTATTTATAATTTAACGTTGAAATGCGTTTTGTGACTTTCTACTACTACCACCACGCTAGGATTAGATATTTGTTCTATATTCGTGTTAGTGGATTTTGTCTAGACGTTTAGGTATATCTGCTTATAAAGGAAAACTTTATATTACCTCTGCCTGACTGAAGCGATTTAAAACTAATTATGACAAAACGAAAAAGTAATTAAGTGCTTAAAATAATTATATTATTATTAATATTATTACTAATTTAAAAATGTACGGATAATCCAGTCATTTGTGGCATCACGGCAATTCGGGCTAATAAAAAAATAGGCATTTATTTTATTTATTTTACTTACCGTACAAGCTATATATACAGAGCGGTCCAAAAGTCACCCCCCCCTCTTAACTTTTGAACCAGTTGAGATATCGACTCCAAATTTGGAACTTTTAAATAAGCCAATTTAAAATATCTTTTAGCATATATTTAGTACTTTCAGCTCTTAAAATGTGGGCAGGGGGGCATGGGGGCACATTTTTTTAAATGGAAAGGGGGGTCATGTAGTACATCATTTTAAAGCTTATAAAATTCTCCATTTAACTCCATATTTTTAAATTAAAAAAAAAAATTGGGTTTAAAATGGGGTTGAAAATGGGTCATAATGTCAAAATTCCTCTAAAAAAAACAAATATTTTTTTTTAAAAATGCCTAATTTCATCATAAAAAAATGTTAATTATACTTTTAAACTAATTTTAGTTGACATAAATAAAAATTTATAAAAAAAACTTAAAAAATCGAATTTAAAAAATTAATTTAAAAAAATGTTAGTTTAAATAGAGAATTTTATAAGCTTTAAAATGATGTATCACACGACCACCTTTCCATTTAAAAAAATGTGCCCCCATGCCCCCTGCCCACATTTTAAGAGCTGAAAATATCAAATATATGCTAAAAGATAGTTTAAGTTGTCTTATTTAAGAGTTCTAAATTTGAAGTCGATATCTCAACTCGTTCAAAAGTTAGAAGGGGGGGGGGGGGGGGTGACTTTTGGACCGCACTGTATATTTTCAATTTCGCCTTAAGATACTTTTTTTTAAATGGATATATTGGTTTCTAAAAATTGGAATAAACAAAGATTTTCATTCATTATATTCTTCAGAATCGGTCGGCTAATGAAAAAATAGTCCGTGCCTAAAACGGCTCAAAAACCAAGAAAAGTAGGAAAATCAAGGGCCCTGAATAGCCAAAACAGAAAAAATTGGTGTGGGAGGGCCCGTTTAGTGATGGGGGGGGCCGGTATGCTATTTAAAAGTAGGTAGTAAATTTTTCTAATTTATTTTTATTAAGTTGCTACTACACTGAAAAAAATTAAGTTCTTGGCTCAAAGTAGTCAAAACTCTTGGCAGTTATTCTTTTAGCTTAAAAGATGTGTATCTTCAAACAAAAGTATTTATCTTGACCCAAGAAAAGTGTCGCTTTTGAAATATTTTTAAAATTTTCTTGGACCTGGCGCATTTGAGGTAAAAACCATTTATCTTGTTTTAAGATTGTTAAAAATTAAATAATTTTAAATACATTGGCCCAAAAATTTTTCTTTTAAGACAATACCACTTGCATTTCACACAAGACCAAAGAATTTTAAGTTAAAGAATCAGAAAGATCTTGGCAAGTGAATTATATTTTCATGTTAAGAGAAGGCTCTTTTGGACGTATTTCATATGCCATTACCGCAAAGGATCCTTTTTTTCAGTGTAACTTTGAACTTCTTTGAGGCAGAATATAACACACGCTGTAAGTATCCGTTTATTTACATAACAAAAAACGATGCCGCAGAAGGCATTTACAAAGACAGTTGTAAAAATATTAAGCCTTATTTGGTACGCCTTTGCACCAGAAGTTATGGAATTTCCAGTTAAAGACAAGGTACCTAGCTTAATACATAGGCGTCAACTCACGGTTATCCGTTAACATGATACAGTCGTTTTCGCGCGACTGCTCGACGTGCGCTTATGCTTAAACGTCACAACTTTCGCGAAGTTTAAACAAAAAAAAAATCGAGAAAAAGAATCAGACAAATGTAATTAAATATACCTATAATATGCCTTTTTCTATTGCTTATCAAAGTTGCGGTTATGGTTATTATTATATTGGTTCAAACTGCATTCGAATATGTTGGTTACAGTTACAAGTAAACATAACCTATTTGTTTCTTGTTCTGTCAGAATTTTTTGTTATGTCACAGGCTCACCCGTTTATTTAAAAATCATAAATCCATTAAAAATACCTATCTACATTAAAAAAATCCAAACTATAAGTATTCTGTGACAAACTTATAAACAAAACAAAGATAAAAGAGACGTAATAATACCCAAAACTCTATAACCGCTCTTAAAGCACGGTTACATATTTTACTACCAATTGGTCCAACCGCACGCAACCATAGCATTCCCAAAACAAACAGTAAATACCAAACGTATGACCAAAATCTTGGTAAGTAAAACGGAAAGTCTTAATATTAACTTTAGTGTTAGAACTCTCAACGTTCCTAACTCTAGAAGGTGGAAAGATTGCAAATAAATTATGTCGGGTGCGCAGGTATTTACAGAGTCTAGATGCCTTGTATATACTAAGCGTGTGTGGTATGCTCGCGAAATGATAGTCGTCCAAACACATACAGAGCGATCCGCGTAAATCCGGCAGAATTGACGGAGCCTGAGTAGTTGCAAAGTTGCTAATCCCGGTTCAGCGATCGGGCCATCGTGGTCAATGACCCGTTTGGCCTGGGGCGCAAGTGGATCATTCTTTTGGACGGCGTATGGCACTACGAAGAGGACACTCTTCTGTTCTCGTTGGAAAACGGTTAGACCAGGCTCCGAACATTCAGATTCATGGACAGTATGGCCGTTTTATCCCTGTAGTATTAGTAGTTCAGTAGTACTTTTATAAGGACTAAACTTACCAAATTAGGGTATGTGACTAATCATAATAATGATTGTCTTTTTAAACGACGTTATTTATTAAATATAATAAATATCACAGGTACTACAGTATATTCAATTTCAAGATGAAGTGGGTGTAAACAAACGCATGTGAATACAACGGATTTAGTGACACGGTAGGACTTAAAATAAGGGAACTTCTATATGAAGGCTCATTGCAAGTGCTCCCGTACTGACCTGTTTAACTTTCTAGATCTTTACTCTCGCAACATTCGAGTGTCTTAACCAATAAAACCACGCGCCCGCTGCTGTGGTGCGCGATTCTTTTGTTTACATCAACTTCATCTTGGAGTTGAATTTACTATAGTATAGTCAACATTTTGTCGCAACCAGGTCACATTACTATCGTGAGCTCTCTCCCACTCTATGATTATGAAAGGCAAAGTGCGAAGGAGATATGGTCACGTGACTTGGTACGGAGAATATGTTTACTATATAGTATACATTCTAGCTGTAGAGTGGGCGGGGGGACGCACACTCTTGACTGGGGATAGTACGTATCCTAACATTTTTCTCTCAATAATAAAATATAATAAACAATATTATTATCCTACCGACTGCGCCATGTCTTATTAAACGAAAAGACGTATTTGTTTAGATCAGGTCGAGTACATTTAAAAGCATAGCTCAGATTATAACTAATTTATTAATAATAAATATTACAGGTACTATACATTCTGGCTGTATAGTGGATGTGGGTACGCACACTCTTGACTGGGGATAGGACGTATCCTAACAATTATGATCACCTAAATCGAGTTATATCATTAAATTTTACATTTTTTAAAACAAAAAGTGATATTTGTAGTTGTGACTATATGGCAAAATTAGGCCATAATATATCTGAAATAAATATATACATTCTACGCAATAATTGTTTATAAACTAAGTTATTCAAATTTGAGGTTTTTTTTACCTTGAAATATTTACCTTATCACGTACTAAAGTTATCATCAAAGCATCAACACATGTTGCACCACACTCTAAACAACTGCTAGGCGACATATTGAAATTCGCATTCGCTTTGCGCTTATTATTTGCGGACCCTTAAGGGTTAAAACAATGTTACTTTTATGAAGTAAATTAGGTTGTTTCCATATGGTTACATGATGCATTATAGGGTTAAAAAATAGGGAAATTACTAGTAAGTTTCCTGTTAGTTAACTAGTTAGTTATTTACTCAAAACTGCCAAATTACCTACCCTGGCAGATAAGACCACTTTTTTAAGGAAGAATTTTGATTTAGGGCTACTTGCACCAACGATGGTTTAGCTTTAAACTTGGATTAAATGGACGGCCAACCAATCAGAATGCAGTATTTTTAACTTAAACTCAGTTTAGTTGAGATAATCCCAGTTTAAGAGTTGGTGCAAGTGGCCCTTAGAGTGGAAGAAGTATAATTGTCTGATTTATAAAATAAAAAAATAAAAATTTGAAGAATTTTAACTCTTTAGGTTCAAGAGTTCTCAAGAAAATAAAATCAGGTTTCAAAGCGACGTGTCAAGACGCTGGGATGCATCGTGGCGGCCATAACAGATTTTTTTTCCTTCGGTATACTGGAGGTCATATAGGTATATTGCCTTAAAGAGAATCTACTTTACAAAACTCGGAGTCTGGACCACTAATCTTCGCATTTGAGCTGTAGTATATTCTACCATCCACTTGTTCTTGCAACAAGTCCGATCGGTTACCACCGCCAACGAATTCCGACAGAATCTCAGTCGGCTGATACGGCATGTTGTTTCTTTGTTTGCGTTTTGCTTACCTAGTTTGATACCAAATAAGCATGAAGAGTAAAATACCAAAACGGATCAAAATTGAATAATGACTTTATTTTTTATCTTAATTTACATTTATATCTTACATTTAGTCCAGTCAAATAATAAATGTAAATTACAAAAAATGTACACGGGCTGATATTTGTAAGGGTAGTAGTGGATGGTTACATAACACTCCTGTTAGTTTTCACCGGGTGATTTGACGACGCTTCTGCGCCTAACATATCAAAGTAACTTCTGCGCCTAACATATCAAAGTAACTCAAAGTAACTTTGTGAAACTGATGGCGCCGATTTGCTTTTTTCAGTTAATTAATAATTGAAATTTGGCGAAGGCAATAAGTGAAACGGACACTCCCTAGAAACTGGTTCGAAAGTCAGTATAAGCCGGTGGTTCCCTCTACTACTAGCCCACACAAGTCCTGGACTTAGGGGATGCTTAATTAAGTAGAATAGTACGAGGTTAAACAAACAAACAAACAAACAAACAAACAAACAAACAAACGTCTCCCAATGCGCGACTCGCGCAGCGCGAAGTGGTCGGAGAAAACTAGGGGCAGCTTTCGCTTGAACACAGGGTTCAAAATTTACACCCAGAAAATTTTACCATTATTTTAAAGTAAGGGTGTAAATTAAAAGTTAGTATGCAATTTTTATATTTTGAATCCATGAAATATGCAACCTTTTAGATTTTAAGATAGGTGGGGGAGGCTCCAGCTCCAGCTATCAAAAAATATATTTTTGACTTGGCCCAGGCCGAAAAATTAATCTCTTCGTACAGGTCATCATGCAAAAAGTTGCGCTTTTACAATCGAATAAAAAATAACTTGCTCTTTTGTGTAGATATCGCCGATCAATTAATTTAACATTACTTTAATTTTTCATAGATTACGTATCAATTCTAGATAAAAATTATTACTCATTTTCTGGATTTTTTTTTATATAACAATTTTATTTGAATTATCACTGTAAGTTTGGGACAGGCCTGCAGTCTGGAAAATCGGAGGTGCAAGTACTGCTAAATACTACTACTACCACTATTAAATATTACTATGTACAGGAAGTAATGATATATGCAGTCGTAGTGCAAGTCTCTACGGTCAGATTAGTTCCAGTTTAAAGTACCAGTACCATCTGCAACAGTAGTGTAAGTATTTACTGTCAATTATTTCTTACGGGCACTAGTACAGGGTTACAGTTTAGGTACTAGTGCTATCTGCAGCAGTTTGACAAGCCTTACTGTCATATTAGTTCCAGCTACTGGTACTAGTACAGTACAATAATAAGTAGAGTACTATCCATAACAGAAAAAAGTAGGGGCAGTTTTTTTAATAATGTAAATGTACGTTTATTTCTTCTTCTTCTACTTCTACTAAGTCAGCTACACGCAATGATGTCAATAGCAGTTTTTATTCGTTTTTGCAATAGGCAACGTCGATTGTCAAAAAATGACGGTTCTTATACATAACCTCAAATAATATACCCTGTCATATAATGAGCAACTCACCGTCAAGATGTTATGTACATCTAAGACAGGATAGATCGGGGCCATAATGGCCTAGTTGGTTGGCTTGTAGCCTCCCCACCCTTACTACTACTACTACTAAGACAGGATAGCCTTGCTTTTTCTTTGCGTCAAAATTACTGTCAAGCATGACATAACCTAATATTAAGAGTATATTAAATTGTTAAAATATCGAAAATATGTAGGGTTCGTTGCTAACTTCTTGTCCCACTTTTTTGTGGCAAGGTTAGGTACTAAGAAGATTTTCCACTTCAGTCCCGCTATTCAGTCCGTTGCTTATTCCCGGTCTCTATCCCATCTTGGACAATCGAAGAAAGTGTGTGGAAAATCTTATACCAAAAATGATGCTGAGTAAAGCAATCTGGAAGAGAGTTCAGGCTTTGATGAAAAATAGTATGAAGGTATGTAAAAAGAGAGAAAAGGGAGGGCAAGAAAGAAAAATAGACAGAAAAAGGTAAATTATCCGATCATTCTGATGAAATGCTTCTGAGCAGTATCACGAAAAGAATAAAATTGGTTAAAACAAATGCTTATCAATGAATACGACGCGCTCGGTTTGTTGTTTTTAAGAGTTCGCCTGGCCGAGACATCTTGACTCTATTAAGGGGTTATATACCTATTGGCTCGAGAAAATTAAGGGTATTTATTGATTTTTTCAGGTATACCATAGGTATACTTTTTGATATTTTGTAGGTAGTTTGAATAAAGTTGTGATTACATACCTAAAAAAAATCAATAAAAACCCTTAATTTTTTTGAACCAGTAGGTATATAACCCTTTAAAAAGCTCACACTGCGGCTGGGTATAGTCATAGCATAAAACTTACGCAAACGGTAGACGCGCTGAATGATTGGTGTTTTCTAGCTTTTTTTCGTCAGCGACGAGCGTAAATAATTGCGGATTTAAGGGGGACAGCAACACCTACCTTGCAATTTTACTTACAATTTATATCGTACAAGTGCATAATTTTTGTAGCATTTTAATAACTGTCCCGAGACAAGAGCGATCCCTCTCGAAAATTTATGGATCCGCCACTGTGCGTACAAACGAGTAAAGGCACATCCACAGTCTCGCATGACAAGCATAGTACATACGAATGCGATGCCGTGATTTGCATGACGGCACATCAATCAATCAATCACGGCATCGCATTCTTATGTACTATGCTTGTTATGCGAGCCTGTTGATGTGCCCTAAGACGCCGTCCACAGGCTCGCATAACCACAAACAAAACGTTTGTACACAAAACATATGATGGCAGATCAGGCCAATCCCGACATCGTTTTATGTAATGTTAAGGCACATCCAGAAGCTTGCATAAGAACATAAAACATAAGAATGCGATGCCGTCATTGGCTTACAAGATACATGGCGGCCCATCAAGCCAATCACGGCATCACATTGTTATGTTTTATGTTCTTTTGCGAGCTTGTGAATAGGCACTTAAGCGCCGTAAACGGGCTCGCATAAGCGTAATGCGGTTTACGACGCTTAACACATTAACTCCATTCATCATTCTAATTTTTAGACAAAGAAGTATTTTTTTTAACAATTTATTTTATATTTTTTACATTGTATTTTTTGTCATTTTTTTTTGTTTATTTTTCGTTTTGTTTTTTTTTCGTTTTGTTTTCTCCTTTTTTTTATTTTTTCTATATATATATATATTTATTACCTGAAAGAAAAGGGTCATAATAAAATAAATGCAATAGAATATATATATTAAAATTTTTATTTCAAATATATAATATACCTAGTATAATTATAAAGTCGTTATGTACAAGAATAAAATTAATGAACTCCTAAAACAGAGTCGGTAAATTAACATATCTATATTATGTACAAAAAGCCAGTCCCTGAACATTTGTGTGTGAGTAGCATCCGTTTAGTCTGCACGTCTGTGAACACCACAAAAGAGCGTTATTAAACAAATAAATTAGACTACCTGTATCAGGTAGAAAATGGAATGTATTGTCACCCAAACGTCCAGGGGCTTGCGCTCACCCCTTCACACATCCATTTTTTACAAAAATACAATTAGTTAACATCTCACTATCACATGGTCTGGTATTTTCAATACCAACACTTTAAAATAATGACATTTCTTTGCAAATTCAATTGAATAAAATATATTAATATTTTAATTACATATCACATAAATAATAGCACACATTTATAATTTAGAATTGAATTCAATGAAACTGGCTTATTTGCAAAGAAAATGGGTATTGTTCGATGCCTGAACGAGAGAGAGATAGAGATCGTAGTTGGACGATGCAACAAGATGCACTGCTCTTCTTTGCTCCTGGATTTCTTCTTCATGGAAGTTGAGGTCACCCACGGCAGGCGGCAGTTTTACGGTATTTTCCTAACAGAAGACGTACTTCGTTAATTCTGTCTCGATTATACAGTCATGGCGAGAAATGGCCGCTGCTGTATACTGTCCCCAGTGTCCTTAGCCTGGGCTGAACATAGATCCGGCGTGGACATGGACCTGTTGAGTTTGCCATCACCCATGCTGAAGCTGAAGATGGACACGAGTGATGTTATGCGGTCGATTTCCATAGCTGATCCGTTACCGGAGGACTCTTGGGGTTTGGCGTCAGCCGCCGCGGCGACTTCTTTGCTTACAACGTCGGAGAGGAGGGTGGCGTCGTCTAGGAACACGGAGTCGTCGCTGGCGTCACTTTCGTCGTCGGACTTGCTCCTTTTCGGAAGGATGGACTGGACAGCCTCTTCGGTTTCCCATTCGGCCACCGCGCGTCTTCTCTTCAGAGATGGAGATTGGCAGCGGTCTCGAAGGACATTCGAACTTTTGTCCAGGTCCAAATAAGTCAGTTCGGGTTGATAGGGAGGGTGGTTTTCCTTATCCTGGTTTTCTGCACACTTAACACACGGACTTGGCAAAAACTCTTGTAAATTGTCACTGTTTGAAGACTGTTGATCGTTGGGAAGACCAGTTGATTCCGAACCAGCTTCTTCAGCGGTTAGACCCACTAAATCGTCTTCAGGAACTTGTCTGGACTGTATAGGTGCGGACTGAAAATTGACCATGTACGCTTCTTCCATAAAAATGTAGCGCGCTTTTTGCAAAACGGTCGCAACAAGTAAATTTTTGTGCAAACTAACACCACCACGATGAGATCTGGATTGTGCGATTTTTGTTAAAGAAATTCCAATTAGTCTTTGCGCTTCACTTGCCATGTCTATTCAATTAATTAACTGTACTGTCAACAATATAAAAACGATAACGCGTTGCCGCAACACCACGATTATGACCACTTCTCTAACAACAACTTTCGACTAAAATGCAAAGAAGTGCGCCTCGCCTCGTATTTATAAACTCGGCTCGTGACGTCACAACCTACTTTCAACGTGTCGTTCACCAATGAGCGTTCGTCCTTGCCGACTTGAGGCGAGGAATGTGCCGAAGTGCCGAATGACGCGGTGGGCGATAGCAACAGGGCGTTTTGGGCTCATTATGTGTATATATTTGCCTTATTATAACCTTTATACACATCTACGGTAACGCTTATTAAAAGCGGAAGTTGTCAGAAAAAATATTCTTGCGTACGCAAGCATCGAAGATTTCTTTGTCTGATACACAAATCTCTAGATTTATTCATTTCTATATTTATAAATTAAAACCACAAGAAACATACATATGTTGGGTATATGATTCACTGCAAATATTTATAAAATTACCTATAGTTACGAATAAGGTCAATAAATAGAAAAAATAAGAATTTCTTAAAACTATTTTTTAGAAACGTTACTACTGCGCATTTTATTAATTAATCAACTTGCATCAAGATAATATGCTAGAAATAATAAAACACAACGTCATCAATATTTTTATAAACAATTTGTTTTAATTAAACAAATATTTTTAAAATTACACTCATTTTAAGCAAAGCAAAATGCAGATCATTTAAATTTTTCATATCCCGCTAAAGAAATACAGCCAACATAAGAAAACATAACAGATCCCTAAAAATAACCCTTGATTTGGCAACAATGAATCTAGGGCCCCTAGGCTAGGTCCATTTTACGTAAGTCATTTTTGTGTTGGTATTATTTCGCATAAAAATATCTAAAATGTCAAAGTTAAACGTTTTAAAAAGAATTACTAGCGAAGTCCTTAATAACAAAGGAGCTTCAATTAGTGCTGTAAGATGTGTTTCAGACTGGATACCAAAAGAAACGGTTACTCATACAGGACAGGTATATTAAAATTGATGTAACTGATGTGTGTAAATTTAACAATTATGAATTTTACTTTCTAGAAATGGGACTCTGACGATTACAGGCTATCCAGATTTGTAGACAGACCAAAACAAGTAAATCCCAACTTTGCTATTAACCTCATAGCTGAAGTTCCATCGAAGCCTTGCAAAGATCGAGTAGTTTGGTGCGATGGTGGTAGTGGCCCCACAGGACACCCAAAAGTTTATATTAACTTGGTAATTATAAATTTAACTTACCTATGTCACAAAATTTCTAAATAATTTCTTATTTTTAGGATAAACCAGGGGAACATTCTTGTGGCTACTGTGGTCTCAGATTTCACAAGGAAGGTCATCATTAGTTAATCATTATATCTATTCTTGTAGAAAATATTGTAAATAAACGTATTCATACTTATTTGTACTTGTATTTCCTCTTGATTACATAAAAATCGATGATTTTAGTTACGAAACTTGGCGTCACATCTAGTAAATTTATCTCGGCTTGCTGCTTGTAGTGGCACTATTGACAGCTCACACAGTTAAAAACAAATAGAACGCTGATGAAAATAACTTGCAAAATCCAAGTACTACCAACTTTAGGGACAAAGTAACTAGGAATTATATTATAAAAACGTTTTTTTTTAATTAGGTGTTAAAGGAAGGGAAAGGAGATTAAAAGAAGAAGTAATACGCTTTTGCACATGGCTTTATGTTTTTTTTTATTTTTCTTACCCATATATTTTTAACAAAAAAAATGTTTTTAATTAATAAACTGTCATTTAGTTGTCAAATTTGTACAATTTTTATATTTATATTAGTTTTTTTTTTAATATATTTTGTAAAGTAGTAAAAATTACGTGTTTCGATATCTATAATCAATATTTACTAAATATTTACCATAGAAATATTATTTAGAACTTTAATTTTGTTTGATTTACAGATAAAAGTCAGAAATAAGTTAGTGCGTATTCACAGGCTGTGAATCACAGCCTCGCATAACAAGCATAATACATAAGAATGCGATACCGTGATTGGCTTACAAGATTCATGACGGCACATCAAGCCAATCACGGGATCGCATTCTTATATATTATGCGTGTTATGCGAGGCTGTGGATGTGCCCTTAGGTAACCTAAATTAGGTTAAGATCTGTATTAAATACAAATTTTGTAAAATTAAAAAATTAAATAAAATTTCGAAATATTAACCCTTTAAGGGTCACTTGGTTGGTGCCAGTGGCCCTAAGTGTCTTAGCTATGCTATTTCCCCCCCGACTAAAAATTTTATGAATCAAGCAATATCAATTTTGAACTATGTACAACTGATAGTTTAAAATTTGTATATTTTATTAAAAAAAAAAGGAAAAAACAAAACCGTTTTTTATTATTTATACATATTCCTAAAAGTAAAAGGTTAAAAGTGACGTTTTGTGCTTCCTAGCAATTAAATAGTATTTAAATTAAATTTAATAAATACTGTAAATGCCAAGCGCCTAAGATACATCACTATCAGCATGCATCATAGAAAAAAAAATTGTCCATGGCATGCATATATATTATGAGTTACGTTGGTAGTACATGCGTTCTGAATTTTTGACGTTGGTTCTATACTTTTCAGTTCTGTGGCGCTACTGCACTCCAAAAATTCAGTTGGCAGCATTGAGTTTTAAATTCGCACTGCGCAGCTGTCATTTTTTTCACTTCACTTCCTGTTTAATAGTTGGTTTGTTTGGTTCGTTTGTTCTACATTTTCGTCTCGTGTAAGTAAAATTTGATTTTATCTGCATCATCCTACAATATTTTAAATTTATTTTAACATACCGCTTATTTTTATGATGTCAGTTTTTTAGTTTTTAACGTATTATCCTTGATTTCTTTTCGACATTGATTGTTTTCATGCCCGCCATTGTGGTGACGCGTTACATTTTCTCGGCATCCTTTTTTAAAATTTGTTGTTTTTACAGACTCATTTATTTTAAATAATGGCTGATCCAGAAACAGATCTTCTCGATTATGAAGATGATGATCAGACGGAACAAACCGCGGTAGAAACGACCGCTGCTGAAACCAAAAAGGGCGTCAAGGGTACTTACGTATCCATTCACAGTTCGGGCTTTCGGGATTTTCTTCTGAAGCCTGAAATTCTAAGAGCTATCGTGGACTGCGGTTTTGAACATCCTTCTGAAGGTATGTATTTATAGTGTTATGTTTATGTGCGTTTGAACGAGCCCCCATTTTTGTTTATAATTTACACAGTTTCATTCTATGCAAGAAAAAAAAACAGCCTATGACATTGTTTTAACGATTTTGTTTATGTCTATTATTAAAGGCCATTATATTTACCTAAAAGTAGTCTTTGTTAATGTTACCAAAAGGATAAATGCTGAATGGTGGTTGCTATGTGACTGAGGCAGATAATTTTACTTAAGGCAAGCTTAAAGGTGAATATAATGACCCTATAACTAATTTATTACCAGTTTCACAGTCAAGATGTCTTTTCACAGAGCAATTTGTACGCAAGTTTGGTGCTATGCAATTTTGTTGCAAGAATGATTCAGTCACTGTGCATGCCTTCAGGCAACTTTGATGCTATATTCGAGCCATCAAATTATTAGAACAATTCTATTTTTTCGACGCTTTTCACGCAAGATTTATAGTTATTTTCGTGGTACCAACCTGGAAAAAAGTTAGTAAATCGATTTCTTTTTACTAATATAGTAGCAACTGCACATGTTAATAATTATTATTATTAATAATAGGCCGGTCTGTCTAACTAAAAACTTCCTCAAAAAAAGCAAACGCTAGGTTATGTTTTTGTCAACAAACACAGAGACACATCAGAATTGCCTGGTTGGCAGCACTGTTTAACTTGCAATATATAGCGTAAAACTTGCATATAACTTGCTCCGTGGAAAGGCAAATGAATGTGCAATTGTCCTCACGCTATATATGGCAGCAAACTTGCATAGCATCAAACTTGCGTACAAATTGCTCCGTGAAAAGGTGCCTTCACACCCTTGCTTCTGACTATGAAATCCTGTTTTTTTAAATGATGAATAGCTTATTCTTTCGCGGTTTCCACCAGAGTACTTAAATGTACAGTGATGGCCAGAAATTCTGAATTAACAATTTTAAATAAATATTTTGTCAAAAAAGCTAGCTTTGTATACTAATAATAATCATTTTGTTATAGTTCAACATGAATGTATTCCACAGGCAGTTCTTGGCATGGACATTTTATGCCAGGCCAAGTCCGGTATGGGTAAAACAGCCGTTTTTGTCCTGGCCACCCTCCAACAACTGGAACCAACTGAAAATGTAGTTTATGTTCTAGTCATGTGTCACACGAGAGAACTTGCTTTTCAAATCAGCAAGGAATATGAACGTTTCAGCAAGTACATGTCCAGCATCAAAGTTGGGGTGTTCTTTGGAGGATTGCCCATCCAAAAGGACGAAGAATTGTTGAAA
Organism: Brachypterus glaber; assembly: GCA_958510825.1. NCBI lineage: Eukaryota > Metazoa > Arthropoda > Insecta > Coleoptera > Kateretidae > Brachypterus > Brachypterus glaber. The sequence continues at coordinate 6,947,670 of OY294052.1, forward strand.
AGCAACTGCCCGCACATTGTTGTAGGAACGCCCGGTAGAATATTGGCCCTGGTCAGATCAAAAAAGTTAAATTTGAAGCATTTGAAACATTTTATTCTTGACGAGTGTGACAAAATGCTCGAACTGCTTGGTAAGTTTTATATAAATCTTTTAGAATAGTATAATTTTTCGTCAAAAAAACGTCGTAGACCAAAAATTCTTGGATACAAATGTTTCATGAAAAATATGAATTGTAAGCACAGAACTCAATAACGAGTTATCCAATCAACTCGAAATTTTCAGGAATAATCAAGTTCTATGAGAGGAAGATCCCTATTGTTTTTGAAAATAATCACCCCAAAAACAAACAAATGGGGGGGCTATAAAAAAAATTGTAAATAGTTGAAAGAAAGTCGTATTGCCGTAATATTTTCAGGAAAAAATAATTTTATTAGAAAAATATTACCTTAAAAATAAACTCAATTAAAAAAATACATCTGCAGCATTTTTTTCTGAATTAAGAATTGATGACTATATGAACGAATTTAAAATTTCTGACCAAAATTCATTTAGAATAATCTAAAACAGTATGAAACAAAGTTTTATTAAGTCCACTATGGTCAGTTCTTAGGAATAAAGTCCATTATCTTCTGAAACCGAGCACCTCAGATTTTACTGTTGATGGTTTTATAATTTATAGACCTCCTACTAACAGGATTAACTCTTGGTTTGCGTTTGCAAGTCACTTAAACTTAATATCTGTTCAACGTTAGCCTTAAGGGGTTATATACCTTTTGGCTCGGAAAAATTAAGGGTTTTTATTGATTTTTTTCAGGTATGTAATCACAACTTTATTCAAACGACCTACAAAATATCAAATAGTATAATTTTTGTATGTTTTGTGAAAAATTTGGTATTGGGAAATTTGGAAAATTGTGAAAAACCATGTCCCTTGCCTCAAAACGCTTTTTTTTTCTATCGTTTGTGGTGACCACGATTTCTCGAAAACAAATTTACCGATCAATTACAATGGTTCGAGAACAAAGGGTTGCGCAAAAAAAAAATCGAAACCGGCGATAATTTTCCCAAAAAAATCCGTTCCGAAAATTGAGTTTTCTGGCCGGAAAAAGTAGAAATTTTCTTTCAAATAAAAATCCCTTCCTTCAAGAACTAGCTATTGTAATTAGGAACAGCACCTAAAAATTTCAGATTGATCGGTAAATTGTTTTTCGAGAAATAGTGAACACCCCAAATGAAAGGCGTTTCAGGGCAAGGGCCATGGTTTCCACAATTTTCCGAATTTTACAATAAAATTTTTTTCAAAAACAGATTGAAACATACTATTTGATATTTTGTAGGTCGTTTGAATAAAGTTTTGATTACATACCTCAAAAAAATCAATAAAAACCCTTAATTTATCCAAGCCAGAAGGTATATAACCCAAATATATAATATCCAAACCAAAAACTATCTTTAAAAAAAAAATGCATTTTAATGTATGCATCTGTGCAGTCAGGTTTTTTATTTTTTTAATGTGCTACTTGATATTAGTAGTAGTAGTAAAAGTTGGGTAGGCTCTGACGCCTGACAAGTAGGCCCAATGGCCCTTTTTGTCTGCCCCAAGATTACCTACCCAACCTGCTGCCTATCCTCCCTCTTCCTAAATCTGCCAGACCTTCTGATGAAGTTCATAACATCTGACCAGGCTAGGAGGCTCATCTCTTCCTTCGCTAGTGTTACCTCCAAAGACGTCTTGTCTGAGCCTGCCCAGAGCCTCACACTCCCCTATGAAGTGGTAGGGCGATTCCTCGTCCATCCCACACCCAGGGCAGGTCGGATCGTTTACCGTCCGCATGAGGCTTAGGTGTCGCATAAGCCCACAGTGGCCCGTAAGGACCCCTGTAAGGAGGCTTATGGTTGCTCGGCCCCTTCCTAGTAGCCAGACCGACCTAGGTTTGCTTGGTTTGGTCAGGAATTCCTTTGCCTGCCTGCAAACGCTAAGCTCGGTCCAGTGTTCCTTACTTGATATTAGCTTTAATTAATATCAGCTTGATTTTCTCATCTTATTGTTCCAGATATGAGACGAGACGTACAAGAAATCTATAGAAACACACCCCACGGCAAACAAGTTATGATGTTCAGTGCAACTTTAAGCAAAGAAATTCGACCGGTCTGCAAGAAGTTCATGCAAGATGTAATTCAACTTAATTTATCTTCACATAACCCGATCAACTTCCACGCACCCACTCGCACTGCTGTTTTTTGAAATAATTGGGATTACGATTAAAAAAAAAATTAATAAATTTTCGGGTTATATATTTTTGAAATGTTTAAAGTCTCGAAATGCGTAAATAAGAATAAAAAACTGGTAAATATTAGCGCACTGTAGCCCAACGAGTAGGTCGGGGAGGGCCGTGGGCTAAGAAGAGGAGATGATGAAGCTGAAGAAAGAAGACGAAGAAATATAAAAGGGCGCAAAAATTAATCGTAATAATAATTTCGGCCGTGCTACAGTGTATCGGAAAATTTTTGGAAGGTCAAACTTCTAGTAATGTAAAAAAAAATTGGAAGGTCAAACTTTTGGAAGGTCAAACTTCTAGTAATTAAAAAAAAATCGTATGATGGACTTCCGGCTGGAATTTTTTATTTGTCCAGAATTTGTTGAATTTTGTGGAAATATGATGGCTAGCAGCGATGGGATGCGAGATCTCTCCCGTTCTAATGTACGATGAACTGCTGACCCTGAAAAATATTAACGAAGGAATTTTGATAATCTGAATTTATATAAGCAGTTTTCGTCGGTGATTTAATTTTATTACATTAGTCAAAAAAAAACCTTGATAACCCTTGGTTTGTTTATCTTAATTTTTTTACCGAATTAGGTATAGCGGGTGTCCCACCTAACGCGGTTTTACTAGTCAAAGAAAAAAGTTTCATATTTCAATGATTCAAAATACCAAAGTTGCATATTTCATGAAAGGGTGGGGACTTTTTTTTTAGTCTCAACTTTCTTGTTGAAGAAAAAATCCATTAACACTCACTTCTAAATATTTTCTTAACGTTTTATTACATACGAAATCCGTAAATGCAACAAAAAATGTCGATTTTAATGACGGGTGTAACTAGAGTGCTTTAATGTGACTTTTTCTGACAGAAAACGTTACATTAAGGCTCTCTAGGTGTAACCATAATAACTTTTATCCACGGCCGTGATTAATAGTCCTATTAATCCGTGGATAAAGTATAGTATTCTACTCGCGTATAATATCTATTAATCATTCGGTTGATAAGGCCACTCGCCTATCGGCTCCCTAAATTCACCCTCACTGATTAATATCGATTATAATATAGTATTTCTCACTACCAACTAGGTAAGTTGACATTACTTAATTATAAGTCGACAGTAATAAAAAGTACTATATCAAGCACACTTAGTGATAGATAAAATCAATAAAAACAAAACTACTATTTTTAATTTTATAGAGTGATTCCATAAAAAAATATTTATTAAATTGTCACACATAAATGTCAAAGATAATATTAATAAAGTAAGATTTTAACTTCTTGGTAGTGAGAAAAACGCTACTCGTAGGTACGTTTTTTTCTGTCTTTTGTCGTGTTTATGGACCTCAGCTCCGCTTTGGTCCACAAAATACGACCTCACACAAATAACTGAAACGTCACACAAATAACACAAATAACTGAAACGTCAAGTGGATGATGTTGTGTAACATTTTTTTTAATTTTTAATTTTCATTGAATAAAGAAGGTATAAGACCCTTCTTTGATAATATCATATAAATTTAAAACTTTTAAAAAATGTTACATGTTACATAACACCTTCATCCACTTGACGCTTCAACTATTTCTGTAATCTGTTCCAGAAAAAAAATGTACAGTAAATACTTGTTTTAGGTGGGACATTATTTCAACATAATATAATTATTCCATAGTAACCCTTTTAGAATTTTTAACCAAGGGGCCATGCATTTATTACATCACGCACTATGGGGGGATTCGGGAGGAGGGCATATGAAATATAAAAATATTGCAGGATTAAAAATATTAATATATATTAAACTTTATATATATACCCGCAATTTCACGAAAAAATTTGATGGATTAATTTAACACAAATTTCTTTATTATTTTTGTTTCCATCAATCATAGCGTAACGTAATAAATTAGGGGGGTCGACCAGCGTGATCAGGGGGGTCAAAAATGCCCAAAAATATCGTGACGTAATTAATGAATGGTTATGAAGTACTGAAAAATTAACCTTAGTCATGATGAATAAAATTTTCTTTCGCGGTTTCCACCAGAGTATTTTTTAATACGATGATGGCCAGAAATAACTGAACTCTTTAATAAAACTGCTTATTTAAATTAGTTAGTCAAAACAGGTAAGGCTTTAATGTAATTTGTTTCTATCTATCTAGCCCATGGAAGTGTATGTAGATGACGAAGCTAAACTGACGTTGCATGGTCTCCAACAGCATTACGTTAAGTTAAAGGAGAACGAGAAAAATAAAAAACTGTTTGAACTGTTGGACGTACTAGAATTTAATCAGGTATGTGTAAATTGTTTTCGTTAAAATCTACATTTCTATTACTTTTTGCATATGCATATGCCCTTCTATACCCTTTCGGGTGTAAGGCCTCTTTCTACTACAAAGTTCTAAATGAGCATTTTTCAAGGGTTATATTTATTTTTGATTTTTTTTTCGTTTTCCATACATCATTGAAAATTGATTGAAATTTTTATTTTTTTTTGTATTTCTAGATTGAATCGTCTTTTATTTTAAAATGATGTTGTCTTTTTCAGGTTGTGATTTTCGTAAAGTCTGTCCAAAGATGTGTTGCCCTGGCACAATTATTGACTGAACAAAATTTCCCCGCCATTGGAATTCACAGAGGAATGGAACAGAAGGAAAGATTGTCAAGATATGAACAATTTAAAGATTTCCAAAAGGTAACTAATATACTTAAATTACACGCTTGGTAATGTAAACTTAAAACATGATAACATTTTTATCCACGACCATTTCAAAGTTTAAACGGTCTATTTTTACAGACCCGTAGTTTATAGACTATCACAGCCGTGATAAATAACATTTATCCAATACATACAGGTAATAAGACTATTACCAGCTTTATTTTAAATAGATAAACTCAATAATAACCCCCGCGTGGCTTTTACTTTATTTAGTGGATAATTATTTATTTTACCCACTCAACTGTCACTTGTCAAATTATTTTCTTGTAAATGTCATTAAAATTTTTAATAAAAATATGAATTCCTAAGCTATTTATTGGATAAAACCTTGTATGGCACTCATGGGTAAACCGATATTGCCCTCTCGAAAATTAACCTGCTTGGCTGAGCTCGCAGGTTAATTTTCTCATGGGCAATATCTTACTTTACCCACTAGTACCATAAATAACTGTTGTTCACGTTATAAGGTAATTTTAATGAAAGAAAAACATTGAGTAGTTTTTGTAATTGAGCGTGTACTGTATTTTAAAATGATGAAGTTATATGTAGGGACATATGAATGTATTGATTATTTACATTTGGGAAAAACATCTGACAAATATATTCAACTGTCCAATCGTTTTTCACAAAGCTTTCCAATTATTAACCACATAACATTCTTTCCAGAGGATATTGGTAGCCACAAACCTCTTCGGCAGAGGGATGGATATTGAAAGGGTGAACATCGTTTTCAACTACGACATGCCCGAGGATTCGGACACCTATCTGCATCGAGTGGCCCGGGCGGGTCGTTTTGGTACGAAAGGGTTGGCGATCACGTTCGTTTCGGAAGAGAGCGACGCGAAAATTTTGAACGAAGTACAGGACAGATTCGACGTCAACATTACAGAGTTACCTGATGAAATTGATCTCAGTTCATATAGTAAGTATCTTAAGGTTCTTCTTTTTCTTCTTCCTCTTCTTTTTCTTCTTCCTCTTTTTCTTCTTCCTCTTTTTCTTCCTCTTCTTTTTCTTCTCCCTCTTCTTTTCTTCCTATTCTTTTTCTACTTCCTCTTTTTCTTCCTCTTCTTCCTCTTCTTCTTACTCTTCTTCCTCTTCTTCCTTTTCTTCTTCCTTTTCATCTTCCTCCTATTCTTCCTCTTCTTCTAATAAGAATCGTGCCCTTTCCGTTAAAATTTGTCGAGCTCGTATTTATACCCTATTTGTTATTCCTCAAAACCAGGAAGTCGGGTCATAATGAATGGAAAAAAATATACAGAGCGGTCCAAAAGTCACCCCCCCCCTCTTAACTTTTGAACTAGTTGAGATATCAACTTCAAATTTGGAACTTTTAAATAAGACAACTTAAACTATCTTTTAGCATATATTTAATACTTTCAGCTCTTAAAATGTGGGCATGGGGGCACATTTTTTTAAATGTAAAGGGGGGTCGTGTAATACATCATTTTAAAGTTTACAAAATTCTCCATTTAACTCCATATTTTTAAATTAATAAAAACAATTGGGTTTAAAATGGGGTTGAAAATTGGTATTATTGTCAAAATTTCTCTTAAAAAAAAAACAAATAATTTTTTAAAAATTCCTAATTTCATCATAAAAAAATGTTAATTATACTTTTAAACTAATTTTAGTTGACATAAATAAAAATTTATAAAAAAAACTTAAAAATTTTAGCACAAAAAACTGAAAAATCAAAACCGTAAAAAACATTTTAAAAAAATTTAAACATGTTAGTTTAAATGGAGAATTTTATAAGCTTTAAAATGATGTATCACACGACCCCCCTTTCCATTTAAAAAAATGTCCCTCCATGCCCCCCTGCCCACATTTTAAGAGCTGAAAATATCAAATATATGCTAAAAGATAGTTTAAGTTGTCTTATTTAAGAGTTCTAAATTTGAAGTCGATATCTCAACTCGTTCAAAAGTTAAAGGGGGGGGGGGTGACTTTTAGACCGCACTGTATAATATGTATGTGTGAAATGACTTTTAGTGATAGATACATATTTTTATTACACATTGTACTTTTGATAATTTTTGAGGTTTATATGAAATTGAGTCATTTTACGTATTACAAATAATTTAAAAAAAGTTTTTTTTTCACTACCAGCCTAAAACCACATCTTTATTACTGTTCTTTTCATTGGTAGAAATATTATTTCTCTACCTATGACGTCAGAGGTTCTAAAAATAATGAAAGTGGACCATGGTTAATAATGAATTTTTATTCAGCTGTTTTGGCATCTGACGTTTCACTTAATTATTAAATCACATTGCTATTTACAAGTGTCTTTAGGTACCAAATTTATTTATTGCATGATAAATTAAAAAATATTAAATAAATTAGCACCTATAAAAAATGTTTTACAAAAAACACTTCAAAAAGTGAAAATCATTGGTCCATCATATTCAACCATAGATCATACAACCCATATATTACCGTAAGGATCATAGATTACTAGAGGTACAACCCCCATATATTGATTTTTGAGGCAACAGATTCTCCCTCACAGTTTTCGCCTGTCCCCTTATTTCTGGGGAAGTACCAGAATCATCACTTTGCATTTCACTTTCCATTTTTATATATTTTATTACACTTAACACGGAAACACTTTCTAACTTAATAATTTTAGAAGATCACCAGAAAATTCCTGCCAGAAATGTCAAGTTATTCATTTGTTTTTTTAATGGCCACGAACGGCCAGCGTGATATTTTAAATTTATAAGCTTTTTCGTTAAATTTTAGTAAAATAAATAAATAGCTAATTAATTGTACTGGTAGTGAAAAAAATGCTATATTTTCCACGTGAGTGAAGATTTAACATTTTAGACCGCTTCTTGCGGGCTTCGCGCTAGCGCGCTCATCCCGCAATTTGACGCAGATCAAAAATGTTAAACTTTTCTCACTTGGTAAATAATATACTATTAGAAGTGAAAGTTTATTAAAAATTGCAATAAATTTTTTTTATTAATTATGTGCTATTTATTAAAATGAGATTTTGCATTACCTGAGCTGGTGATGCCTAACATTTAACTAAAATTATGAACAGTATTATATTAACTTGTCGGAAAAATCTCTGCCACATCATTTACTATGAAACCTTCACTGAGCATTATTGCTTCATTTTAATCAAATATTGGTAGATTGATTCTTTAGTTTTCTTTTTAAAGGCTTTCCTTCTTATTGCTTATCGCTTTTCAAAAATTATTTGGTTTGGACTTTTTATTTATTTTTTTAAATGTCAAAATATTGTTTTGATTGAACTAGATGAACTTGAAACAAGAAAGCAACCTTACAAAGGAAGTTAAATTTATTCTACCAACCATACAACAAAAAACAAATGAGTGTCAAATAGATTCTGCGCGGAGTTTACCACATATATCGCAAATAAAACTACTTATTTCATGGACCTTTTTTAATATTTTGTTATTATACAGTTGATTTCAACAAAACTGGAAAAGTGGGGTTAAGTAAAATTTCATGTTTTCCATAAAATTTAGTTGTGTGATTATTTAAATGGGGTTATGCCTGTTTGAAAAATAAGGTTAGTTTAACCATGTCAAAAATCATATGTTATTCTATGCATTTGTGTTTAGTAAATACTATTTGGATTTTGAAGCGTATCTCTATTGTTAATTACTGTATTTCTGCTCTAAAATATCCCTATTCTAAAATGTCTATTATTAAATCCCCTTATCAATTTATTTTGTATCTAATAAACTTGTTTTAAATACCTTTATTTTTAAAAAACACTACTAGTATATTGGTCTCCTACAACTAGGTATTCCTCATAGTTCCTTAATTTAAAAAATTATAATTATGGGTTTTAAACCAGTATTCTTCGAGTATTCTTGTTTTTCTGCTTTATCTCTCCCAATTTTAAAAAAAATACACGAACATTTTTTGACTTTGACATTGATGTGGCAATAACAATATTGACACAAAATTTATTAACAAGTAAACAAATATTTGTCAAATGAAAGATAGTTCACAATGTATTTTTTTTATAACCCCACTTTTCCAGTTTTGTTGAAATGAACTGTACTTAAATTTAAAATTCAGAGATATAACTCGCAATTTTGGAGTAAAATTCTTATCATGAACCTAAAATTAAGTAATATTGCTTTTTTATGTGTCCCTTCTACTCCTTCGTAACAATCAGAAATTAAATTAATGTTTTTTCTTCTTTCAGTTGAAGGACGATAGATATGAAGTATGGCCCCTGCATTTAGTATCTAAGATTAGTCTTAATTTTGTGATTAGTTTATTTTATGTTTATGTATAATGTAAAATGTGAAAAAGTTGATTTGTCTGAATGGTTTGGACTTAAAGTATTACACTGTACTTTTTTTAATAAATTAATTAAAATGATTTTTTTTTTAATTTTGGACACCCTTTAAGGGGCTGATACGTTTGGGGACACTAGGTCTTAAGTTAGCAAGGGGACCCAACTAACATAGTAGCTATAAAGAATCTCTAAGCGGCAAAAGGTACTTTAATAATAGTTATTTATGGTACTAGTGGGTGAAGTAAGATATTGGCTGACGCCTCGCAGGTTAATTTTCGAGAGGGCAATATCGGTTTACCCATGAGTGCCATACAAGGTTTTATCCAATAAATAGCTTAGGAATTCATATTTTTATTAAAAATTTTAATGAAATTTACAAGAAAATAATTTGACAGGTGACAGTTGAGGGGGTAAAATAAATAATTATCCACTCAATAAAGTAAAAGCCACGCGGGGGTTATTATTGAGTTTATCTATTTAAAATAAAGCTGGTAATTGTCTTATTATCTGTATGTATTGGATAAAGTAACTATAAACCTACTATGCTACTTGGGGACTGCGCATTCACCAAAATTTTAAATAGTTCAAAATTTATTTTTATCTTCCTTCTTTTCGAAATGTTAAATAATGCAAATGAAATACGCCGCAGGCAAAATTTTCAAATTCATTTATTTTTTATTTTGAGCATTTAACAAAAATAAATCTACGAAGATAAACAATTTTGAGTACATTTTTTTAATCGGTAAGTAACAGTTATAAATATAAGAAAATGCGCCGCTGGTAAAATTTTTGTGCTTTTCAAAATCAAATGCTTTGAAATGAAAATTTTTTGTTGTTGTTTTTGTTTAAATAGGCTTTTAGCAAAAGGAACTTACAATAATGCTCAGAATGAAAATATTTTTTCATTTTTTAAGGTCCAATTTTTTTTTAAATTTATGAAGAAAGGCCAAAACATACAAAAATGCATCTTAGGAAAAAGAATATAAACATTTTTTGCTATTTTTGTAATATTTTTGATAAATATATGTATTTGATGTTTGTGTTTTATTCTCCACATTTAATTTTTTTACTTCACATATAATAATAATAATAATAGTAATTATATACCAAGTTAGAGAAGACATTTTTTACAGCCGAGAGTATTAAATCTCGAGCTGCGTAGCAGCAAGGGATTTATGAGTGCGAGGTTTTAATAGTCTGCTCTACCGTGGTTTAGATAATACTTTTTTCACTACTAGCGCATTTATTCTTATTATTTAACATTTTTATAACAACAATAAACTAAAATGTTTGCTGGATCTTAATTAACCGCGCAAAAACAAGTAGTCTTTGAAATCGCCATTTCTGAAAACAAATGAATAAATTGATTTATTCAACGAAACTTGACAGTTCTAGTTTGTGTTCTGTGGTTCTAGTGGTATCTAGTGATATTTTTAAAATGTGTAAAAGCATCGGTAAGTTGTCTATTTACTGAATAATAGCCGATTTTTTGTGGAGCAGCAGTTACTTACTAAGTTAGGGGAATATGTATTTCTTTCCTTTTTTTTAACTCGCCAATTAAACGGAGAAAAGAAACACACACAGGTTAACCGGCGTTACCACAAAAAATTGACTAATATGTTCTATTCTATTCTATTATAACTAATTCAATTATAATGTTTGCCATGCTCATTTTTATCCAATGGCAAAATATTGTTGCATTTTGTCCATTAAAAATTATGTGGCATGTATCAATTGTTTATAAAATTTACTCTTACTAGGAGAGAAAATAACTATTATGGTACTAGTGGGTAAAGTAAAGAAAATTAACCTGCTTGGCTGACGCCTCGCAGGTTAATTTTCTCATGGGCAATATCGGTTTATCCATGAGTGCCATACAAGGTTTTATGCAATAAATAGCTTAGGAATTCATATTTTTATTAAAAATTTTAATGACATTTACAAGAAAATAATTTGACAAGTGAAAGTTGAGTGGGTAAAATAAATAATTATCCACTCAATAAAGTAAAAGCCACGCGGGGGTTATTATTGAGTTTATCTATTTAAAATAAAGCTGGTAATTGTCTCATTATCTGTATGTATTGGATAAAGAAATTTTTTCACTACTAGCTTTAGAACATACCATTATTTATCATGTTTTTAGACTGTGAAATCAATTTTCTTCACCTATAGCAATAATAATTTTTATGGTACTAGTGGGTAAAGTAAGATATTGCCCATGAGAAAATTAACCTGCGAGGCGTCAGCCAAGCAGGTTAATTTTCGAGGTTATTATTGAGTTTATTTATTTAAAATAAAGCTTGTAATTGTCTCATTAATGAGACAGATAATTATCTGTATGTATTGGATAACGAAATTTTTTCACTACTAGCTTTAAAACATACCATTATTTATCATGTTTTTAGACTGTGAAATCAATTTTCTTCACCTATAGCAATAATAATTTTTATGGTACTAGTGGGTAAAGTAAGATATTGCCCATGAGAAAATTAACCTGTGAGGCGTCAGCCAAGCAGGTTAATTTTCGAGAGGGCAATATCGGTTTACCCATGAGTGCCATAGAAGGTTTTATGCAATAAATAGCTTAGGAATTCATATTTTTATTAAAAATTTTAATGACATTTACAAGAAAATAATTTGACAAGTGAAAGTTGAGTGGGTAAAATAAATAATTATCCACTCAATAAAGTAAAAGCCACGCGGGGGTTATTATTGAGTTTATCTATTTAAAATAAAGCTGGTAATTGTCTCATTATCTGTATGTATTGGATAAAGAAATTTTTTCACTACTAGCTTTAGAACATACCATTATTTATCATGTTTTTAGACTGTGAAATCAATTTTCTTCACCTATAGCAATAATAATTTTTATGGTACTAGTGGGTAAAGTAAGATATTGCCCATGAGAAAATTAACCTGTGAGGCGTCAGCCAAGCAGGTTAATTTTCGAGAGGGCAATATCGGTTTACCCATGAGTGCCATACAAGGTTTTATGCAATAAATAGCTTAGGAATTCATATTTTTATTAAAAATTTTAATGACATTTACAAGAAAATAATTTGACAAGTGAAAGTTGAGTGGGTAAAATAAATAATTATCCACTCAATAAAGTAAAAGCCACGCGGGGGTTATTATTGAGTTTATCTATTTAAAATAAAGCTGGTAATTGTCTCATTATCTGTATGTATTGGATAAAGAAATTTTTTCACTACTAACATACCATTATTTATCATGTTTTTAGACTGTGAAATCAATTTTCTTCACCTATAGCAATAATAATTTTTATGGTACTAGTGGGTAAAGTAAGATAATGCCCATGAGAAAATTAACCTGCGAGGCGCCAGCCAAGCAGGTTAATTTTCGAGAGGGCAATATCGGTTTACCCATGAGTGCCATACAAGGTTTTATCCAATAAATAGCTTAGAAATTCATATTTTAATTAAAAATTTTAATGACATTTACAAGAAAATAATTTGACAAGTGAAAGTTGAGTGGGTAAAATAAATAATTATCCACTCAATAAAGTAAAAGCCACGCGTGGGTTATTATTGAGTTTATCTATTTAAAATAAAGCTGGTAATTGTCTCATTAATGAGACAGATAATTATCTGTATGTATTGGATAACGAAATTTTTTCACTACTAGCTTTAAAACATACCATTATTTATCATGTTTTTAGACTGTGAAATCAATTTTCTTCACCTATAGCAATAATAATTTTTATGGTACTAGTGGGTAAAGTAAGATATTGCCCATGAGAAAATTAACCTGCGAGGCGTCAGCCATGCAGGTTAATTTTCGAGAGGGCAATATCGGTTTACCCATGAGTGCCATACAAGGTTTTATCCAATAAATAGCTTAGGAATTCATATTTTTATTAAAAATTTTAATGACATTTACAAGAAAATAATTTGACAAGTGACAGTTCAGTTTGTAAAATAAATAATTATCCACTCAATAAAGTAAAAGCCACGCGGGGGTTATTATTGAGTTTATCTATTTAAAATAAAGCTTGTAATTGTCTTATTATCTGTGTGTATTGGATAAATAACTATTATTTTATCATATACAGGTGCAAGATAAGAGGCGAAGTTCAAATGGGTAACGCATTATGAGTTGCACCAAAAACACGACGCATTATGAGCTGCACCAAAAACACCATTCTGATGCGCAACCCCAAGCTGTTCCACTTAACCTCATATGGTGCCCAACTGCACGTTAAAGTAAGTTTTATTATTTTAAATAACCCCTGACATGGGTTATTTTAAACTTTTTTCATATTTTATATAATTCAACAAAATTAGAGGCGCATTCACCAAATTTGTAAATGGCCCAAAGTATATTTTTATTTTTCCTTTTTAAAAAATTTCAAACCATGTAAATTTACATTACATTAATGTAATGCACCGCAGGCAAAAAATTTTCAAGTTCAAATTCAAAAATTTGTTATTAATTGATCATTTAACGAATTAAGATCTACAAATTTGGATATTTTCTAAAATGCTTTTTTAATCGAGGTTTAACAGACACATAAAAGTGCTCCGCAGGCATTTTTTTTGCATTTTTTAAGGTCAAATGCTTTTACATGAAAAATTATAGATTCTTGTTGATTTTTGTTTAAATAGGCATTTAACGAAAGAAACCTACAATAATGCCCAAAATTAAAACAAACCCTTTATGCAGTTTTCGAGCTTTGACTTCTGACTCATAGGTGGGGCTGGTGGTTCAGAGTTATTTCACGTCAAAGTATTCTACTTGATATACTTCGATATTATTACGCTGGGTTTGTAGATTTGATGGTAGATTTCGATAGTGCTCCCTTGAATGGAGCTCTCTACAACTAGAATTATGAAACAAAAGACGTCTACCCTATCTCTATCTCATTTATGCTACACTTTCCAGCCAACCAAATAAATAGTGTATTTGTTTTTCATACAACAAATACAGTATTTATTTGGTTGGCCGGAAAGTGTAGCAGTGAGCGGCACGAACGAACATAGCTAATGTGAATCTGTAGAATAAGATAATTCTACTAAAATTTAGATGGCGCCAGTTATTTCTTTAATAAAAATACACTTTTCGCCCGGCCAAGCAAATATTGTATTTGTTCAACAAAGAACAAATACAGAATTTGTTTGGTTGGGTGGAAGTGGGAGTGTATGTATGTCTTCTATCCTTTTTGGGTAGAACTTTTGTCCCTGTCTAATCTAACGGGAGAAATCTCCATTGAATTCCCCTTCACTTCAAGTTGTGATATAAGTTTGTGTTCTGTGTGATATACCATTGAATATATTTTAGTGCCTGCAAAGGAGGCCTCCTTTCCATTTAAAAAGTTACCTTTGTCTACGAAATATATTTCGGAAAATAAACATTGGTGAATGCGCCATGGTTTTTCAGGGATCTGAACAGGGCCGTAACCAGAAAAAAATAAATCTAGGGGGGGGGCTTAGCCCCAGGGTGGCACCTTAAAAAAAAGCTCTGTCCCTGACTGTTTCAACCAAAACTTGGCGCCCCTACAAAAAAATAAAAAAATTGGCCCCCAAAAAAATACCTTTATGAAATAAAGCTTTGTCCCTGACGGTTTCTACCAAAATTTGGCGCCCCTACAACATAAAAATTTCATGAAAAAAAGCTTTGTCCCTGATGATGGTTTCTACCAAACTTGACGCCGCTTCAAAACGCGCCCCAAAAATTAAATAAAGATAGCTTTGCTTTTCCATACATATATGATATTATTTCGTACGCGTTTGAAATAAATGTATATTTTAAATGCATAATTCTACCCAATTTAAGGCAAAAATAGACATCATTATGCATAATTATGCATACATAAACTTTTTTCCCCGAGTATAGATAAATATAAATCTCAGGAAAAAATGTTTAAATATGATTATGCATAATTATTTATAGTTATGTCTAATTTTACATCAATTATGCATAGTTATACTTAATTTTATGCAAAATTATGCATAATCATACAATTACTTTGTCATGCAAGGCGCGCCTTCGCCAAAATTTAAAATGTTATGCATGTTATACATAATTAGGCATAGGTCTATGTATACCCATACATAATTATGCATGATCATACTGGGTCAAAATTTATACATGATTATGTATAATCATGCATAATCATGTAAAATTCTACCTAATGTTAGGTAAAATTAGACATAATTTGCATAATGATGCATGATCATACATAAACTTTTTTCTCCGGGTATAGATAAATATAAATCTCAGGAAAAAATGTTTATATATGATTATGCATAATTATTTATTAATATGTCCAATTTTACATCCATTATGCATAGTTATACTTAATTTGATGCAAAATTATGCATAATCATACAAAAACTTTGTCATGCATGGTGCGCCTTCGCCAAAATGATCATACATAATTAGGCATAGGTCTATGTATACCCATACATAATTATGCATGATCATACCGGGTCAAAATTCATACATGATTATGTATAATCATGCATAATCATGTAAAATTCTACCTAATTTTAGGTAAAATTAGACATAATTTGCATAATGATGCATAATACATACATAAACTTTTTTTCCCCGGGAGTGTATAATATTATTAAAAGGTCATCAAGGATTCTACGCGGCTCACTGCTCATATTTTCCGCCATTGGAGTTTGTTCATTCACCCTAATAAAAAAGTTTGTAGGCCTCTAAAAAACTCCCCTACTGAATAAGAAAAGTAAAATGGTGGATTGATAAAAAACATAAAACAGGGAAACTGTTTTAGTCTCGGTTTTAGTGAAATGGAGTTCTCGAGCGAGATTCGATCGTCTTTTTTCTTACGAATTTATTTCTCAATAAAAACTTCATCTTAGTTTTATTATTCTTTTTCCATGGAAACACTTTTTATTCAATATTCTTTATCCTTTATATTTTATGCTCCTTAATATAAGTAGGTTTGATAATAGTGCACTTCGATTAAGTGCACGTGTGCACAGGGCCGTAGCCAGAAAAAAAACTAGGGGGGGCTTAGCCCCCAGGGTGGCAGCCTCAAAAAAAAGCTTTGGAATTTTTATTTTTTATGCGTATTTTTTGAATTTTTATAAAAAATATAGATTTCTTGAGTAAAAATAGTTACATAAAAGATGTTATACGAGGGTTACCTTTTATATTGCGGGAATGGGCGATACTGGTGCTGCCACCTGGCAACCGACGCGTCTATCGTCAAGTTTGACTTTTTT
>OY294052.1:6964346-7107346 GCA_958510825.1 Brachypterus glaber
CGACGCACACAGGTAAAAAAGCGGAAAAAAATCACGAACGTCGAAAGTTGAATATTTATAAACCTTTTAGTGTCCTCTAAATGATAAATTTTTTTGAAAATGTTTGCGGTCTTGCTTAAAATATTAAATTTAAGTGGCACACTGCATACCGGGTGGGACATTTAAACGGTTAAAAGTCGATATCTCAGAAACCGTACAAGATATTTTTTTAAAATTTGGTATTAGGCTTTAATATCAAGGGGGACACCTTTTTATCAAAGCAGATTTTTTTTCATCCACGCCCTTAGGCGGGAGAGGGGATAACTTAAAATTTTTAAATGGAATGAGGGTGTTTTTTATTCAGATTCAAATTCAGTATAAAAAATTACATAATTGACCGAAAAAGTTTTTTTTTGAACCTCAAATTAGGCTGTTAATAAAACTAAAATAAAAAAAAATCGCCATTTAAACATTTTTTTATGATGAAATTAGGAATTTTTAAAAAACTATTTGTTTTTTTTAGAGGAATTTTGACATTAATACCCATTTTCAACCCCTTTTTTAAATCAAATTTTTTTTTTTTATTTAAAAATATGGAGTTAAATGGAGAATTTTACAAGCTTTAAAATGATGTATTACACGACCCCCTTTCCATTTAAAAAAATGTGCCATCATGCCCCCTGCCCACATTTTAAGAGCTGAAAGTATTAAATATATGCTAAAAAGTTTAAGTTATCTTATTTAAAAGTTCCAAATTTGAAGTCGATATCTCAACTGGTTCAAAAGTTAAGAGGGGTGGTGACTTTTGGACCGCTCTGTATAAAAAAATTACCCGCAGTAAATCGCAGTTTTACTGCGGGTATAGGCTACCTTGCATTCCACGTATATATACAACAAACACAATATTTTTCCTCTTCTCTTCCCCTCGCCTCAGGCCCCGGGTGCCAGTTAGTAAAATTTTAACAGTAAATTAAGTTTAACTTATAACTTCAAACTTCAAGTAGAAAACTTCGAGGAGTATACTAAAGCATGCGAAGCATTATTTACCTGTACGGCTTGTTATATAAAACTTATTGCTAGTGTCGCCATCTATCAGTCAATAGCATTGAACCACTACAATTATAATAATATAACTGCTCTTATAAAGACCCTCTTTATTAAGTTTACTCATAGTACACCACCTTGCCGCATCATCTATTTGGCGCTGTAGTACAGCAAGTTCTTCTATCTCGCCAGCGTTTTAAAATAATAAATGTATAAGACATCATATTTTGTAAATCTCGTCAGCTTTGCGCAGAGGCATTATCGTAACCAATGAGGTTTATCCGAGGTGCGATTATTGCTAGTTGAAAACTTTAACCAATACCCCGCCACGTGCACGTGAAATACCGTGCGCTAAGGCAATTTTTGGAAGCCTCCAAGGAGGCTTATATTAATTAAATCAAAACACCCTTGGAGCAAGAAACCTTCATTTTCAAGTTGAAAATTTCAACAGAAAATAATAGTAACACCGTTACTGTAACAGGTTTGATCATACAACAACATAAGTTTGACAGTCTGTTTTACAGAACAGAAAATATTGACCAGTCGCGGACTAGTCATAAGTTACTTATGGGCTCTGCTTATGGCATAAGCAGAGCCGAATTTACATTTTTGGCGCCTTCGCCAAAAAAATACTGCTGCCAACAAAAATAATACTTTTCCCTGTAGGTCTAGTTTCACAAACATTTTCTTTTTAAAATTGCTTTTTTGAAAAACAAAAATTAATCTTTTTGAAAAAAAAAATACCCCCTTACACCACTCCGATTTTTACCAAAAACAATTCAAGCCTAGAACTTTGGATAATCAACCTATGTTCCAAAATTAAGTCTTTAGCTCGAAGCGTTCTTGAGTTTTCGTGGTCACAAATTTCCCGGACAGACAGGCAGACCGACAGACAGAATTTTTTTTTACGGAAAGTATATTTTTTGCATATAAAACGTCGAGTAATCTAAAAAAGCATTTTTTATTAACGCAAAACTTTTCTCAGGAAAAGTAATTATAATTATAGCGAATATATTCGCTATAGCGAATATAAGTTAGATAGTATTGCCAACATATTCCTCCTAATCTACATCAAAAAATATTTTAAAAAAAGTTCTATAAACGTGTGTCCAAAAACGAGTCGTAAGAGAGCAACGCCCCTTCGTAAGGGTCTCAAAAAATTCGATTTTTATGTAATAACTAAGGAACCCCTATAGCTTTAGCAACGAGGTTTTGCATGTTATCTATAGATAGGTTATAACCTTAATAGCCTTAGGCCCGAGAATCTCGGGCCGAGATACTTATCGCATTAAGGCCTTTCATCCTATGTTATTTTTATATAATTATTTTTACCAGAGGCGTGTGAAACAAGGGGCCTTCTCACTGTTTTGTCCCAAACTTTTTTCTGTATATATATAATTTCGTAGTTTTATTATTGGAATATGATTTCACAGGTAAAAAACATAAAAAAGATACTCTTGTTGTAATACCGTAGAGTTAATCGTTTTCGATATAAATGGATTTTAAGGTAAAATTTCACGTTTCGAGGAACACAAACTAACACTAAATTGTTATTAACCAAAATAAATTTCAGTAATGCACCAAAACTTAAAAAAAACTTTCTATACCTACATATATTACTAAAAATCGATCAAAAAGTCCAAACGAAAGTTACGGTTTCCTAAAAGCACCATTTTTAATAAAAAGCACAATTTTTAAAGAGCCGGGTCATCCCCTAAAAGTAGTCCGCTTTCAGATAAAAACTTCTTAGCTTGAATTATTAGGTAATAATCGTGGTGGTGCAAGAAAGAGGGTTAAAATTTGTTTTTTTTATTTTTCAAACAAAACCTACACTAGTATTACCTACTAAAAAGTATATACTTTCTACCTCTTGAAATTCGAAAAAGTGTAATTGTAGCAGTCGTGGAAACGTTTTTTTTAGTCATCATTGATGACTCATCAACTTTTTTGTTGAGGGGATAAAAGTTGTAATTTTAGCAGCAGTTGAAATTTGAAAAGTTGCATATTTCATGGACTAAAAATAGAAAAGTTTTAATTTTAGCAGACGTGGAAACGATTTTTTTTTAGTCATCAACGATTTTGTCGAGGGGATAAAAGTTTTTGCTTTTAGACCAAATTTTTATTAAAAAAACTTGTGATTTTCGACCTTCTCCCCCCCCCCACGAGGGGAGATTTAGTACACTAAATCTTCTTTGCTACGGCCCTGCTTGCAAGGGATACAAATCGAACCTTGTACTCCAAGATACCCGAAGATATAAAAAAACGATAAAATGTGCTAGTAGCATTATGAATTTATTATTTTATTATTTGCTCTACGCGTACCTACCAATGTATACATTTTGCGATATAATTAAAATAATTATATTTAATCGCTAAAATTTACCAAAAGTGTTTGCGCACCGCCGGCGATATAAATTGTGGTTCCCCGTTAAATAATTTGTATTGAAGAATTCAATGTCATAATTTCACGGGTATTCACTATCCGCGATATAGGATATCAAATACAGAAAACATATTTCATATCTACGCGCAGTCCGCTGTAATATTTACATATTAAATGATTTAATAATGGTAGTACCAACGAAAAAGATGGCAGAAGAACAAAATAAAAAATTCGTGGGGAATAAATTAAAAATTAGTGTGCAGTGTAACAGTAAAGATATGGTCGTTATTGGAAATTCTTGCAAGATTAACGTTGATAAAAACAAAGGTTCAATTAGACTTATTGGAAATAATGGACTTATTACTGTTGGAAATGGTCAAGGAAATGTTGACTATGTTGGAAATTATGGAAAAATTGTAATAGGAAAAGATGTAAACAAAGAAAAAATCACTTGTAATGGAAATTATTGCAAAATCGAGTCTTTAACAAATAAAGAGAAAGGCGCGAATGAAATATCTTTAAATAAGCCAAGTTTACAAAAAGAAAAATACAGTGGGAAAGATATTGACATTTGCAACTCAAACTCTGTACATTTGAAGCTGAGTTCTTGAACATAATTTTCTATTACCTATTTTTTTATATTATAATAATAATAAACTAAAAATTATTATGCAGTGTAACAGTAGAGATATGGTAGTTACTGGCAATTCGTGCAAGATTTACGTAAATAAAACCATGGATCCATCAGACTCATTGTCAATAATGGACATATTATGTTGAAAAGTATGGAAAAATTGTCATGGGAAAAGATGTAAACGAAGAAAAAATCACTTGTAAGGAACTTATTGCAAAATCGAGTCTTTAACAAATAAAGAGACAGGCACGAATGAAAAATATTTAAATAAGCAAAGTTTACAAAAAGAAAAATACAGTGTGAAAGATATTGACATTTGCAACTCAAACTCTGTACATTTAAAGCTGAGTTCTTGAACATAATTTTCTATTACCTATTTTTTTTATTTTATATACAATTGTGGACAATAAACTAAAAATTATTATGCAGTGTAACAGTAGAGATATGGTAGTTACTGGCAATTCGTGCAAGCTTTACGTAAATAAAACCATGGATCCATCAGACTCATTGTCAATAATGGACATATTATGTCGGAAAGTATGGAAAAATTGTAGTAGGAAAAGATGTAAACGAAGAAAAAATATTTTTAATAAAAATTATTGCAAATTTAAGTCTCTAACAAATACAGAGAAGGGCACAAATGAAGTCTTCAAATAGGTCATCAAGTATACAGAAGGAAAAATACAATTGTATGAATGGTGAAGATATTGATATGTTTAACTCTAATTCTATTCTATTTAAAGCTATGAGCTCTTGAACATAACTTGCCTTAAGCTAGAATGTATGTAATATAATATAAAATTAATTATTTTTTTTAAATATACATTTAAATAGATGTAGATTGTAAGAGTGCCAAAAATAACACTTGATGCCAAGTCAAAAAACATTCAAAAACACCAAAAACTTTTTGCGATGGCTTTGCATAAAATATTTTATCCAATACATACAGATAATAAGACAATTACCAGCTTTATTTTAAATAGATAAACTCAATAACAACCCCCGCGTGGCTTTTACTTTATTGAGTGGTTAATTATTTATTTTACCCACTCAACTGTCACTTGTCAAATTATTTTCTTGTAAATGTCATTAAAATTTTTAATAAAAATATGAATTCCTAAGCTATTTATTGGATAAAACCTTTTATGGCACTCATGTGTAAACCGATATTGCCCTCTCGAAAATTAACCTGCTTGGCTGACGCCTCGCAGATTAATTTTCTCATGGGCAATATCTTGCTTTACCGACTAGTACCATAAATAACTATTTCTATTTGTGAAAAATGGCGTAAAATTTTTTGTTGCTGTTAATACAAATTAGCTGTTTTTAATCATTTTAAATAAAGACAAAAGTATATAAAGTTAAAAAAAAAATCAGTCAAATCCGAGTAGTTTTCTAGATATTTTAATTTTAAAAACAGCAATTTTTTAGGTGGTCCGATTTTTTGCGCTTAAGTGTTTTAATAATATGTAGTTATAACTGTTGTTAAAAAATAATATAGTTAATAAAATTAGTTGCTAAAAAACAATTTGTCTATCACTTCAAACGAATAATTTAGAAGTGGGGGTCATTAAAAAAATAAAAAATTTATTTTAGTAAGTAAACTTTATTAGATAAATAAATAAAATACAGAGTTTATTATTAGAATTAATTTAATTAATAAATATATTATTTAGGGGCCGTGAGGGATACATTGGGGGGTTTCTTAAAGTCTTGTCTTACTGAGGTGTCTGGACTAGCAGGTTTTAAGGTGAAAAGAGATCCAAAAACTATATGTTGCACCAGGGGAAATTTACATAATACCTAAAAAAACAAAGAAAATTAGGGCAAAAAGTCGGGGAAATACGGGAATATAGGCAAAAAAAAAATTTTCCGACATTTTATTCGATATCTAAAAATACTGTTGGATCAAGGCAGCAAAAAGTAATTTTTCTACTACCTAATTAAGTGCTAGCTTACATATTATCTACCGTTGTCAAGGCTTGTTTACCTTCGAAACCAATACAATCAGTGAACTCATTTATTATTGACCGTTGTTAAGCATTGTTTATTGACGACGGCCAATAAAGAAACAAATTTAAGATAACTACTAACTTTTTTCAACAATATGTCAAACTGACAGCAATGTCAAACTGACAGCTATGTCAAAATAATTTTTAAACTATATTTTTAACTAATATTTGGAGTTACTAGCTTTAGGTAGTAGAAAAAATATTATATGCACCACATATGCGAACTAAGTCTTTAGTGTTCGAGACTGAAGTTTTTTTGCTGAGACGGAGTCGAGGCAAAAAATCAGTCGCATACTAGGTGTGTAATATACTATTTCTTTACCTCTGCCTTGTACATTTTCACAAGGCCCTGATTAATTTTAGACCAGGTTCCTACTCCACTAATACTCCATAACTGATTTGAGTGCTCCGCAAATGGACCCTTTTTCACTTCGTTTATATATTTTATACAAGCTAAAAACATGTATTCCTTGTGATTTTCCAAAACAATTGTTTCCTGCATAAACGAAGGTGGCTGTATTTTTTGGCTATCTAAAAAAAAAATTAAAAAAATTGTTGCAATTGGTTGGGCGTAGCGTACTTTATATATTAAAATTTTGAAAAACTAAATGCTTGGGGTGTCATTTTTGTCCTTTTTACCTAAAAGAAAAACGTGTGAGGTTACACAACAATCAGAGAATAATTTGATGCTCAAAAAGGCCAAAAATAGCACCAAAAGCATTTTAGTTTTTCGATATTTTTATATATGCTATATAAAGTATGCCACACCCTAAAAATGGGACCATACTTAAAAAATCTTTTTTCTATTTTTTATCAGCAAGTTCTCGCTCATCTGACAGATATTTATCTGTTATTTAAGGCCCTTCTATATATTACGTAACGGGCCTACGGAGGAGGGGATCACAGAACATGCGAGAGTTTGTGACAGAGGGAGGGAGGGGGTCTAGGTAAATATTACGTAACGGAATTTAATATTCCAAAAATCTGTATTAGGAAAAATTTACTAATTTGGATATTGTTACACGACACTCTGGGTGGGGGGGGGGATGTTAGTAAATGTGACAGCTTGTGACACAGAGAGGGGGTCAAAACTTTTGAAAAATTGTGTTAAGTAATTTATAGACAACCCTTATGTGCATCCAGAGCCGGCCTTTGTAGAATCAAGTGGACCTGCTTCAGGGCGCAAGCCTAGAGGCTAGAGGGGCACCGTCGAAGGGCGTTTTTTATTTTTGCAGGGGCACCAATGTTTGGTAGAAACCGTCAGGGACAAAGTTTACAGGGCTCCAAGTTTGGTAGAAACCTGCAGGGCTTCAGGGACAAAGCTTTTTCCGTGAGGGTAATTTTTGAGTTTTGGGGCGCCATTTAGTTTTTTGCAGGGGCGCTAAGTTTGGTTTTGGTTGGCAGAAACCGTCAGGGACAAAGCTTTTTTATATTTTTCTTGAGGGTATTTTTTATTTTCGGGGCGCCAATTTTATTTTTGCAGCCAAGTTTGGTAGAAACCGTCAGGGACAAAGTTTTTTTTCTTGAGGGAGCGCCTATTTTTATTTTTTTTATTTTTTCGGGGCGCAATTTTTGTAGAAACCATCAGAAACAAGTGAGGGTATTTTTTTGGGAGCCAATTTTTTTTTTGGTTGAAACCGTCAGGGACAAAGCTTTTTTTTTAGGGTGGCTAGGGGCGCCAAGTTCAAGCCTTGCTTCAGGGCGGCGAAATGCAAAGGCAGGCCCTGTGTCTATCCAAACTGTTCTATAAAATTAGTTATTAGTAAGCAAGCTTACTTATGAGTTGTGAGCTGCCCCAAATGAATGGAATAAACTGGTAATCATCCAAACTCCAAACACCATGGCTTCCAGCAGGCTCCATTCTATAGGTTTGCTGTAATTTTCTCACTAATTCTAAATATCTTAAACAATAACAATTTTTTAATTAAATATACATAGTAAAAATTTACGATATTTGCGATATTTCGCATTCACCACACTTTTGTTTTGATTCATTCCAAAGCAAGTCAAAGCTCTAGGCCAGTTTTAGTGAGAAAATTCTCACGGGCCTCCGCTTTCGGGGCACATTATAATTTTTTTTTTAATTACTGACTATAATAAAATTATATTTTTGGTGAAAGCGCAATTTTTTTCCTTATGGATGTCCCCCCCCCCTTAAAATTAAATAAATCCGCCCTGAAACTATACCTAATACACTAGTTAAGAAAATAACTATTAATCTTAAAGCTTAATAGCTATTAATAAAAATCTTACTTTACAAAAATTTTGCATGCTGTGGCTGGCTGATCAGACTGTTGAAGAAACCCGATTTTAAAGAGACTACACAGGAACATAACAAAGGAAATTTCATGACCAGTACCATAATCTATTCTTGTGGGGTTTCCAAAACCTTCAATCATGTAAATCATTATTTCGGGGATCGCTCGGTACATTGATTCTGGTAACACGCTTTGTAACAAATCAAAAATATCCTGAAAATAAGGAGAAATTTAAAATATCCTGAAAATTTCGAGTCGATTGGATAACGTGACATGTCATGTCTGTCGACAGAAAGACTTATTTTTTCTTGAAACATTGTATCAATGACAGAAATTTTTTATTTTAAACAAAATTATAAAAATATTTTATTTATTTATTTATTTATTTATTGGTGAGTTTTTGTACAAAGGCATGGTGAGCCCCAAATAAGTTTTAAGCTTGTGCTAGGGGCTCCCCATTAATTTAGATAAGAAATATAAACCATATGTAGATACACATCAAAGAAATTTTGCAAAGCAGATTTTTTTCAGAAATTACTAAAATTAACGAATATCTTCAAAAACATTTTTCTTTCTTCTTCTAATATTTGTTTAGTCAAATTTAACCCCAAGTTTTAGCCGCTATTTACCATTAATTTGGAACAGAAAAATTTAAAACTTTAGCTAATCATTCATCATTCATCATTCCATCAATCTATTTTCTAATCATCGTACAGAGTGATATTGGTAGACTGACAGTTTTGGGCTGCTGGCCCTCTTCAGTACCAAGAGTCAACTCTGCACGCTGATTAAGAAAACGGTTTTAGACTTTATTCGCAAAAGGAATATAGCCATTAGATTGATGTAGACTTGTGCGCCATTTATTGCTAGATGTAGACAACTACTCATACCTCTCCTAGTCTGGAGACTTTGAATGGTAGCAAGTTGAAGACTTTTGAAGACTTTTCTTAATCAGCATGCAGAGTTGACTCTTGGTACTGAAGAGGGCCAGCAGCCCAAAACTGTCAGTCTACCAATATCACTCTGTACGATGATTAGAAAATAGATTGATGGAATAATAAATTGATTGTATACAAGAATTACACAGCTACACAATTTTTTTTTAAATATCCAGAGACAAGACCAATACATTTTTATATTTTTGGGGTCGCTGAAACTGAATCTGACCTCAGAATTGCTCCATCAGATTACAATTTTTTTCTACCCATAAAAACATCTGAATTTAAGGAATTTTCGCACCCTTTTTTAAGTGTGGAAAAAAATTGTGACCTGTTGGAGCAATTCTGAGGTCAGATTCGGTTTCAGCGACCCCGGAAATATAAAAATGCGTTGATCTAGTCCCTGGCACTTAATTTTTTTTTGAAAAAAAATTGTTTTTTTTAATTTTTTATTTTCAATTTTTTTTCTTTTTTCGCAAAAAGAAAATAAAAAAAAAATTGTTGAAAAATTCT
The DNA here is from genome assembly GCA_958510825.1 of Brachypterus glaber. Taxonomy (NCBI): domain Eukaryota; kingdom Metazoa; phylum Arthropoda; class Insecta; order Coleoptera; family Kateretidae; genus Brachypterus; species Brachypterus glaber. The sequence continues at coordinate 6,974,108 of OY294052.1, forward strand.
TTTTATTTTTTTCTGATTTTTTTTTTTTAAGTAGGCACCTACTTGGGGAAATACCATTTACTGTGCTAGTATATAATGGAATGCGTAGCATTGCATATCTTCACAGCAAGTAATACATTTTCCATTAGTACCCATTTTCCATAAAAATAATAAATACTTACATCTTTAAGTTTCTGATACCATGTTCGGAAAGCCTGATTTCCAAATCTTTGCGGTTGATCTATGGGAGGAATCCCATCGATCATTTTATCCAAAGTGTCCAGCATTTCAGATAATTTTTCTATAGCCTCTGATGACTCTTTACATGCTTGGCTATTACTTAAACCTTTTATCGACTCATTTATGGATAAAATGAAACCAACAAATTCCTAGAAAAAAAAAATAGCTAACATTACTACAGTGTAGGCTTTAACTTATAGCATTTAATTGACTATACAATTTTTTTCATCAGTTTTAAACTTTTTGCTTACAAAATAAGCTTCGGACTTGTCCCAAGTCTGCATATCTCCCATATTTTTAACTTGTTTTGTTGGAGTAACAAATGCATGTTTTTCCAATTCTAAAAATAAAGCACTTTAAGTTAATTTTTTGTTAAAAATAATTTTAATAACTTTACCTTTTATATTCATCTTTCAAACTTTTTCAAACTTGTTTTCCAAATAACATAACCTGTCAATTTTTAATTTTACCGTTGGCAACGTTGACAAAAAATATGGTCCCCTTTGCGGTGTTGCCAAGCTGTTCACACAGTGGGTCAGATTTCAAAAAAGACGGTCATTACGAATTTTACGTTTTTGAACAGTATCTTATATTTTTTACCCCAGAATTCAAAAAATTATAAAAGATGAATTGAAAATGGTACGGTTGGTGGAGCCGTATCATTTTCAATTTTTTTAAGTGCGGTGGGGACTTAAAAAAAATATCTGTCGGTCGGTATGTCCGTCGGACCGGAAAAAAAATTGTCCGGGCCGCGATAACTCGAGGACGCCTTGGACTAACGACGGCAAATTTAGAACATATAATATAGAATAGAATCGAATTTTTATACAAAATTATCGTAATGAGAATTCAAATATATTTTATTGTTTTTGGAAATAATCAGGATGGGATAATGGGAAAAAGCTATTACTGCTTGTGATAGTAAATATATTAAAAAAAAAACTATTTTTTAGAATTTTCTTACAAAAAAATTCTACCTATTAAAAAAAATTAAAATACAAAATTGAAAATTAAAAAAAAAAATAATTTTCTTTTTTTTATCAATTTTGTTTAGGGCCACTTGCAACAATGGCGGTTTAACTTTAAACTTGGATTAAATTGACGGCCGGCCAATTAGAACGTAACATTTCTAACTTAATCTCGGTTTAGCCAAGATAATCCCACACCAAAAGTTGGTGCAAGTGGCCCTTAGCTGATTTTTTTTTTTTTGTAAAATTGAACTAAAGGGGAAAGTATTGTTTGGTTTGCAGCAAAAAAAAGGAAAAAAAAGTCCAACAATTTGGTGACAAAAAAAAAGGTACTCACAAAATACATTAAAAACCAATTTTACCCTCAGAGTACTTGCTTCAAAAAACTTGGGTAGCTGGTGCTGGGCCCACAGGATATAGACTATTTTATAAAATTAATATATTTTATAAAAATTTGTAACAAATACAGTGAGGAATGTAAAAATAAATTATGCAAAATAAATAATGACTATTAAAATTACTAATAATGTTACAACTACCCCTAATATAAGAATAACTTTGTCTTCTGAAGCTCTTTTCTCAATTAATCTCATTGTGTGGTTACTTAAACCTAAAGTATTAGCCATATCCATTATTCTTCGATGGGCTCCCTTTAATGTCATTCTTTGAGATCGCAAAGAGTCAAGTGCATTTGCACCTGTGCTGATCATTTCATCTACCCCTCGGTTTGCCCCTTGCAGTGAATTTTGATGTTGAAAAGCATAGTCTATGTTTATCGCAGTTATATCTGGATTGGGTGAAAATCTTCTATTTAGTAGCTGCTCTCTTTCAGACACAGCTGCCTCTCGTCTAGCTCTTTTTTGCTGTGAAGCCACTAATGCAGCTTGTAAATGCCTACTGTCATATTTAAGCTGGTCACATCGCATTCTGGCATTTTGACGCTGATCAATTGGCAGTTTGAATAAATATAAGTCCAATTTTTCGCAATTACTAAAAACATTTAAGCACATTAATTCGTATAATAGAAGGTGAAGTTATTGTTTACCTGTTTATGGAATTTATTTTTTCGTCAATATCTGTTTCAATTTCTATTGCATTATGAGGACTACCTTCTAATAATTGAAAACTTTGCTGCGTTTGTTGAATTAACTTATTTGTTTGATGGTATAAAGTGTCCATATTTATTTATCGTCATTACTAATTTAAAATTTAATTATTTTGACGTTTATCTGCCAAATCGTAAATTTTGACGTCCTGTTTTCTTCTTCTTCTTCTTCTTCTTAATTGGCCTTTTCTTTTCGGATAATTAGCCAGTGACTATACTAAATCAATGTTGCCAATGGAATATTAGCTTAATATTTTTAAGTAACTAAGGTTACGATATGATATGTTGATAAAAAAAAACAAAGATTTGTGCCTAAAATCAACATTTTAATTAAAACTTGTCTAAGTTTTTAATAATAATATTACATAGACCTGAAAATTTAAGGCAATATAAATTTAAAATCGCAAAACGAACTTTAAATTTGTATTGTGTAACTTTAGGCATAAAATATTAAACGCCATTATTGTTTTTGTTTGTTTTTTAAAAATTACGCAAATCAAACATTGAAAAACTTGTTTAAATACGAAGACTACGTTTTAATGAAAAAATAATTAGTTATTTATTATGGAGAGTCGTTGTCGTTTGTGTGCGGAGTATTATATTGAACAAATACCAATTTTGGAACAATTAAATTTGGATGAAAAAATATTTCAGTTATTTCACCTAAAAATACAGAATGATGATCGTCTTCCATTAACAGTTTGTACATTATGTTATGATATTGTTGAGAAATCATGGGATTTTTATGATAGAATACAAAAAGCACAAGAACTGTTAAGTGAGCTCTGCGACACCTTGGATATCGTACCTGCTGAGTTAACTTATGATACTGCTAATATTAAATGTGATTTTAATGATGGTACTGAGCTATTAATTGTAAAAGCGGATGATTTGCCAGTAGATATACCAGAAAACGTGGAAAGTGATAAAAAGGTATGAATGTTTTTTTAGTCTATCATTTAAAGTTTTCTGGATAAAACCATGTTTTTATCAGCACTGCTAATTTATGGACTGAGTACCAGTCTTCATGAAAATGCAAGCTCAAGCCCAGCCTTAGTCAACCACTACCCTTATTGATCTCGAGTAGGGACAGCAGATCTAGTGTCACTAATCTCAAGGGCCAAAGTTTGGAATACCCTTGCTGGTCTGTCTATAGATCTGTCTATCTATAGATCTATCTGTTGACATAATAACTTTTGATCTTAGACCCTAGGTTCAATCTTTTAATACTGAGTTTGTTTATATGAGCCCAGCTTATTGAGTAGGGCATAGCATATGGGAGGATTGATGTAGTGGTCTACCGCATCTGTACATGACAAGTCTACTAGCCAACTATCGTTCTACTAGCCAACTAGAGTTCAATTATCACTGGCGCCGATTTGCCTTTTTCAGTTAATTTAAATTTGAAATTTGGCAAAGGCGTAAGTGAAGCAGACACTCCCTATAAAAACTAGTTCAAAAGTCAGTATAAGCCAGTGGTTCCTTCTACTACTAGCCCACACAAGTCCTGGACTTAGGGGATGCTTAATTAGAGTAAACATTTACAGAGACAATCCTAAGGGCTACTTTTAGGGCCCTAAAATTACGCAAATATTGATAAAATTCGTATAAACCACCCTAGTTTTTGTAATTTTACAAAATTTAAAAACCTTGATATATATTTTTTTTCTTTTTGAGTATCAAAATAAGCTTGCAAAATTTTAGTCTGATCGAAAGTTTCTAACCCGTGCTAACAAGACCTCAAAGTTGTCCCTAAATTCCGAAAAAGTGCATTTCCCATTAATTTGTGCTACTGGCGAATTATAAATATTAAATAAAAATGTTTTTATATCAACTTTTTTTTTATATAAACCTATTTTAGTTATATTAAAATATTACGTTAATCTACGCAATGAGTTTGGGGTCTAAGCGCCATTTAACATCAACATTTTAACAAAAAACGCATCAAAATAAATGTCGATGTTAAATGGCGTTTAGACCCCATGATCGTTGCGTAGATTATCGTAATATTTGAAAATAACTAAAATAGGTTTATGTAGAAAAAAAATGTGACATATAAACTTTTTTATTCAATATTTGTAATTCGTCAGTAGCACTACTTAATAGAAAGTGCACTTTTTCGGAACTTAGGGACAATTTCAGGGCCTTGTTGCCATGGGTTAGAAAATTTTGATCAGGCTAAGATTTTGCAAGCTTATTTTTGTTCTCAAAAAGAAAAAATATATATATCAAGGCTTTTAAATTTTATAATGACAAATACTAGGGCTGGTTTTATACGAATTTTATCGATATTTGCATGATTTTAGTGTTTTTAGGGCCCTAAAAGTAACCATTAGGGTTATCTATATAAATTTTTACTCTAAGGGCGTTCAAACCATGACAAATAAAAAAAAAGTAAATAAAACATTTTTTGGACCACCCTAATGCTATATAAAGTACGCTACGCCCTATTATTGAACTCATTGCCTTACGACGTTTTAGCCGTTGAGTTGAGAGGTCGCAACCGCATCCATAAAAATCTTACTATATCTATATATGGTCAGGTCTCGATCATCTGAGACTTATTTTTTATTTTTATCACCAGTAATTTATTATTAATAAATATCCCCCTATGAATATTAAAAAATACAACTGCACAAACTGTAGAAGAGATATCACAGAAATGTACCGCGAAAAACTAACCGCGCAAATAAATATATTTTCTCGCGCATATAAAGATTTACCGCGCTAAAAAATCCCGCGTGCTTTTACCGCGCTTATTCTTATTTATATTTTTAGCTTTGTTAATAAAGTTAAACTGAGGGATAAACCTTGCTCCTCGAAAATATGTACCTACAATAAATTTGGGAATTCCTACATATATGAATTCCTCGGCTCTGTACAATGAATTCCAGGGAGGTTTACCCCTTGAGTTAAACAAACCAAATCGATCCATACAATATTTGCGCGGTAAATGTATCTTTGCGCGGAACAAACTTGACGCGCTAAATTTCGCGCGGTATTCGTCGCGCGGTAAATTTTCTCTGTAAAAGGCATATTCCTTGACTATGTTCCTAATTCTTTGTGTGGAAACACTGACATTAATATTTTTCAGGAAAAAAAGAAGAAAAAAGACAATTTGGAACTAGATTTTGATTTTAAGATCAACAGTGATGGCAGTATATCACCAACAATTGAAGTCTCTGGATGGGAATCGTATCCCTGGAGCTGTGCTGAGTGTCAGGAGCTGTTTATTTCATCTGAAGACCTCAGAGATCATGTGACAACAGTACATTCCACACTACCAAAGTATGTTTGTGCCGATTGTCCAAAAATGTATTCTAAATTTCACACATTCCTTGTTCATGTTAAAGTACATAGGGTCAAGTTAAAATATAATTGTGATATATGTTACAAATGGTTCCCATCGATTACAGAGCAATTAAAACATCGTAGTATACATGAAAAGACAGGTCCATATAGTTGCAAGCAATGTGGAAAAACATACAGTTTGTTAACCACGTTGAAACTGCATATGCATACTCATCAACAAGGTATAGAGTATTGTTACCAATGTAGTCTGTGCCACAAAAAGTTTGCTACAAAACCAAATCTTACAGCTCATAAACGGATCCACAGTGGTATAAGAAATTTCACCTGCGATCAATGTGGAAAAAGTTTTGTACAGAAAGGAAATTTGGACAATCATTTGCTGACCCATACTGCTGCGCGGCCTTTTAGTTGTAACACGTGCGGGAAAACGTTTAAAACTTTGATGCGATTGCGAAAACACGATTCGGTTCATTCGGGATTGAAACCTTTTCGGTGCGAGATTTGTGGCAGAGGGTTTCGAGAAAGAGGTACATTAAAGGAACACGAGCGCATACACACGGGAGCTATGCCATTCACCTGCGAGTACTGTGGGAAATCTTTTAGGTTCAAGGGGGTTCTGACGACTCACAGACGCCAACACACCGGAGAGCGACCGTATTCTTGTAACGAATGTCAACATCACTTTACCAATTGGCCAAATTACAACAAACATATGAAACGAAGGCATGGAATCAATACTAGTGTCAATTGTAGAACTCGCCAGGACATTCCTCCGACTGGAATGCCCCACAGGAATCCTCCTGGGACTGTGTTAGCCGCGCCTCAACCTGTAGTTGCTGAGCCATTTTTGGAGCAGCAACCAACTTTTTATCCAGTGTTGAATTTGTTTAATATATCTGAAGAGCTATTGCAACAAAGAGTTTAGTTGGCCATGGCCAACTGCAGTACCAGGTCACTATTATACTGCCCCGCTAAACTGAAAGGTCCTATCTACATAGGTTTAATATACACAGATAGGACCTTACAGCTTAGCAAGGCAGTATAGTAACATTAAACTTCCCACATGTAAGGGAACGTTTAAGTATTACGTAACGCAAATTTTGATCATTTTGAACTTATTAAAAAAAATCTTTTGCATAAAAATTTTGCCAAATATGGAATAACATCGCATAATTTTTCAATTCTCCACCGTTGGCGAAATAGGTCTAAAGCGGGTAAAAGGAACCCTTTTTTTTATTTTTTCACTAAAGGCTGATCGAGCCTTTTAAAAAATAATTTTTATGCTGGGGTCCGCATTGCAATGTAAATGGGACCTGTTTTTTGTGCTGGACTCAGTGAAATATTTTTATGTTGGGGCGCGCTTTAAGTGGGACCGGAAATATTTTTTATAAAAACTTTTTTAAAAGCCTAATTGGCCTTTTAAAAAATATTTGTGGCGGTGTGACCGGCGAAACGACCTGCTAAAAAAAAACGTAATTTTCAAAATACAAAAAAATATGCTATTTATTATATTTTACATAAGGAAAAACAAATACCTATATGGTTATATCTTTGTTAAAATGGTTAAAAATGTATAGATGTCATCGTTATAACGCATAGTTTTGTAATTTTTAAATTGAGTTGGTTCATTTTAAGGTCGGCGCGTCGCCGACTGACCCTAATTTATCCGGCGGCGTCCGAAAATAGTCGGCGGCAACTTCGTACCCCCTGGCCCGGACCTGTAGTTTACTATGGTTTTAGATATTTGTACAATTGTACGTAGTTTTATTTTTAAATCACAGAATTGGGGCCCCATTATGGGGCAGTGGACTTTAATGTCAAAATTTAATGCTATTTTGATGTAAAATTAGTTTATTAATCCTCACTTTTTACGCTTCTTCGAATTATTTACTGTTTTAGGTACATTTTATCTGTTGTTTAAATTATAATTTGCAAAATATTATTGAATATTGTAGGTAGTGATTGTGTTTTAAAAATAAAATAGATAATTTTTACTTATCTCTAACTTGTGAATTGTGTCTATCAATATTGATTCAGCCGTTGAAATATTGATGAGTTGGTTTATACGGTAAATTCCCACCTACCTGTTGTTTGAACATAACCTTAAAAACCACAAAACAGTGAAACGTCAGCAACATACGATAGTTTACCTGTTTTAAACTTTCTCCTTATTTTAAGGTAAGAAATTTGCATGTTTATTTGTTTGTTTGTTTAAATAATGATTTTTTTACGTTCGCTTTGGACCGAATGTCAATTTTATTTATTTTTTGCTCATTTTTGCCTCGTACACAAAAAAAATATTGTCATATCAGTTAGAAACGCTTTATGACTCAATAATAATGAGGTCCTCATTATTATTGAGTCATTAAGCGAGTCTGACATGAGGATTTCATACCTGGCTTTTTTTATTTTAAAAAATTAAAAATGTATTTTCTTTTTCAAAAACTTATTGGCCATGTTTACACCGTATGGGCTTTATTTTAAGTCCAGGTACTTTTTATCTGCCTATCTTCGTTTAAAGCATTTTGTAAACAGAAATAGGTAGATAAATAGTACCTGGACTTAAAATATAGTACCCACAGTGTAAACTAAGCCATTGAACATTTTTTCTAGAGAATTATTAAAGGTTATCGGTTTTCTTTCATAGCTATCCTATAATTAAATATTTGGCCACCTTTTGTATTTTTGCTTTTTTGGCAAAAAATATATTCATATTTTTTTATTTGGACTACAAGCTATTCACAGTAATCTACCTATATGCCAAATTTCAAGTGGCGTTCCTCCCCTTATAACTTGTTTTTTAATATTTTTTCTGCAAATTTAGAGTTTGACACTCGAGTCTGATGATGATGATGACACTTAAGTGTCACACTTGAAATCTCATGCATTCTCATGAAAAATATTGTTTTTTGAATTTCCCTTCCTTCATCAGGAATTTACAAACTTAAAAAACAGTGTATTCTCAAAAAAAAAATGTTTTTTGAATTTGTAAATTCCCGGTGAAGTTCCATATGGACTTAATCATCAAGTTACATGGAATTTCATAAGATTTCAAGGCACCTCATGAGATTTTATATGTATATTGGAACAGGTTTTCATCACAATTTTTTTTATAAGACCACATTTATTTTTTTGGGGTGCTGACTTGTAAAAATCCACATTTGACAATAATTTTTTATGTTAGTAAAAAAAGTCATCACCTCTTCAGATTTTCTGAATAGAAAAACTTGTCATACCCCCTTATGTCTGTACCATCGTTTTCATAATAAACGCTTACACCTAAAAATGTTACAGATTATATTGAACTTTATCAAGGTCTCTTTGACATTTATTTGTCAAATATTATTATGACATTACTTGTCAAAATAATTCACATTAGTTATGCCGCAGCTTACAAATTATCAAAAATGTATTATAACAGCAAGAATAAATTACGGGATAAGTGTACGTGAAATAGCCACTGAATTAAATGTTGCAAACAGCACTATAATGCGAGCAAAGAAAAAACTTGAGGAAACTGGACAGATTAGCAGAAAGCGGGGTTCTGTTCGAAGTAGAATGAGTAGTGCAGAAGATATGCAATTAATGAATTATCTGCGGGAAAACCCTTTCCATACCGGAGTCAGAGCAAGGGAAGAAACTAACTTTCCTGGGTCATAATGCTGAAGAATTACGACAGGCCATCATTGAGGCTTGGCACGCAAAAATTACACCAAATTACACAAACCAACTGTTAGAATTACAAAGAAGATTTTTTTATTTTTGATATCTTAAAATAAGTCACTCTTGATGATGTTTTTTTTTTCTTTATATTTTTGAAGACACTATTTTGAAGAAAAAACATTATCCCATGAACCGTAAGAGTTGTACAAAAAGTGCTTAGTGTTTTGGGAGTTTAAAATCAAGCAGGGCAAGTTATAAACAGTGACTTTTTTTGAGATCAAATCAAAAATAAAAAATAACTTCATAACTCTATCTGGAGACATACTGTATAAATATCATTTATAATAAAATTTGTTAACCTTTTTGCTTATAAGCATATATGCTTAAAGACAGTTATAGGACTTGCACTATATAATATAGACTGTACTTTAACCTTACTTAATTATTACGAAAAATGTCAGTGTCAATCTTAGTAAAGTACATATACCACAACTAAAAATTTAAAATGTTGGGGTACCTCAGGGTTCTGTGATGTGAGCGTTTTCTATGAAAATGATGGTACCATAGATAATTATAATTGTGTTGAATTTGACAAATTATGTCACACGACCACCCTTTCCATTAAGAACTTTACCCCATTGTGTTGTTTTATTTATTCTGTTTACAATTTGTTCAAAAATATTTTTTTTATACAGTTTACCTGTTTCAATATCTTATAAGCTTAGGGAGAGGTGCCCTTTAAGTTAGAGGTTCCATTTAAAAGAACAACCCTGTGTGTAGGGTTTTCAGAAAAAAAATTGAAATGTTTAGGGACAAAACATATTTTTAAGGGTGTAAAAGCCAAACGGTACATAGGTACTATCAAAAAAATGCTAAGAAAAAAAATTGTATTTTGAAAAAAATATTTATTTTTAAAAACTAAAAGTTTATTTTTTTTTATTTTTTAAAAAATTTATAATTTTTTTCTTTTAAAAAATATTTATTTTTTTATTTTTTTTTTGTTCTGAGCATTTTTTCGATAGGACGTACCATCAAGATTAAAATTCAGGGTGAGCCCCTAAAAATTTCGATTTTTTTTCTGAAACACCCTACCAGTGTATACTTTATGTAAATATGTTATTTTCAAACCCTGATACAAACTATTGGGTGTTAACCAATAAAATTAAGATTATTCTTCATTTGATCAATCCAAACGAAACTTGTGTGATTTATATAATTTTACATTGGCTATAAAATGGCGGATTCAATTTTTTTGTTTTACTTCCGGTTTCGCCGGAATTGGCATAAATATGGTTTTTTTAATGGCACACCGTGCAATTTTTTTACATTTTTTAATTCAGCCGAAAATCTATGTCGTAGAAAAATGAGATATACATAATTTACCTTCTTTTTACTTAATCTTCAAAGTAAATCATAAATTTGGTATAAGTAAAATAGCGGAAAATACAAATAAACTTTTCGTACGACCTAGTGTACACGAAATAAAGAAAAATGCATGTTCAGTGAATGTCAATGTTCACTATATATCCTCGTTTGGATATATTCATATCGCACGAGTCCATAGTGCATATTTGAATGAAATGACAACTATGCACACTCATTTATCCAAACGAGTACACTTAGCTTTGATTTTGACAAAAGTGGTTTGACGTTTATAAAAGTTTGAAATGTCAAAATTAAACACAGGCAATTTTTTAAAATATACATTTTTAAAGAGTCTAGACTGTAGATCGAACGAAAAATGTTGTTCGCAACTCGTTTGCGACAAGTCCTTAGTGCACTCGAATGATTTTTTGACTTCGCTTCGCGTCGTCAAAAAAACTTCATTCTCGTGCACTAAGGACTAAAGTCGCTTACTCGTTACGAAAACTACTATTACAGGGACATAAAAAAAGGAGTTCAGGGCAAAATTACGTTTTTTTTTAGCTCTAATTTTCTGTCACTGATCACATTTCTATTTTAACACGTTGACAGCCCCCATTAGGATGTTTTTCCGTCCCCAGACGTCAAACCGTTTTTTCATTTTTTATATATTAACCTCCCCAATGAGTCAAATATGATTCTATTATAAAAAATAAAAACACTTTAGCTAGACGTCCACTTTAAATAAATTACCTAGGCCACAGTGTTCAAAAATAAAACTAATGTTAACGGGTATAGCAATGAATCACATATGCTTCATGGACGTATGGGGTAAACGTATCATGAATCACATGTGATTCATGAGACTGTCAACGTGTTAATAGAATTATTGGCTGATTTCAAATGTAAAAAATTACAGGGTGTTCCATTAAAAAAAGCATATTTATGCCACTTCCGGCGAAACCGGAAGTGAAACAAAACAAATCAATCCGCCATTTTATAGCCAATGTAACATTATAAAAATCACCCAAGTTTCGTTTTTATCAAATAAAGATTAATCTTAATTTTGGGGGTAAACATAAATAACTCACGGTATACTCCGCGCATTACCTATCTGAGTTGATGATCATTTGTTTCTTGTTGTATGGTTGGCAGAATAAATTTAGTTCCCTATGTAAGGTTGCTATCTTGTTTCAAATACATTGTCAATCAAAACATCATTTTGACATTTACAAAAAAAAATCCAAATAAGTTGCTTTAGCAAGAAGAAATGACAAGAAAAGTCCTTAAAAAGGAAACTAAAGCATCAATCTATAAATATTTTGTTTAAATGAAGCAATATAATGCAGTGCTCAATAAAATTTTAATGTAAACGCTGTACCAGAAAATTTTTAAGTTAAAATAATACTGGTCTATAATTTTATTCAAAAAATATAATTTAAAGTATCGATCACCAGCTTAGGTAACGTAAAATTTTATTTTAATCACATTGTGAATAAAAATTTACTTTCATTATAATTTTAAACAAGCTTTCACTTTTTAAAAAGATTATTTTATTATTTTTCAGACGTAAAATGTCAGTCAAAAAGTTTAACCCAAATGTTAAAAATTGTCAAAAGCACAATGGACAACAAAAATATCACTAAAAGTCATTTTTAAACCACTAATCATAGCTTCCTTGATCCAATTTGTTACTCAGATAGATAATGCACCGAGTTTATATCCAAGTATTGCGATTTCAGGTAAGAAATGCCTCAGAAAAGCGGAAAGGTGAAGGAAACTGCAAAAGAAAAGAAGCAAAGAAAAAAGGAATTCGCAGAATCACAAAAACAATTTTATACATTGGTTCTTCCTGCGTTAGGAGCAGTGTTTATTTTTATTGTAGCCTATGTGTATATTAAAACACGGCCAAGAAATACATACATTGACTGATTTATTAATTAAATAATGCTAAAATTTATACAAATAAAATAAATATGATAAAAAATTACTTTGTATATTTTCATCTAGTATAAATACATAAAAAAACTTCACATTACATGGGAAATATTACAAAACATATATATACACAATGAGGGACAAAATGTTTAATTTCTTTCACACAATCACTGACACATATCACACATGTTCATCAAATACATTTTTGGAATTATTTACAAGTCTACACAGTACTTATAGCCCAAGTCAAATGGTACCGTGGAAATAGCTCAAAATCTGTTTTTGTCTCGAGGTGTAGCTCAAGGAGGAGTTGTCAGTAATTAGCATTCAATTGCTCTACAACACGTACGGTGTGTGTATTGTATTTTCGCACAGAAATCACAAATCAAAGCTATGAACTTTCTATAAATATATAGTCGAACTGCTCACCACAAATGCTATCGCGCGCGCTCCCTGGATAAAGGTGTCAGAAGAGCTTGCGAAGGAATAAGGTAATATATCTTTATCATGTGCTGGTCTTTAATTACAGTTCAATTTTTTTCGCATTTAACCCTCAGTTTTTACATTTGGTTGTACACCTAGTTACGAAAACGAGCTATGTTTGTATCCCCTCTTTTTTTTTCAAAGAAACTGTTAGTTTCTTTTCCAGTAAAAAACTATTTCCACGTGAACCTTATTTTATCTGTTCAACGGACTACAAGTTTATCACAGTAAGTCTGATATGGCACCACCGAACCAGGCAAGCACAATTGGCAGAATATATTGGACTAAAGCGCTCGTCAAGCACAAGTTATTCGTGGGCGATGCTCCGGACGTGTGCTCGGGCTCCTCGCTCGTCGTGGAGGTGGATGTCGTCGAGGACGACGTCGAAGTCTCCTCCACCGCCTCCCTGGAGGTGTCTTTGTCCTCCGTCGTGAATTCTATGCCTCCATCTCCTGAGCCTGAGCCAGAACCTTCATCAGGTTCCTCCTCGTCGAGAATTTCGACTTCCTGGCCGTGGTACGCTTTCCGTAACTTCTCGGTTACTATTTTTATAGTGTACATGTGTTGGCTGATGATGGGCGATTCTTGGGTTGATACGTGTTTGGCTAGTTTTGGCTGGTCGAATAGACCCATGGAGGTTCCGTTCCAACATTCGGAACTTTGGCTTGGAGACGCGAAAATTGTTTGATTGTTGCAGTATTGGTATGGCAGTTGAACCCAGAACTGCATTGTATCTTTGATTTTCTGAAAACAAAAATGCGTTGTAGTTTATTGCTCCAAAAATATTGTAAATTATATTTTTCTTCAAGCATACTAAAATGTTCATATTTTATAACTGAACACACTAGTTAGAAGTGATCTATTTTTTTACAGTAAAAAAATGAGTTCATTGTTGTACGCCGTAAAAAAAAGTTAGTTAGCACAACCACCACTGGCGGCAGTACTCTTTGACTTTGATAACAGCCATACTTCAAACTTGTTTGTTTATTATGTAAACAGGTGGTTGACTCGAGATTCTGTCAAAAACCTTGTGTGAAATTGATTAAAAATGATTGAAGAAAAATATGTTTATACACCTACAAATCTCTCCGAAATTGCAAATGCTACATCAGACAAGTTACCATCGAAATCGCGAAAAGTGTACGATTTAGCCTACAAAAAAAAATTAAAATGAGCTAAGGAAGGTTTAAGTTTATTTCAAAAGAGTTTTATTGGCCTATTTTAATAAAAAAAAAACATACTTTATTACTGAATAAATTAAATTCAAAAATTAATATTTAAAAAAATATATAGGATGCTTGAAGAAAAAATAGTATGTTTCACTCAGAGGAAAAGTGCTTTTTTTACTCGTCTGTAGTTTCCGGACTCCGCTTTGCGTAGTCCGTAAATTCTACAGACTAGTAAAAAAAGCTTCACTTTTCCTCTTAGTAAAACAATATACTATTTTTGTAGTGTGTATACACATTCTAAATTTGAAGTTTATATTCAAAAGTTACATTTAAAAGAATAACCTTGTATATTTGGATTTTTAAAAAGTTGAGAAAATCTGTGTCCCATTACTCATAACCGACATAATATTAGCACTTGAAATTCCTGAATTGTATATATCTATAAAAAAATACCGATTCATTAATTTACAGTTTACAATGTCTGTTTAAAACAAACGTAAATATGTTCACATGGCGTGTTTTTCGTGGAAACAATTTAAAATAATTTTAGATTTCCAGATACAGGTTCTATTTTGGTTTGTACTCGTTAAAAAATTGTTTCAATAACACAGTATAAAAATCATTAAAAAATGTATTTTTAAGTTTTTTAATAATCTACTAACAACCATGTACTAATTATTGCTTTTTAAAAATTAAATATTTTTGTAGCGATTCCTAAAAATGACAAAAAATAAAAAGTCACACGTTAACCCCCCAAGATTAAATGACCTCCAATCAGGGGCGGATTTATTTTAAGGGGGGCAAATATGTTTACATGCCGTGTTTTTCGTGTAAACAATTTAAAATAATTTTAGATTTCTAGATACAGATTCTATTTTGGTTTGTACTCATTAAAAAATATATTTTTAATTTTTTTAATAATACACAAACAACCATGTACTTACTAATTATGGCTTTTTAAAAATTAATTTTTTTTGTAGCGACCCCTAAAAATGACAAAAAAAATGGTAAGTCACACATTAACCCCCCAAGATTAAGTGACTTCCAATATAATTTTGCAATAGCGTCTTTTTCTTCATGTCATATAAAATATACAAACAAGCCGTGAAGATATGTAATGCTACGCATTCCATTATATACTATTCACAGTAAATGGTATATTGCATTTTTCCAAATAAGTGATTAAAAAAAAATATTTAAAAAATTACATTACAAAAAAGATCATTTTTTTGAAAAACCACAAAAAAATCTCTAAAAAAATGTTGAAAAAAAAATTTGTGAAAATGGTTTTTATTTTTTTAAAAGTTACTTTAAAAAACCACAGGGACCTTGCCCTCATAGAACTTGATTTTTCCTGAAAATTTGGAATCGATCCGATCATTTTTTTTTGTCCATGACGTTTTTTGGCGATTTTGGAAAATTCAAAACTACCGTATAATACTATTCTGTGCCAAATTTCAGCTCAAAAATTAAATTAGTGACCACCCAACTTCATTTTAAATGTTTTTTTACATACCGTTTTAATTTCTCCAATCAATTTTTCCAGTGTCGGTGTAGTGTCCACTTTTTCAACTTTCTTATGCTTCTTCCTACCACTAATTTTAATCGGTGCATATTGGTCCAATTCTATATTATGATCCTCCTGAGGAGTGCTGTACTCTGCCTTTCTTTTTGGCCTGAACAGTGTCGGTTTTCCGCATAAATTGTAAATTTTCTGCGAAACTTCTTTGCCGCTTTCCTGGAAGTTCATTATCGCCTCTGATATCTTGATGTTGATTGGTTCGACCACCGCTTCCACGTTGTACGGACCCAACAGCCTGTCGGCCACCTTATCAATGGCATCTGTAAAGAAACATAACGGTACTTTATTCGTTCGAACTGATAAGGAAAATGCATTGATTCAAAATTAGGCGTATGAAGTTTGTTTAATATCCCTTTATTTTCTTAAAATTAATAAAAAAATTATTTTATATTATTGAATTTTTCTTATTTTCAGTCAGTAATTAGTATTCAATTGCTCTACGGTGCGTGTTTACCGCGTGTATTGTACTCTCGCACAAAATCCACAAATCAAAGCTATGTACTTTCTATGAATATATAGTCAAACTGCTCTCCCAAGATGCTATCGCGCGCACTAGTATAGAAGTGTATCTACAGCATTCTAGAGAAGGAACACTAGATCTAGTCAGAAGAGCCGACTGAAAGTAACCCCCCATCCTCTCTTTAAAAGTTGGAGAATCTGGGTTATAAAAGTTGGAAGGTGTTGTCTATTTTTTTATGCCATTGTTAAAATGTTCTAAATATACTGTAGTTACTTTCCATACAACTGAGTACTTTTTATGGCTTAGCATATTCAGGGGTTAACTGGACCATTTATGTCAATATTAATTAGTTCGGGGTTAACTGGGCCATGTCCAGTTAACCCCGGACCAGTTAACCCTGAGATATATCTAATATTTAACATATTATGTTGTCCATTTTTATGTTAGAATTAAATCTTATTTTATTTCAAATCGTTTTTATTCACAATAATTACAATACAACACATTTTTGTTAGTGGACCAGTTAACCCTGAGTAGTGGTCCAATTAACCCTGCCCTGTGGGGTTAACTGGTCCAGCGGTGTTAACTGGTTTATCGTTAATAACTTTTTTTATAAAAATAATATTTGTTTAAAGTATTAATATGTTCTAACTATAGTAATAATCTACCATTTGCTATAGAAAATATTTTAAAATTGTTTACAGGTTTTTCAAAAACTCGATATGAAAAAAAGCGGCCCATTTAACCCCGACTTCCCCTATAATATTTCATATTAATTTCCTTACCAACATAACTATCCCAGGCGCTGTTGAACTGAGCGTGATGTCGAAAACATGTTTCCAAGGTGGCGGAACAATAACTTGAGCACGCACCTGCACCCTGTTCACCCTTGCAGATGCCGCAGAATTGCATTCTGGTCATTTCTTGCAGACATTCCTCGTCCATTTTGAGATCGATCATGCTGGAGGCAATGTTTGCTCCAACCTGTAAAGATTTGTAAAAAGTCCTGGTGGCTACGAACGACCTCCGTAGCTGGACCCCGAGTTTTTTCGGGACATCCCCAAAAGGCTTCAAGTCAGCCATCTGATCAGTAACACATTCCAAATATTTCTCGTCGAATGTATACTGAGCATTTATCACAGTGAACATACGTTGGTACAGTATACCAAAAAATGTGTCCATAGTATCGGACAGTCGGACCGTTCCTTTTTTGTAGTAGGTTTCTAGTTCTATGAAAAAATCGTTAAAAACGTCCGAGTTTTCCATGTATATTTTTCCGTAAGTTTTCTTGAACATCTCGTGGAATTCGAGTTTTGAGGTTTTCATCATGTCGAGGAAAAATTCTGAAAAAAAGAAAATCCAGCATTATTTTTCAGGATTTAAGATTCTGTATTTAAATGCGAATGCCAATTTTACTGGGTATCGATTTTTAATAAACGGCCTATTTTTATCCAAAATTGGACCGCTTTTAGCAACAAATAGGCCCATTTTAAGCTAAGGTATTTTTAGAAAAGATCTATTTTTAGCAAAGGTCTTTTTTAGCAAAGGTCTATTTTTATCTGATCGCCCCCTCCCTTTGTAGTACCCCTAGGTCCGATGTCCGATACACACAAAATCTCCAGAAAATATTACTTTCAGGGTACCTATTCTTGACTTTCGGGGAGTAGAAAGACTGACAGAACAACGCTTAGAATATGATGCATAGTGTTGAAACCAATAAAATACGATCACAACAAAGAACTTTTACCTCAAGAAGGAACATGATGAAATCTACCGTATGCTTTGTTTGAAGCGTGAACCAACTACGGTGAGGGGCTGGTGGGGAGTGACTATTGTTTACACTTAGTACGCGTAAAGAGAGAGAAAGAATGTGTAAACTCACAGTCTAATGTCGTAAAATGACTGACAGGGGTACAGTGTTGCCGATTGTAAACATATACTTTGGATATTTTATTGTAAATTTTAAGAAACATTAGTTCTGTATGAGTTTTATATGAACTAGTAGTTTAATTTTAATAGATTTCAATATACTATATTATTAAACATAATTATAGTATGCACAATAAAGTTTTTTTACATTTTTAATTTAAGTATAATGATTTGAATTCATGATAAGGTGGAAACTACGCAACATCGCTACTAGGTAGCCTGAAAGTCGACTAGCGACATCTACATTTTACACCACAAAGCTGTATCGCGTTTCTGTTAGTAAATAAACAAACAAAAAGATGACACCTTCATAAACATTGGTCACAACCCAAGACTCGTTTTTGAAATGATAAAATTTATCATTCTACTGCCCAAAAGATAAGAATAGGTACACTGAAAGTAATCTTTTCTGGAAATTTGTGTATTGGACATTTCCTTTTATTTTTTATACTTTTTTAAAACGTTCTGCCTCCTATAGCTTTTTTATTGTTTATTTTTTTTAAAATTGGTAGGATTTTCAATGTAATAAAAGTAACTTTTCCTAAAAATATTTTTCTCGGGTGCTTAAAAAAAAACGTGACATCGGAAGGATAGACGTACATTTTCAATATTAAATTTTTCATGAAAAACATTTGTATCTAAGATTTTTTGTCTATGACGTTTTTTGGCGAGTTTGAAAAATTTAAAACGTATTATAATCTTATTTTGGGTTTTTTTACTTACCATCAAACTTCTTTGCTCTCGTGTCTATCAAAGACGACAATTTTAACACAGAATCTCTTAAATATTTATCTACATATAACTGAATGAATTTTAACATATCATTTTCTAGTTCCCTGTTGCAGCACGAATCGGCGCCACATATCGCCCCTATAACAAAAGAAAAACGTACATTAATCATCATTTCACTGTTCGCAATATATTAAGATAAATTTCTCAAATGGAGTGGACAAATACAAGTTTATTACCAAGGAGAAAAGTATTACTTAAATTACACGGGCACACAAAAAAATGTTTGTTCAGAAATTTTAAAAACATCTATATCAGAATCAGATTTACCCCAACTTTAAAAAATGTTGGCCCTTAAAAAAGGTAATTTTGTTTTTGTATATCGGAAGCATTTTGCTTGAAATGCATGAAATGCACCCAGATAGCACATAATAACTATTAGATATCAAGGGAATATACTTTCTGGATATAGAGTATATGCATTGGACAGCCTGGATAGCCATTAGATATCCCATGGACATCAAAATGTCCAGGATATCCATGAGATATCCAGCGGACATCTAGTTTTTTAACCTCCCTAAAGTATATCCACTAGATATCCATCATGGATATCCATGATGGATCTCTAATGGATATCCAGTGGATATACTTTAGGGAAGTTAAAAAAATAGATGTCCACGGGAACTCGTGGATTTTCCAGTATATAGGCGGACATTTGGATGTCCATGGAATATCTAATGGCTATCCAGGCTATTCAATAGATATACTCTATATCCATAAAGTATATCCCCTGGATATCTAATAGTTATGTGCTGTTTGGGCAGGAGAAAAACTTATACCTGGGGGTCTATTCTCGTTCCGAGCGGATTTCCGTGACATGGGCGGAGCTGTTGGCTTTCATGGTGAATAAAAAACACCGAAATGGAAATAGCTACCATTTCATAATAATTTCAACAAAGTGATATTTGCACTAGTGCAAATCATCAGTGTAATTTTTTCTTGTGAAGAACCACTATTAATAATATCCCAACATTTATACTGCCCTCCTTAGTTAAAACGTCCTAAGATTTTGGTCATTTTCGCCTTATATACCGGTTTTTACATGCCATATTTATCTATTTTTCAGGGTTCCCACCAGGGAAACCAAAAAAGTCAGGGAAATTGAAATTAAAACCTGGAACCCAGGGAATTTGGCCATTTATTCGAAAAATTTAGGGAAATAGCAGTGTTAGTTAGGACGTTTTAACTAAGAAGGGCAGTATACTAAGCGATTTAAAAATACATTGTATCAAACATTTTAAGAGGTTATTAAAAATATAAAAATTCGTCTGGAGAGCATAAAGTGGGTCTAAAAGGTCTTCCAAGGGAGACTCTAAATGTATTGGAGTGAGATAGTTATGCGGAAAACTGTTTCTAGTAGGTAGGTCACTGGGTATTTTCCCGATCATTACGGTGGATAGTCCTATTGTTAATGTTTTTAACATTGTAATCGCAGGTATACTGTTTTTTTTCTTTATCTGTGGAATCCCCATAAGGATATAATTCCCGGATCAATAGTCTTAAATCGCCCTTTGGATATTAAATCTCAAAGGTCCGGTAAATAATATCTTCCAAGATAATCTTGAGTGGTAAATAAAAACCACTCGACTGTATGAGCCTCATATTATGGGGGTTATTGTGTGTGATGCTTTAAAACATGCAACTGAATATTTCAATGCGCAAACATAAACTTTATATTCGACTGTCAGTAAATATTATACCGTAAAACGGGGCTATTTGGGCTCCGCGGGTCTATTTGGGTCATTTTAAAAGATTCAAGTGCTGGTAAAAAATTAACAATGAACAAAATAGGCGCATATATTTCATATAACTGTTTATTAAAGTATATTATGTATGTTTGACTATAGTCATATAGTTATTTTAGCTAGTTTAAGGGGACTTTTCGTTTCATAATTGGAAAAAAATAAACTTTTTTTTTGTGAAAAGAATATTGTATTTATTGAACTGATTTCTTTTGGACATATTTATAAAACATATTAAGAATATAATATTTTTTTTGCATTTTTAGTACTAATTGACCACTTCAGACGCCCTTCCAAAAGACACTTTTTAAACGGCTCCACAGTTTTGGGCTTCCTGTAACACATAGAGTAAAAATTCCAACGGGATTCTATTCATAAGACTAAATACTAGTAACTAAACCTAAAAAATATTCAATTTTTAATGTTTTTATCATTTTATAAACATTTTTCTGAAAAATGAAAAAAAAAACGCCATTTCATAAATTCTAACTTAATAAATATAATGTAATAAGTTATTACTAATACGTTATTAGTAATAACAAACTAAAAAATATACTCCTATACATTTAATTCATGAATTAAAGAACGGTGAACAATTAAAGTCTTAAGGAATGTCGTTTACTGTCTTTCGCAGCGTCAGGGTAGAAGAGGTCTCCACACTTTCCAGGTATAGAGCAGGTTTTCTCGAAAACAGGTATAGCATACCTGAAATACCAAATTACTGAACATAATCTGAGATTATATACACATTTGAACAAGTTTAAACACGAAATTAGCAGTAGGAAGGACAATAATTGAGAAATGATTCATACAATGGATCCACAACAAGCCGTGAAGATATACATTGCATGTCTAAATCCGCCCCCTCCTTAACTTCTAAAGGGCTTAACATATTAGCTTAAAATTTATTAAGAACACGTTTGTAAAATAACCCAAATAATTTTTTGGTTTATATTTGATATATTTAGAAGGCACAATGGAGGCAGACGGGAAAGGGGCGACTTTTTTTTAGAGAAAAGGGGGTACATCATTTTAGAGCTTATTATATTTTCTATTTTTAACATATAATTTTTATTTTTTTTACTTTTTTTAAAGGTGTTGAATTTTAATTTATTTGTTTTGTTGAAAAATATTATTTTTTTTAATTCTTATTTAGGTATATCATTTAAAATTAGTTAAAAGTATAATTAACGTGTTTGTATTATGAAATTAATCGTTAACCAATTTATTTTTTTGATTTTTTTAAAGAATTTTGATGAAAATTCCCATTTTCAACACTTTTTTAACCCTATCAAAAAATTATTTGAGTTATTTTATTTACGTGTTCCAATTATCTTAAGCCGTTCAAAAGGGGACATATTTTTGACACGCACTTTGGTACTAAATTTTTTTTATTTTAAACAAATATTTCTTTTTTGGGGTCCGAAATGTAGGTATAGTAGAGAAAAAGATGCTTGCAAAACAACTTTACACTACGATATTTCAAGAAATCTCTGACATAGAGACTTGAAATTTGGAACAAATTTTGTTTACTACTTAGGAAATCTTTGTTCCGAATTTCAAGTCACTGGGTCAAACCGTTTGTGAAATATCGTAGTTTAAACTTGTTTTACAAGCGACTTGCATCTTTTTCTCTTCTATATAATAATAATTTCTGTGAAGCTGCGAGGAGTATAATAAAAAGGTTGAACGTTTTTTAATGGAAAATGTACCCCAATAAATATATCAATGTTTTAATAACGTCGTAAATATATTTTTTTTCTAGTTTGATCGGAGCATAAACCTATTACTTAGTTAGTGTTTATGCGCGGATTTAACGGAACTAACTACAAGTTAGTTAATTATCACGTGTGCACACTGGCATTTTTAGTGTGTAAATATAACGAACTGGCTATCTAAACGTCCGACGTAACATAACCTAATTCTTTGATTTAGTTTTTAAGTCTGCTTGGACTTTTTGTTGCTAATGGGGAGAGGTGGGGGGGGCTATCCATATAAACGGGGAGACTACAATTCTGACGAAAAATATACCTTAAAAGGTTTAAAAACCCTAAAAATGAGACAAAAATCACTAAGCATGTGCAGTGACGTGATTATTAATTAATTTTCCTAGTTAATTCGGAACATAAACCGACCATTAGATGAAATGCCTGATTAAATAAAATTGATTTTATTTTAAATAAAATTAATGGGATTATGATGTCAAATTAAGTTGTATTAGGTATTTGGTTTTATAATAATCTCGATAGTATCAATACACATTATTTATTATGACATCAACCGATGATTTATTATAAATATTGTCTGAAATTAAAAAAAAACACACACACTCAGGGCCGGCGCAAAATATTTGGTGGGGGGGGGTTGTAGAGCTCAAAAGCCAATACAAACCCACTGAAAAAAAACGCAATTTTAACCTGTAAAGGGTTTTTAATATAGGTTTTGGGCGTATCGGAAATTTATTTTTACAATGTAAGTATGTAATAAGGGAACGTTCAAGTATTACGTAACGCTCCTAGGGGGGGGGGTCATTTTGGAGTGTTACGCCCATGTTAATGGTATAGGAAAATAGCGTTACAGGGGGGGTCCAAAATGATCAAAATTTGCGTTACGTAATACTTGAACGTTCCCTAACTACATTGTAATTGTATGACTTGGTAAGTATTTGGAGCACCTCATTTTAGCAATTTTTTTGGGGCTTCTAGCACCCAAATGAACTGGATCCAGAACCTAGCGATTTGGAAATAACTGAAGTGAAATTTACTGTAAAATCAGCTGGGAGAAAATAACTTGTCGAAAGTTTTCACCAGTTCCTCAACTATATCAGTTTTAAGTCGTTGATAAGGGGCTGTCCATAAATTAGGTAACGCGCCTAGGGGGGGGGGGGTCAGAAAAATTGTTACAGTTTGTGACAGGGGTGAGGGGGGGTCTAGGTAAACGTTACGTAACGATATTTAATAAATTTAATGTTTATTTCCTAAGCTTGGCAGATGTATTTTTATTTCAACATAAATTACTATTTAGTGGCCCATAATTCCCTTTTTCACACAAAAATTGACGAAACTATGCATATTTAAATAATATTGTAATCAGTAAAAAAACTGTTGACATTGATATTAAAAAAAAAAAATCTTACGGCCCTGTTCTTGCCGATGAATCATCGGCGATAATACATTTTCGCGCGCAACGTGTACTCACAGAACACCAATGTGTGTACTATTTTGTGTACCTGTGCATAAACAATATACGTGTTATACATATGTGACACTCAGTGTAAAAAGAGGTACCTAGTATTTTTTTCCTGTGTGATATTGATTATAA
This sequence comes from Brachypterus glaber, assembly GCA_958510825.1. Taxonomy (NCBI): domain Eukaryota; kingdom Metazoa; phylum Arthropoda; class Insecta; order Coleoptera; family Kateretidae; genus Brachypterus; species Brachypterus glaber. The sequence goes on from OY294052.1 coordinate 6,998,150, forward strand.
ATATTTTTTTAAAGTTTGACTGACTTTTTCGTTTAAGTACATTAAGTGCTATATGTATTATTATAATAAATATGTATCATTTTTACACCGTCTTTTTACCGTCTTGCATTATGCGGAATTCTGTATCAAGATACAGGGTGATCCATAACTGGCATGCCAAAATTTAAGAGGTGATTCTACATCCAAAAATATGAAAAAAAGTTTCTATAAAGGTTGGTCCGGAAATGAGCCCGAAGGGAGCTACGGCCCTTCGAAGATGACGTATTGAATGGGGAACAAAAAAAAGCACCAATAAAATTTTAATGCTGCAGGGTGATTCTTCATTTAAAACTGAGCAAAAAAGTATTATACACCAAAACACCTAAATTTAATATTAAAGGAGTAATAGCCTTTTAAAAAGTAACGTTTTTGGTGGTACAAAATGTTACTTCCTCTTAATTGCATTTTTTTTTGATAACGGTTGCTCCTACAGTGTTACACTATATGATATTTTATATGTATTTTTACTCTAGAAATCTATATTTTTTACAACAAATCCAAAAAACATATACATAGAAAAGTTTGGGGCAAAAATGTTTTAAGCCTCATATATTTTGTCCGTCTGGGCACGCCTCTGGATAAATTAAAAAAATAAATTAACATAAACTTATTGCCCTTATTAATACTAGTATACATGCAAAAGCTCGCCGCTCTAGCTTAAACGGTACCCGAGTTATAAATTAAAAACCTTATTTTTATTACAATTTTAAAGGGCCCTAGATCCCTTAGGGCTCATTTCCGCACCAACCTTTATAGGAACTTTTTTTATATTTTTGGATCTAGAATCACCTCTTAAATTTTGGCATGCCAGTTATGGATCACCCTGTATGTTAGAAAAAAATTCAAATTAATATATTGTTACGCGTTACAAATGGGGGGGGGGGGGTGTTGGTAAATGTGACAGTTTGTTACACGGGGGGGGAGGGGTCAATTTTTTTGAAAAATTGCGTTACGTAATATATGGACAGCCCCTAATATGCCTTTTAGAATTTTTTTCTGTGTGTCCTGTGCATGGTATCATCGCTGCCCATATTACCTTTCCAGTTGGTTGGAATTCCGAAACCGTTAATTAAGTTGAAATCGCTTTTTATCATATCTTATCGAACCTTTAAAAGGCTGCGTTTTCTTTGCCTTGTAAAGTAATATTGCCGAATTCTACAGGTATCGAGTATAAGGGTAAATCTATAAGAATGTTGATTTCATTTTGTTTTCCCATACAAATAAAAACTGTAACTATAATTTAAATTCATAGTGTACCGAGTTCAAAAAGTGAATGAAAACTATTCTCAGAATAGGTACTATATTATGAAATTAGTTTCTATAGTCGGTGTCACATTTATAGTAGAATGTTTACATTTAAAACAGATTAATGTGAGACAGGGACGTAATTAAATTTTATTATATTAAATACGCATTTCTCTTTTATAGCTCGATGCACAGAACACAAATAAAACAAATTAAAGCCGGTCCAATAAATATTTATTGCTACAAATGCTTTGTGGGTGTGGCTAAATCTTTTGTGAAATATGATTGGATAGGGTCGAACGTTAACTGGCTATATAAGTCTACGTGGACTGGATAAAAATACATGAGCCTGTCTCTTAAAGACCAAACAAATTACAGATGATGATGCTGGCAATAGAGAGATAAAAATACATTAGTTTAAATGAGTCTAAAGTTATGAAACGTACCGATTGGACGAACAGTTTGACACGCGCCAGATAAAAATAATCGCTGTTAAAAAAATACTCTTATAACTCTGGCAGAGACTATAAATTAAGGTTTTAGTACACGAGAAAAAAAACTGGTTAGCTCAGAGTGCACTAAAAGTTATTTACAAACGAATTTCATGTACTATTTTATCTACGTTCTACAGACTTCTTCAAAAAAACGAAAAAATTAAAATGGATACACTGACATTTACCTGAGTAGAAACAAGTACTGTCAAAATGGAAAAACTAAAGCAATCGCATTTCATAATATCGTCAAAAAACACTAGTATTGTAATGTGAATATTAATAATCCCAAATGTGTGCTAAATGTGTACAAAGTAGAACTGTTTTTAAAAATATATTAAAATAGTTCTAATAAGACATGTTTCGCTTTTGTACAATACAGATTAGGTATTTTCAAGACAACTGAAAATTAGTAAATGATCCCCGTACCCCCTTTCCATTAATTAAAAAATCAAATATATGCCAAAATATAGTTTGTCTTCCAATTCCAATAATGGCATTTTCCATACGATAGTTTGCCAGCTCAATCTAATATAATTTTCGGCCTACGCAAAACCGTCTCACTCTGTAGTGATGTTTGCGCAGACGCCAACTTATAAAAAAATTATCTTTAAAATTTATTAAAAAACTGACTTACATGTTCAACAGTTCCAAGTTAAAATTTAACATCACACAATAAAAAAACATAAATATTCACGATTCACTTAAAACTTTACTATTAAAGTAATATTTTCACGAAACAACATAAAATTAAATAAATCAAGTCCTGTGCATATCTACGATAGCAGGCTGATGCAGGAGTAAATCCGCCTAAGCGGCCACATCCGTATCTTGATAGTTTGTCTTGTTTCGTTTAAATATTAGCTTGTTCGAAGTTACGAGGAGAAGGAGGGCGCGATTTTTGCACTCCACTGCATAAAAGCTTATTTTTAAAATTAAATGTCGGCGAATATAATTTTAAGTATTATATAATGCCTAAACAGAAGAACGCCAAATTAAAAAAGCCATAAAAAGTCATATAAACGTTTTTTACAGCTTTTATAAACTAGTTTACGAGTTTTAATTTGATTGGATCATTTTATCGCCGCAATTTTTAAATAAATATTCTTAACCACTTGACATCTCAATTCTGTCAACCTGACCTTAATACATTATTTACGACAGCATCAAAGCAATCCTTACATACTTCATCAATTAGATGTTTCCTCAATTTATTTCTTCGTAATTAAATTAGGATACAGATAATATAAATCGTCAAATATATTAAAACAAAACGAACAATACGGGTGTCAAATATTTTATTGCAGGGTGACCGCTGGCCACACATTTTTTTTAGATTGGAGGTGTTTTTTATCAGGATACTTGAATGAATACCGTTTGCCGCTCTGTATTTATGAATTTAATCAGTATGGTGCAATTTTCAAGTCTTTGGATCAATGCGTTCGCGAGTTATGGTGGTCACAAATTCCAGGAAGTCCGATCGACAGATAGATTTTTTCGCGGTGATCACGTTTTTTACTAACACAGGACTTCATTCAAAACGAGATTTTTCATGTAATTTTTCAGTGTGGCATGTAATTTTTCAATTTGACATGCAATTTTTCAATTTGACATGTATTTTTACAACGATTTTACAATTATACATGAATATTTCGTGTAATTTAAATGTAATAATTATTTACATAAAATAGTAAAATTACATGTAAAATTAGGTATATGTAAAATCACGTAAATTTTTCATTAATCTCCATGGAATTAGCATGACCAGTTTCGTTCTCATGTTATATCATAATTTGTTGTATAATTGATCTAATTTATAAAATTAAGATTATTATTATTATTATCATTATTATTATTATTATTATTATTATTATTATTATTATTATTATTATTATTATTATTATTATTACATTTACATGCAGAATCGCTGGAATAGTCGGTGTCACATTTATAGTAGTATGTTTACATTTAAAACAGATTAATGTGAGACAGGGACGTAATTAAATTTTATGATATTAAATACGTATTTATCTTATATAGCTCGATGTACAGAACACAAATAAAACAAATTAAAGCTGGTCCAGTAAATATTTATTGCTACAAATGCCTCGTGGGTGTGGCTTAATTTTTTGTGAAATATGATTGGATAGGGTCGAACGTTAACTGGCTAGAATCAGTCCACGTGGACTCGATAAAAATACATTAGTTTAAATGAGTGTACAATTAATTATGCAACGTCCCGATTGGACGAATAGTTTGACACGCGCCAGATAAAAATAATCACTGTTAAAAAAAATTCTCTTATAACTCGGGCAGCAACTGTAACTACATGTTGATTTTTTACAGTGTAGTATCAATTTCAAAAAATAACTATAGATATAGATATGCAAATAAATTATAAAAAAGTTTATTTATCCAATACATACAGATAATAAGACAATTACCAGCTTTATTTTAAATAGATAAATTCAATAATAATCCCCGCGTGTCTTTTACTTTATTGAGTGGATAATTATTTATTTTACCCACTCAACTCTCACTTGTCAAATTATTTTCTTGCAAATGTCATTAAAATTTTTAATAAAAATATGAATTCCTAAGCTATTTATTGGATAAAACCTTGTATGGCACTCATGGGTAAACCGATATTGCCCTCTCGAAAATTAACCTGCGAGGCATCAGCCAAGCAGGTTAATTTTCTCATGGGCAATATCTTACTTTACCCACTAGTACCATAAATAACTATTAAAAATACTTCCTTAGAAATTAGCATAAACAATCCTTTAATATGAATTACCCATTCATATTTCTGAAGTAGGTATTCAATAAAATTCAATGATAATTCAACCACGTAATTATAATATTAAAAGGTTCTCAATTATCGGGTGTTATCTGGTCGAAATTCCTTTTGAAAAAATATATTCCCATTGTGCGTGACGGGTACGGTTATTTTTTTGGACCACCTCATTGACTGCTAAGAATGCAACCACGGTCAGGGGCGTACACCTATTAAAATGAAGCTTCGTAGTATACTCGCACCTGACAATGGAGATAATAAAAAATACTGCCTCTAACAAAAGAATACTTTCTTCTATTGTTTATGTAAAAAAAATGAAAACTTTTATCGAAAAAGAAAAAAAATTAAAAAAATGTTTTTACCCCCCTTTTTATTAAAATCAATTCTTATTTTAAAGACTTTAGCGTAAGAGGAACAAGGGACAGGAAAAGTTGGCAAAAAAATAACCTGAGCTCAGATGACACTCTCTGCTAAAGCAGTCGTTGCATTTTCGTCATTGGGATTAATATTCGTAAAGTTTATGTAAAAAACCACCAATAACTAACCTAGTATCACTTATGATATTACCCCTGACAGTATTTTGAAATCCTTTCGTGTTGGGCGACGCTGTAAAAGTTTCAGTGTGGTCCAGGCTGTGAGCTCCAGAGCTTTAAAAGCAAAAGTATGCAGCCTCTTATGCTCGAGATGTCTATCTACCTTTGGTATGTACCTGTCTATGCCCTGAAGTAACTATCAATGAATCATATCAAGTATACTAACTAGGCCAAATTCAAGAATTAAACTATTATATCGTCATGTGAGGATTATAGTGTTCTATATCCATAGCAAATTCAATGGATAAAGTACACTATAATCCTCACATGACGATATTCTGAGGTTGTTTCGAATTTTCGAAAATTTTCAAAAATCGTCCTAGACAAAAAATTCTTGGATATAAATTTGTTTCATGAAAAAATAAGAAACTTTTTTTCAAACGTCTGTCCGTCTGTCTGTCGGTCTGTCTGTTCGAGTTTTGTGAATACGATAACTCGAGAACGAATAATCCGATCGACTTGAAATTTTCAGGAAAAATTAAGTTCTACGAGGGAAAGATCTCTTTTGTTTTTGAAAGTAATCCCCTCAAAAACAAAAAAGTTATGGGAACTAAACTAAAAAAAATCGAAAAAAGCCGAAAGAAATTTCCGATTAACTTAACTTTTTCAGGAAAAAATAATTTTATTACACGGAAAAAAAAAATTATAGCTAGGAGCGCTATAACACACATACCAAGCAAATTATAATCGCTTATTATATAAATACAAGGCTTTCTCTTACAATTATGGCAGTCAGTGTAAAAATTTATATGAAATACTTTAATTGTTTAGTGAATAATAAAATATAACAAATAGTATGGCATTTATAGCTTAAATAGATTTAATTATTGTCCGTGTTAATAATTTTTATAATATAATAAAGTTTCTGTAAATTTATAATAGTGCCTGTAATAAATATAATCGTGTCTGTAATATATATAATCGTTTCCAATTTATTTTTAACATTATTAGTTATTGTGTCCCTTATAATCTATAGCTTAAATCACTATAATTTTCCACTGTTACCAAATATCTTATAATGTATAGCGCAGAGCCCACTAATTTCTTTCCGTGTATAAGGATTAATTCTACCAATTTTTAAAGTAACCCCCCCAAAAAAGAAAAAAGTTATGGGGGATTAAACTTTTTAAAAAATCGAAAAAAGCTAAAAGAAAATTCCGATTAACGTAACTTTTTCAGGAAAAATTACTTTTATTATAAAGATCGTTTCTACCAGTTTTGAAAGTAATCCCCACCACAACAAAAAAGTTATGGGGGGTTAAACTCTTTTTAAAAATAAAAAGCCATCATTAAAAAAACATTCAAAATGTTTTCGTTTTTTGCAAAAAGAAAATAAAGAAAATAAGTACGATTTTTTTCTGTTTTTCAAAAAAGATCCTATTTAAAAAAAATTGTTTTTTAATTTTTTTGAATTTTTTGAAAAAAAATATTTTTTATCGCAAAAAGGAAATAAAAAAAATTGTTAAAAAATGTTTTAAAGTTTTTTTTAATTTTTTTTTGGAAAATGCAATCCCATTACATATCTTCACGGCTTGTTTTTTTTGTGATTTACTAGTACGGTAATTATTTTTTTTTTCACAATATTGTTATTGTTAGGTATTAAATTCCCAACTCAGTCTTAATTTTGAATTATTTTACATAAATAGTAATAACTGCTATTGTTTCTTTATGGATTTAGGTTTATTTACAAAAATTTCAGACGTTTAAAAAAACGTTTATTATATACAATGGTATATAATTAATTAGGCTCAGGTTGTTATTATTTAGGCCGCCTTTAGAAAAAAGCAGGTTGCTCTAAAAAAGGATGTTTAATTATACTTGTAGTGTAAGTAAGAAACACATTCGACTTCATTCATATTTTGTAAAAAAGGAATGCACTCCAAGATATGTTATTAAGTACACGGTCCAAAGAAAAGGGACGTATTTTGTCTTAAAAGTAATTTTTCGTACGACCTAGTGTACACGAAATAAAGAAAAATGCATGTTCACTATATATCCTCGTTAGGATATTTTTCTATCGCACGAGTACATAGTGCATATTTGAATGAAATGACAACTATGCACACTCATTTATCCAAACGATTACACATAGCATTCATTTTGACAAAAGTCATTTGACGTTTATAACATTTTAAAATGTCAAAATTAAACACAGGTAATTCTTTAAAACATACATCTTTAAAGAGTCTAGACTGTAGATCGAACGAAAAATGTTGTTCGCAACTCGTTCGTCGTCAAAAAAACTTCATTCTCGTGCACTAAGGACTAAAGTCGCTAGGTTCGTTACAAAAACTACTATTTTCACTTACTGACATTCTAGAAATTTTTATTTTAAATAATTAGACATGAGCTTCTTTGAACAAAGGTTTATCGAAGATGATTTAATTTTGTGAAAACTATTTTTATCACGACTTAAGTCAGAATTTTGCTTAAATTCCGACTTAATTTTTTATAAAACATTAAGTCAGAATTTAAGTAAAATTCTAATTTAAAATCGCAATTTAAGTAAAATTCTAATTTAAAATCGCAATTTAAGTAAAATTCTAACTTAAAATCGGAATTTAAGTAAAATTCTAAAGTAATATTGTGATTTTAAGTAAAATTCTGATTTTAAGTTGGAATTTAAGTAAAATTCGAACTTTAACTCGGGATTTAAGTAAAATTCTAACTTAAAATCGGAATTTAAGCAAAATTCTGATTTTAAATAAATTACTGATTTTAAGTAAAATTCTGATTTTAAGTAAAATTCTGATTTTAAGTAAAATTCTGATTTTAAGTTGGAATTTAAGTAAAATTCGAACTTTAACTCGGGATTTAAGTAAAATTCTAACTTAAATTCGGAATTTAAGCAAAATTCTGATTTTAAATAAATTACTTATTTTAAGTAAAATTCTGATTTTAAGTAAAATTCTGATTTTAAGTAAAATTCTGATTTTAAGTAAAATTCTGATTTTAAGTAAAATTTTGATTTTACTAAGTAAAATTCTGATTTTAAATTGGAATTTAAGTAAAATTTTGATTTTAAGTCTAAATTTAAGTAAAATTTTGACTAAGTCAGAATTTAAGTAAAGGTCTTATTTAGGCGGAATTTAAGTAAAATTCTGACTAGAAATTTAAGTAAAATTTTAACTAGTATTTAGTAATAAAATATTATAGTGGCCCTTCTACACTTCCGTAGTAGGTTTTAATATATTGATTCTTCAATTTTGGACCGCTCTCATCGCATAATCTTTGGAGATATGATGTAGAAATGTACTTTAAAACATTCTTTGTCTCTGCATATTTTTGCTAAAAGCCGAAAATAAACCGATTAATTGTTCCGAAGTTTAAGGGCTTAGGGTTTTGACAGGTTAATTCGGAACCTGAGCCTCTTTCTTCCGGACAGGCAGCACTGTTTGAAAAGTCATAAACAGGAATTAGTACCTTTACCACCGCCCGTTTAAACCCCACATTCTTGTGAGAAATTCAAGTGTGTTAACTAGATAGTATACCCTAGTCACTATGACATTTATACCTGTAAAATGACTAATGATTATTTGACCCTAGACAAAACAAAATGTTTTCATTAATGCACCTGACCTTTGAAAAAATATGTATTAAAATTCTTATCTTTTAATACCGTAAAACGTCCAAACCGCGGTGGAGTAAAGCGAAGAGCGTTCGCTTTGTAACGCCGAGGTCGCGGGTTCGAATCCCGCCTGTGGCATGGATGTGTAGTGGTGTTTTTAAAAATTGCTATAATTTACTAATTTATACTACATATAAATAGGCCATAACCGACACGGTTGAATGCCGGGGTGTACCTACCGAATGGTAATTACAACCTTTAAAAAAAAAAAAAAAATACCGTAAAACGGGGCTATTTGGACTCCGCGGTGCTGTTTGGGTAATTTTAACCGTTAAGTGGCCCGGTCCATAATTGGGTTAACATTAACTATTATTACTCTACAATAATTGTTTAAAGCATTAAAAACTAGGCGCCTTAAGCGAGAAGCATGTTTTCTTCTTAATATTTTAATAATAATTTTATTATTATTTAGTTTAGTTGGGACTTATTGGGTTGTGTTTTGGGGCTATTCGGTTACTAACCCAAACTGCCCCAAACTTTACACCTTTTTAAGATTTGAAGTCATCTCTAAACTTCTAAACAAACTTTTAAAATTTTTGACTAGTTTTAAATAATTTAGATAGTTTAAGCTATGTTCTTGTTCTTTTATGAGAAACTTTTTCAAACATTTGTTTTTATTTTTCTAAATAAAAAGTGTTTAATGGATTCAGAGAAGCACTCTATTTTTTGAGAGCTCCAAATAAGCTTTTGGCTTGTGCTAGAGGCTCTCCATTAATTTTGATACATCGTCCAAATATGTCTTTACAAAAAAATCATTTCTTTATATTGGTTTAATATAATTTTTTTAACATCAGCTGGTGATGTTATTTGGGTGTCTTTAAAAAAATATAACTACACCCTACTATGGTGGAGAGAAAACGCTATTAGAAATATGAATTGGGCAAGTTGACTAAAAGAAATGACCCAAATAGCCCCAATTTACGGTACTAATTTTTCTTGCATACGAAAGGCAATGCCTTCTGTTATAAATTAGGTTTACCAACCATTAAGAATTGTTTTATTAATCCATTAGAAAAGGCCTTTTTCAAAAAGGTATGCAACAATACCCGGCGTACCTGTTTAATTTATAAAAAAAATAATTGTTATAGGTATAACAGCTGAGAATGTGTTGTGTAAAGTTTCATTCATAATGGCGATTTCTCCCGTTAGATTAGACAGGGACAAAAGTTCTACCCAAAAAGAATAGAAGACATACATCCATACATACACTCCCACTTCCACCCAACCAAACAAATTCTGTATTTGTTCTTTGTTGAACAAATACAATAATTACTTGGCCGGGCGAAAAGTGTAACTATAATATTTTTATTAAAGAAATTACTGGCGCCATCTAAATTTTAGTAGAATTATCTTATTCTACAGATTCACATTAGCTATGTTCGGTCGTGCCGCTCAGTGCTACACTTTCCGGCCAACCAAATAAATACTGAATTTTTTGTATGAAAAACAAATACAGTATTTATTTGCTTGGCTGGAAAGTGTAGCACAAATGAGATAGAGATAGGGTAGACGTCTTTTGTTTCATAATTCTAGTTGTAGAAAGCTCCATTGAAGACATGAGTTGATCAAGCATTCTCAAAGTTGATTTTAAACTTAGAATTTTCAGGACAAATAAATATTAAAAAATTTCCATTTAATATAATAACTTCAAAACAGTTATACCCTGTGCTAGTTTTTGAAATGCTCTGACATTTACGTATATCCTATCGTACTACTTAACAGTAGGTTTAAACTGTATGTAAACATCTCTTCTGAATAACTTTATCATTTGTAAAACACTGTTCCTTTGTCAATGTCGAAAAAAAAGGACGATTAATAGCTTAACATTTGGCATGGGAATGGTATGACCCATAAGTATGGGAAAAAAGCACAATGGTATGGGCATTTATATGGGCAATTGCCCGCGGCGTTGTAATTAGTACCAGCGGACTTGTCGTCTGGCCACCTACACCAGATTTATACCGACTCACACAGCACGGTGGGTCCTTTACAATTCGTTTTTGGCTGTTAACTAGGTCCTAAATTGTATCTTTTAAGATGTTAAAACCTCTTCAGGGAATTTTTTTTTGTTTAAATTAATTTAGTATCATAAAATGCTTTTTATTGTAAAAACAAGTAAACAACTGAAGATGTGCGAATCTTGGCCATTGTATGTCGCCTGTGATTGGGAAAAAAGCAAATGGAAACAGCTATAGTCATTAAGCGTTAATGAATTCGGTGAATTTTATTTTGCAGAACTTATTTTTAAGTGTACAAATATGTGCATATGTCCTTAAAGAGGTTAAAAAAAATTGTAAGGCTAGGTAAAAAAGGTTAAAATCAGCCATTTACTATTTTTTCATGTAGAATTACCATGTGATTATACTAGAAATTCAATAAAACCTGCAGTGACTGATACATCTGCTGCTTTCGTATAAGGGGTCCGCCTTTGCGAAGCTTCGACGAAATTACGCGAGTCGCACCCGAACTGGTATGACTTTTTTTTACCACACATTCGCAACTGGAACACTGCAGGTTTTATTGAATTTCCAGTATAGCTAAATGTTTTTTTTAATTAATTTTATGTGAAATACTAATACTACTTGACATGCGATATGGGGTCATACTTTAAAAACGTAACGCAAAAATCTGCAATATTGAACCCCAACGATTAGTAGCTGAGACATAGTTACTATGTAGTACTAATTAGTCCCCCTCCACCCTCGTAAAGCTAAGCTAAACCCTTAGTGCGTTACGAATTTTAAGTAAGGCAATAGAAAACTGAAGGTGTCTCTGCTTTAGGGCATATCCACAGTTTCGCATAAGAACGTAATACATAAGAATGCGATGCCGTGATTGGCTTGAGGTGTCGCCATGTATCTTGTAATCCAATCACGGTATCGCATTCTTATGTTTTATGTTCTTATGCAAGCTTCTGAATAGGCCTTTAACTGTACTTAAAAATAGTTATTTATGGTACTAGTGGGTAAAGTAAGATATTGCCCATGAGAAAATTAACCTGCGAGACTTCAGCCAAGCAGGTTAATTTTCGAGAGTAAGTTATTTTTATTTTTAGTATTACTTTATACAGTGCTCCCTAATTAGGGAACGTTCAAGTATTACGTAACGCTCTAAGGGGGGGGGTCATTTTGGAGTGTTACGGCCATGTTAATGGTATAGGAAAATAGCGACACAGGGGGGGGGTGGGGGTCCAAAATGATCAAAATTTGCGTTACGTAATCCTTGAAGGTTCCCTTTGGCTTTGGCCAAGTATATGGTAAAATTTTCCCGCGTGCGGCTCAAGGATTAAGAATGCAGTATTAAATATCAGCAAAAATCATGAATCAGCACATTCCAAAAAATGTTGAACCCCTACTGTTTTTTTTTTTCTTGTAAAAGGCCGAATTCAATAAAAGACAAATAAGGAAAACTACATGACATGTATACATTGTATACTAATAAACATTACATCGGCACTTAGTGCTACTAAGAGTGCCGATGTATTGAAATCTTCGCCGAAAAGTCAAAATCTTTGACCACGTTTTTTTTTCACATATCTCGGCGTTTTAGACCATTCTAAGTCGAAATCAGTAAAAAAAATTTTGCGTCCGTCCGTCTGTCTGTCTGGGTGTAAACTCTCTAACTCCATTTCTACATGAGATATCGACTTGCGGTTTTTTGCATATTGTTTCTTATCGTATTCCGAAGAGCTGATTAGATTTTGGGGGTAAACGATTGGGGGTGAGGGGGTAAAAATAGGGTAAACTTCTATTTTTAGCGTTTTTTGTTTATAATTAAGGCAATTATTATTGTATTTGGTTAATTTAGCACTTATATAAAAGATAATTTTAAATTGGTCAAAAAATGTTATAAACAACGTTTTCCTAAAACGCTTTGTTTTCGAGATATTGGCGTTTAAAGCAGTAAAAGGTTTTTTTAGGATATCTCACATATTTATAACCCGATTTCAAAAAATTATATTTTAAATAAAAGCTCTTTTTATGCCCTATAAAAAAATGTTATATACAGTTTTTTGCTAGAATATAATGTTTTAAAGATACAGAATTTAAAATCAAACAAAACACCTAGTTTGAAATTTGCAGACTAGATGGCTCTAGTGTACAATAGTGCCGATGTTTTGACAGGGTGCTTGCAACGTTTCATCTAGTTTAGTGTTAAATTTTGAATTTGTAATTTTTTTTAGGACAAAAAGGTATAATTTTAATTAACTACATACATTTCCAATATACATAATAAAATTAAGAAAATTATATAACTGCATTTTATTAAATAAAATATTAAGCATATAAAGTAAATTGTCAATTAAAACAAGGTATCATTATTTATTCAAAGCGTAGAGGAAATTTAAGCTTTGTATTATCTATTATACTTTCTAATAGTGAACATTTTCAACAACTTATTTTTCCCGGTTGAATTTTACATATGGGGCTTCTAACACCCAAAGGAACCAGATCCAGAACCTGGCGATTTAAAAATAGCTTATTTATATGTACTTTAAGACATACTTATAGATAAACTCAGCGCAGAAGCCGAGTTGATCCTCATTTGTTTTTTTTTTACGGGTGGAAACACCCGTTATTAAAATCGACCGAAAAATCAAAACTTCTTTTTTGCTTAAGAATGTCATCAAACGTCGAAAAAAATTGAAAAAAGTGGGTGGTAAATAAATGTCTGCCTGTCAGTATTTAAAACCTTATAACTTTTTAACGAAATCCTATGGTCTGTTTCTTCAAGCAAGATAGTAAATTAAAAATCGCACAGTGAATATTTTCAAAACAGATTCGAATATACCTTTGTCAAGTACTCTGGTCAAGAAACTTGTACAAGTTCAATGTTACTAGGGATGTCAGATTTGAAAAATTCTTTCACCAAAAATTTCAGGACCTTTTCTATCTGCGTCACATCAAATATGGTTAATACCAGAGTAGAGCAAATGGGCAAAATGAACAAAAACTATATTTTTTAGCGATATCTCACTTTTATTTGTAGTAGGACAAATTTTGATATACTTATTTTTACATGTTTAATTATATGTCAAATTTTTAAAGTTTTAAAATTTCAATCTTGGGTAAAATTATTTTAAATTAATTTTTCTTTTAATAAATTACTTATAATGGTGCGGTCAGAAAAACAATCGATAAAGCTAAGAAAAAATAAAAGGAAATGGTCCAAAAATACAGGAAAAGTGAAGTCAATTTGATATATAAAGAACTTTCACTTTCGGGTTTAGACCGTGTTAATGGATTTTCACTTTCCGCAATTTGATATCTTATTTTATAAACTTCCTCATTTTTCCACCCGTCTAGAAAGGGTACCCGTTTAATATTTTGTTTTATGGTTGGTAGAATTCCCTATGTAAGTGCCTATTCACAGGCTCGCATAAGAACATAATACATAACAATGCGATGTCGTGATTGGCTTGATGTGCTGCCATGTATCTTGTAAGCCAACCACGGCATCGCATTCTTATGTTTTATGTTCTTATGCAAGCTTCTGGATAGGCCTTAAGGTTGACTATCTTGTGTTTCAAATTCATTGTCAATCAAAACATTATTTTGGCATTAAAAAAAATCCAAATATTTTTTGCAAAGCAACAAGACAATGCTAAAAAAAACAAGAAATGTCCTAAAACAGGGAACTAAAGCATCAAATGTTTTGTTAAAATGAAGCAATATAACACAGTGCTTAGTAAAAGTTTCACAGTAAACGATGTGGCAGGAATGTTTTCGTCAAGTTTAATAATACTGTTCCCCATATATTTTTTTTAATAGCTCAGGTAATGTTAAAAAGTTTATTTTAATAGCACAATATGAATAAAACACTTTTATAATAATTTTAAACAAACTTTCGCCTTTTAAAAACATTTTCTTATAATTATTTATAAAACGTTAAATGACAGTCAATTTAACCTAAATGTCAAAAGTTATCAAAAACACAATAAGTAATACAAAATATTACTAAAAGCCATTTTTAAACCACTAATCAAAGCTGCCTTGATCCAAATTTTTACTCAGACTTGGCGCCGTAAAATTTAGCAAGGAGAAAATAGATTATTGAAAATTTTCACCAGCACTTAGACAATAATAAGTTAAACTATAGAATAATAGCGATCTATCCCTACGTATCTAAAACGAAGATTTATTGCCAATTAAAAAGGCTTTCTATTAGTGCAAAGCGGTGCCAAGTTTTTTTGTAGGTAAGAAAATGTCGGATATTCTTTTTTCCAAGAAATAAATATGATTTATTGGTTCGAAATATTTTTTGAGGACACCTAGGCAAAAAAAAGTGATTAATAAAAACATTTCGCATTCCATAGTATAAACTTCACAGTGAATAGTGTATTGCGTTTCCTCACAATATAGTTCCCAAAATAATTGATTTCTTTGAGCTCCAGCATGCTTAAATTTAACTAGGCTGTTTTTTAACCTGAAAGCTTATTATTTAAGCCCGTAAAGTTTTCAGGCGTCAGTTTGGTGGCGTCTTTGCCAATTTTGAAACTTATTTTTATTTTTTTTTGTCCCACAGGCCTCCCTTGAAAAAAATTGGGGTTTTTGACTTTTCTCAGATCCAGGTTCCTGCTTTTTGGGAAGAATGAAAAAGCTTCTGGAATGGCAGACAAACAGACAGACAGAAAATGGGGCAAGTTTCGTTTAGAGGAAATCAGTCAAAAAAAGAATTTTTTTTTGGCCCTTTAGACCCTCCTGAAGCTTGGGAAATCGCTGCAAACAAAACACTAACTAATTATTTTGAGGATTTTGAATTTTTTTTAAAAGCATACTCTTCTAGCACTACGTAATAAAAATAAACAATTAACAAGAAATAATTCAATTAAACTGTTTATAAAAACTTTTATTATAAATAACACTTATCTAAAGTTTATTATTTTTGGCGAGCAATCAATTATTGATTATTATATTAGAGCTTCCGTAAACTTCTATTATTTATTGCTTTTCTAACCTACTTTATAAATTATATCTAGTTTATAGTGTAAAGTTTATATTATAAGTATTAAATATTTTATATAGATTTTTAATTTTTAAAAAGAATCAACATTGCTTTGCGTAATATGGCGCAGGCAGTAAAAGAGACCCGGTAAAATAGGAGTCTGGATCATACGGCTCAAAGTTGTACGGCCGAAGAAATGCTTTACTGTATTCTCCAGAGGTTCTCAATATTTGATTAAAACAATGAATTTCTTATGCATATTGTTACACCAGGCGAGCATTTATTATTTAATTAGCTAAAGCTAAATTATTTAGCCTAAATATAATTCTATTTGATTTTTAAAATATATCGCCTTCTAAATTCTGAAATATCGTATCTGAAAAATTGATCCCATTAAAAAAAACACCAAACCAGCAAACTACCAAAACAAACCATTATAAACGTAAACCAACGCCTCCCATTAAAAAAACACCAAACCAGCAAACTACCAAACCAAACCACTGTTAACGTAAACCAACGTCTCCCATAAAAAAAAAAACACACAAAACCAGCAAACTACCATAACAAACCTTTGTTAACGTAAACCAACGCACCCATTAAAAAAAACACTAACCAGAAATTCGTGAGTATTTAAAAAAAAATTGTTATAAAAAATTCAACAATTATTTTATTATATTTATTAAATTGCAGAGAATATTAATAAGCAACCAGTTATATATCTCAATGTATAAATACTTGCCTACACTTTGAGAGCCACTGAAATCAGTGCTGCCACTACCACAAACCTGGCTTTCGGCCGTATGACTTTCGGCCGTAATACCCACCTCGTAAAATAGCCCGTTTTTGACACAATATTTGGATTTAGAAAAACGTAGAGGAGAAACATCTTTTGATCTTTAAAAAAGGAGCAAGTATAAAATATTATAGCAAGCAAATAAAATCTTCTAAAAAAACCGCTTTAAAAATGTTTTTCTTTTGATTTTGAGGTTAAATTAAGGTTCGTCTACCGGTTTTCCTCTCAATATTAATTAAAAAAATGTTCCCAAGACAACGCTAAATTGTCATGAGATACTGAACCAACTCTACCTATTTTTTTATCTACTTCTTGTAAGAAAAGCTTACTATCTTCTATTGAGTAGAGAGCGCCATATTTTATTTACGCTAGAAAGAATGCAAATATGAATATCTCTTGTGATTTATACAAAACGAATCGCAGAGATCAGTAACCTTTATTTGTTATCGTTTGTTCAATATTTGATTTCAAGTATAAAGTTACAGATCACAATGAAGCGCTTGTAGTGCAACAATTAATTGAAAATTAAATATTAACCGTTTACGTTGTTTATTTACAGTCAAAAGGCGTTAAAAATTATTGTTATATAAATATGGTAACTATTTCATATTGATATTATCTGGAAACAAATACAAACTAATAATTTTGTATGTAATTCTACCTATTTAATAAAATCACTGGGGTGTATGTCTGTCTCTCTGCGTGGCCTTGGCGAAAGCGCCACCATTGAAACATCACGGACTTAAATATGAGCTTTTCTGTTAAAAAAACATGCGCACTGGTAAATTGACGTGTTCTCGGAAAATTAATATATCCACTCGGTCATTTTAACCCGTATACAAGAAATAACAGTTAGGCTATAAAAATTTAAATTTTACGGAAAATCTTCACCGAGAACAGAATCTGATAAAAGCTTTAGAAAAAAAATTAAACCGTAATGTTTTTTTTTTTATTAATATCGAATTGGCCGAAAAGGGGTCGTGGTCGATGGTGAATTTTAGTAAACTTAACCATTAAGATACATACATTTTATAAA
Organism: Brachypterus glaber; assembly: GCA_958510825.1. Classification (NCBI taxonomy): domain Eukaryota; kingdom Metazoa; phylum Arthropoda; class Insecta; order Coleoptera; family Kateretidae; genus Brachypterus; species Brachypterus glaber. The sequence goes on from OY294052.1 coordinate 7,015,717, forward strand.
TTGGTATGTACGTTTCTTTTAAATACTTTCGAGGCCTTTTTGATTTAATTTCTATTGGTTCCTTTTGCAATAACATTACACGGTTTAAAATTAGTATAAGGCATTATTAAGCCGCGATACCAAGCTGTCTGTGCATTATAGCCAACCACAATAACATACTTATACATATGAAGCACCATTGTTGACTTCAAAGTACGGTATTCCTTACCGAGGTATATTCAGCTTTTAAACACGGGATCTTTTCGTTCAAAGGATTTACACACGACTCTATCTACAGAAATTGTGATATTCATTTGCTGATGTTTACAACCACCCACTACTACCACCCTTTACAATTCTAATTATCATGTCTTTTATATAGTTAAATATCACATATTCACGGTGGTTTTCGAACCAAAAAGCATTTTTTTAACCACTTTTTGTCCACTATCTTACTAAGGGAACGTTCAAGTATTACGTAACGCAAATTTTGATCATTTTGGAACCCACGTTTTTCAATGTGTTATTTTAAATAAAAAACATTTTTTTACAAAAAAGAAACACCAAACAGACGCCAAACCAACGTTAACGTAAACCAAGGCCCACTCATTAAAAAAAAAGTCCAAACCAAGAAAAAACCAAAACAAACTCCTGCATAGAGAGCTGCATTTAGGCGCTTGTAGAAATACCCATTTAGAGTTGCACCTAAATCTGCTTTGGGCCTACGTCGTATAATGCAGTATCTCCTGAAGCTAAATGTTGCTTAAAATTCTTATTTTCATGGCCCTTTGAACGACTTATAAAGCTCTTTATGTTTACCTTGCGTCTAGCACACAGTTTTGTGGATATTATGTTGACATTCGTTTATGATATAGATATCAAAGTAAACTTTAAGAAAATACCGCTCTAGCTTTAGTTCTAGCTTTATCTCATCAAATTTTCATGTCTCATATGGAAAGTTTACACACCCTTGATGTGAAGTTAAATCCAAAGTTTTAACTGTATACATTTCCTATTGAATTTGGATACAATTGTTTAGAAATATCTACACGGTGTTTGCAGTCTTTTGGCGATAAATAAAGGGGATGATTCTACATCACAAAACATGAAAAATAAGTACACTAGTATTATTAAGGGCAATGGGTTAATGTAAATTTATTTTTTTGAATCCATCCAGAGGCGTACCTAGACGGACAAAATGTGTGAGGCTTGACATTTTTGCCCACCACACCTGTAAGTATTTTTTTTAAATTTTTGTAAAAAATAATAAAAAAGTGTCATATGGTGTAAGACTAGCAACCGTTTAAAAAAAAATACAATTAAAGAGAAAGTAACATTTTGTGCCACCAAAAATGTTTAGGCCTCTTTGAAATTTATCTGATATTCTCAGGGATTAACTGAGAAATCTTGAAAAAAGGACGACCCTGATATAATTAAAACTAGGAATTCTAGGTGTCTAGACGATATCACACACGCACTACCACCTACTTGGTAGGCGATAGACTTGCTATTTATTTATCACACGGACTTGACAAGTTCTGAAAGGAATCCACCTTGTTGTCGGCAAAGGTGTTTGAATACAACCCTGGGCCCAAGCGCCATTCAGGTAGACTGGTCTCCTGTCCTTGTCTGGCCAGGAGTTACTGACCGCTCCGTCGTGGGAGAAAATGCGTTCGAAAGCATCCCAAGAATGCGAATTTTAACGCTACATAATTAGTTATTATCAATCGATAGGTACCTATAGCTGGTGAATATTTTCAACAAGTCGTTTTCTCCTGGCTGAATTTTAAATAATATCAGGGTGCCCAAAGGTGAGGAAAACCAGGAAAAAGTCAGGGAATTTGATCAACTATAAAAAAATCATGGAAAATTCAGGGAAATTGAAAAAACTCTGGCCTACAGAATAAATTATTACTAGGGGAAGTATTTATTCATAAGGGAACGTTTAAGTATTACGTAACGCAAATTTTTATCATTTGGTCATCCACATTACATTTATTACATTCAGATTAAGATATTTACATAGTTATAGTTATACACAATTATTTTGCGGACCAAGGGGTGGAAACAGTCTTTAAAAAGTTCCTTTGACAAATTTTAAACATTTTTTTTTCAAAAAATTAATTTAATCAAAAAGTTATTTTATAAATTCTGACTTAATCATAACATTAGATTAGATTGGACAGTTTTTACCTCTTGATCCCAAAAGAACATGGTGAGTGAAACTAAGAAAAATATCTTAATGTAATAACATACCAAGTAGAGTTTGGACTTTTTAATGTAATGTATATAACTCGGTTAAAAGTAGGTTTTTAGAATACCTTATTGTCGCCTTTTTGTGGCTTTTAGTACCCACAAACCGAATCCAGACCTTGGGGATTTGGAAATAGCTTAATTAGAATGTACATATATGCAAAATTCAGCCGGGAAATAATTATTTGTTAAAAATGTTCACCGACTACTATACCGGTCGTCCGTGAAAACGATCTCAATTTTTAAATACGGATAATTACACTGGATTATGGGTATTACCCACATAAATGTAAATTTGCTAAGTTGAACAATTTGGTTTATTATCATGGAATCCAAACTTTAGGCTAATAACTTGTTTATGGTCTAAACTTTAGCCTAATCAATTGCTACCTCTAAAATTAGTGTATTATTAGTCTTTAGCGCACGAGCAAGAAAGTTATTTTTATCTTGATAAAAGATTGGGGATGGGTTTCCTCTTTAGGAGAGACATGTCGAGATATCTGTGCATTTGGTGGTTCCTCATGAACCATAAGACGTTAACGCATATTCTGAGTACTTTTTTTTTGAAGGACTGAAGTTTGAATAAGAGAGTTTTGTTAAGGGTGACTTTATTTAAAGCTGGAGCTGTGCAAAGAAGCTTCTTAGTAGCTTCTAGTACTAGCTTGAGATTCTCAAGTTGAGAGTTTGATTGTAAAGAAGACGTTTGTTTTTTATGGATAGTGGACTTTTCCTGCCTAGTAGGAGATAGTTTGAAGAGGCTGTTGGCTGTTTGGATGGTATTTTGGTGTGCTGATCCCACGTAAGGTTTTTGTATAGAGTAATGCCTAGATATTTAACATGGTTTTTACAGTTTATGTCTTCGAAATTTATCTGAATGGGTTGATGTAGGAAGTTACGTAAATTAAATTAGAAAATTGTTTCTTAACAAAATAATAATTCTGTTATTTTAATATTTAACTATAGTCCCACGGAAATGACACTAAAATTAAGTGTTTAGATAACCTAACGAAATTCTTTAAAAAGTACATAAATAGTTTGAATGGGTTTGTCACCAAAAAAAGATATTAGCGATGACACTTTGAAGATAGTACTATCATAATTTAAGCCTTAAATTTTAAGGTGGTATACTTAAACATGTCGTACACCTGCTGAGTGGAATATCAATGGTTTTTTTTTTGTACCATAAAAATTCACTATTACTTTAAGTGATAAATGTTTCCTGATAAAGTAGAATGTCTCCGAAAAGGTTTACAAAACTCAAACTACCGATTTTAAGATTGCGAGATAACGATTGAAGTACCGCATTTTTACTCACAAAAATGCAGTGGACATAAATTTGTTATACTCCACGCAGCTTCACAGCAGAGGAGTATTATACGTCAACTTTGGACCCCAAAAAAAGAAAAAATTGTCCAAAGTCACAAATTTTGTCCCAACGCGATAACTTAAAAAAGAATAATCCAATCGACTTTTAAAGAAAAATTAATCTTAGTAAACACACGAAGTCCATAGAAATTAAAAAGTTATGGAGTGCTAAAGGCCAATGTCACTTTGTCAATAGCAGCATTTTCAAAATATTACATCCGAGTTGACGTGAAAACGCTGCCATTGACAAAGTGACATTGAACCAAGCCACAGAAATAATTTGTTTCTCAGAAACTGAGAAGTTATGTCTCTGGATGCCTAAAATCACTTAGTTTTACACAGTATTTTATATTTATAATTTGTTTTGTTTACTTGCTTAATCTTTCCAGGATATTTTGATATGAAAAAAATAAGGAGAATTGATAAAGCTTTCACTACAAACGCTTGTGTATACAAATTATTCCTGTACAAAAAAACTGCTTATAATCGTTTTTATTCTTCTTCTTCTTCTTCTTACAGCTTGGCTTTTGTCGCTAGACTAATTAGCCAGTAACCTGGGGTATTACACTGTTGCCAAGTATGTCAGACCATCCGAGATGTGTATCCCGTGCTGCACACACTTATAATCCTAGGACTTTTCCATAAATACGACCTTCACACTTTACAAGACGATACTATCACTGGACTATTACATACACAGGGTTTACTATACATTAATTCCACTTTATTTAAAATTTTATTTATTTTTTTTTTTTTTAATGTTCTAGCTCTATTATTATTTTTTTTTTTTTCTCCGTTTGTCATTAAAGCAGGGGTTATACATCTAGGGAATTCGACCTTTCACGCTCAGGAGCACAGCCGAGCGACTTCACAAGGGTTGTGCCTCGGAGCATGGATGTAAGGAGAGGCAGGAGTGTCTGCATTCATCATAACTTTGTCACGTTGTGTTTCAGAAATCTAAGGAACGGCATTTGTATGCCTTGTTTATGCATTTCTTTAAAAATGTCTAGACCTGGGTATATATTAATGGGGCATTCTAAAAATAAATGATTCAGATCCTCTATCATCCCACAATCACTTTTATTCCAGCACATGTCAAAGTTTTTACGATTGTGTAAATTGGACCTTGCCAATGGAGCTCTCTACAACTAGAATTATGAAACAAAAGACGTCTACCCTATCTCTATCTCATTTGTGCTACACTTTCCAGCCAACCAAATAAATACTGTATTTGTTTTTCATACAACAAATACAGTACCGTAATTTCACACAACTATAGTCCGGCCACACAACTATAGTCCAAGGCCCCAGGGGGCAGGGGTTAATTATTTTTAAATGTTTAAAATTTCTTGTGAAAGTTGGTGTATATGGGATATACAGCAACACGTTTTCAGTTTTTTTTTAAATACGCTGGTTATGGAATATAGGTGTGAAGCTGGACCATAGTTATGTGTATCTGGACTATTGTTGTGTGAAATTACGGTATTTATTTGGTTGGCCGGAAAGTGTAGCAGTGAGCGGTAGGAACGAACATAGCTAAGTGAATCTGTAGAATAAGATAATTCTACTAAAATTTAGATGGCGCCAGTAATTTCTTTAATATAGTTACACTTTTCGCCCGGCCAAGTAAATATTGTATTTGTTCAACAAAGAACAAATACAGAATTTGTTTGGTTGGGTGGAAGTGGGAGTGTATGTATGTCTTCTATCCTTTTTGGGTAGAACTTTTGTCCCTGTCTAATCTAACGGGAGAAATCTCCATTGGCTTACGACGCTTGCGAATCTTGCGCTGCTATAGAAACTTTAAGATTGTTTATAAGCGGGAAGGTTTAAAAAAGATATACCTTTATTGAAAATACTATAGTAAAAAAGCTACTTTCAACTACCAGGAGTATACCTTAGAATGCAGAGCATTACATATCTTCACGGCTTGTTTCTTTTCTTTTTTGGGTATTAGTCACAGCCTACCTGCTTCAGAATAGAATGAAACTATATTATGCAAAAATGCAGAAAATAAAAACAAAATTTATTAAGTTCACAGTCACTCTGCAGGCTTGATCATAATAAATCCCATTTGAAAACAAAAGATTTTGTTTTATTATGGAATTAAAATAAATCGGGTGGTGACAGGGCCGTTAACCCAAATAATAATAATATTGTTAAACGCATATTATAGTAATCGCAAGACCAAATTTTTGATACATGGGTACACTGGACCTAAACACATTTCAAGTTAACTGAGCTTGTCAACGCTTAATATTTTTTTATTTATTAAAGCGAATGATCTGGATATCATTAGAATAGGGTCCACACACCATCAGGATCGTAGCAAAGAAGATTTTGTGGGGGGGGGAGAAGGTCAAAAATTAAACTTTTTTTAGTCTAAAAATACAACTTTTTTTCTTCGAGAAAAAAGTTAATGACCAAAAACAAATCCTCACCTTTTCGTGAAATATACAACGTTTTTATTTTGAATCCCTGCAATAAATATACGACTTTCGTCTGAATCCCTGCAATGTTCAACTTTTTTTTGGATTTCCGGTGGTCATAGTATATTATTTTGCCTCAGTGTGATAAGATAGATCATATTCTAATGGTATCCAGTTATTTAGCGTTGCCATGATAATTTAACGTAAAATGTGTTCAGCCCAAGTGTGTGGTAGACAAAAATTTGTGGAAATTTCAGTTGGGTTAAAAAAGCGAAAAAAAAGTATTTCTCTAGATTATTGGCTTTTTCTTCCGAAAAAAATAGTCATCGAAAGGTCTGTTTTAGACCCATTTTTTTAACCAAAAACAACCACTAAAAGTTTTAAATAAAACCAGAACTGGATTTTTCAGAACGAATCACTCGTTATTGTACTATTCACATCGCGTAGCGCTAGAATAGTATTATACGGTAGTTTAGAATTTCCCAAAATCGCCAAAAAATGACCTAGACAAATTCTTGGATACAAATTCATGAAAAAATAAGAAACTTTGAAAATGTCCGTTTGTCCGTCTCGTTTTTCTTGACACGATAAGGACAAGGAGAAATTATTCGATCGACTCGAAATTTTCAGGAAAAATCAAGTTCTAGAAGGATCCCTATTTTTAAAAATAATCTCCCCAAAAACAAAAAAGGTTATCGGGGGTTAAACTTAAAAAAAAAATATATTTTTCGTTTTTTAAAAAGATTTTTTTTTTAGAATGTAAGCAAACACACACACTTTTCAAACACAGAATAAATCCATTCTAGCTCTAGATACGGTATGAATATTCCGTATCAAGTGTTAGAATGAGCACATGTAGTGCCATTTCTTTTTTATAATAGTAAAGAAAACTGTGGCAAAATTATTAAAAATTTATATATTTTACCATGAAATATTGAATAATTTAATGCAATTTAAAGTTTTGTGTTAAAATTACGTAAAGTTTATTAGTTTTTCTTAATATTTGACCAGTTTTTCATAAATTTAGTTCAAAAAATTAAAACTGCTCGTTCTATTGTTAAATATTTAAACCTGATATCTGTCACAACAATCTGACATAACCTTCAATTTTTGCATTATAATTTGTAAATATGTGCTTAAATTAAATAAAAATATGTTTTAAGTACTGATTTGATAAAATTATTTAATAACATTAATTGCTTTATTTAAAAATATGTGATTTGTTGCATTTACAATGTCGAGTCACAAAAAACATTGTCCGCAGTTTAAAGCCATACAGTATTTCATATTTGCAGTCGAAGAAAAAGTATAGTCTACAACACGTATGGAATAGTCATTCCATACTAGTTATAGAATATACTATTAAACTTGATTTTAATTTCAACTTGGGTTTGAGTATTTGAAAAAATGCTATATACCATCTGTGAACAAAATATAACGGAATGCGTAGCATTACATATATTCAAGGCTTGTTTTGAAATACCTGCTTATCAATGAGAAAGGGCTTTGCAACGCTTTAAGTTTGTTTCATAAGTCTACGGTCCACGTAGACAAAAGGATTAAATCCTTTGCAATAAGCTAGAGTAACGTAAGCCACAATTGTTCCAAATGAGTTATGGGCGCCAGCTTAGGGGGTATTATATTACCTAATTCAATTGAAAGAAAAAAACAAGATATGATTCATCTTCAAATAAAGAAGAGTGAGTAAAAATAAAGATTTTACGGGTGGTTAAACCCGTTATTGAAATAGACCGAAAAAATCTATATCTATAACATCTATAATAGAGTCACTAACCAAGTCGAAAACGACATTATCACCCCCACATCCCCCGAGGAAATCAAACGCATCATCAAAAATCTCCCAAAAAGAAAAGCCCCCGGCCCCGATCAAATACCGAACAAAATCCTTAAAATACTCCCCCGGAAAACCATTATGGAAATCGTTAACATTGTTAACGCAATGCTCAGACTGCGCCACTTTCCAAAGCCCTGGAAAAACGCAGACGTAATAGTAATCAAAAAACCCGGACAAAATCCAACTTTTGTTGAAAGCTACCGCCCCATAAGCCTCCTTTCCTCCCTAGGCAAAATAGCCGAGAAAGTCATTCTAACCAGACTTCAAACTCTAGTTGAAGAACTAAATCTCGTTCCAAACGAGCAATTCGGCTTCCGAAACAGACACTCCACAGTCCACCAGGTATACCTATAGTATAGCTATAGCTCGCCTGGTAGACTCTGTAACGGACGGACTAAATAGGCGCGAAGCCGCGGGACTGATCCTCCTGGACATCGCAAAAGCCTTCGATAAAGTTTGACACAAAGGTCTTGTAGCCAAACTCCACTTTCTCGGCCTCCCCCCAGGCATCACCAAACTCATAGCCTCCTTCCTCAAAGGCAGAGATTTTCAGATAAAAATAGGCGACTGTAAGTCCAGTACCCGCCGCATCAAAGCTGGCGTTCCACAAGGTTCCCCACTATCCCCCCTTCTGTACAACCTCTTTACCGCAGATATTCCAAAAACACAGGGCACTGAAATAGCCCTGTTCGCCGACGACACCGGCATCCTAGCAAAAGCCAGAAACCCCCAGCGCATCCATATCGCCCTCCAGCGCCAAATGGATGCCCTAATCAAATGGTTCTCCAAATGGAAAATCAATGTAAACGCCAATAAAACCAAAGGCATTCTAATCTCTAGGATTAGAAGAGGCCCACCCCAACCCATTCAGATAAATGGCCAACCCATTAACTGGGAAAACCATGCCAAATACCTCGGCATTACAATTTCCAAAAACCTGACGTGGGATCAGCACGTCAAAAACACCCTCCAAATAGCAAACTGCCGCCTCTCCAAACTCTACCCCTTAATAGGTAGAAAGAGTCCCCTATCCATTATAAACAAACTTCTACTTTACAACCAAACCCTAAAGCCGGTACTTCTTTACGGAGCCCCAGCCTGGAACAAAATCACTCTTAACAAAGCGCTCTCAGCAAAACTTCAGGCCTTCCAAAACAAGGCACTCAGAATATGCCTCGATGCCCCCTGGTTCATGAGGAACAACCAGATACACAGAGATCTCGAAATGCCCCTCCTAAAAACGGAAATCATTCGCTACAGCACGTCTTTTATACAAGACAATTTAGATCACCCAAACCCCCTCATTTCAAACTTTCTAGATTACGATCACGAAATACACAACACTCACAAAAAGATCAAAAACGTCCTCAACCAGTAATGGTACCCACTAATACAGGACAGATGCATTCCCAGCATCAGTGAGCTAGTCTCACTCCTCCCGCACATCCCTCCTCTCCCTATCCCATCCCTCCTCTCCCTATCCCATCCCTCCCCATCCCCAGGGGGACAAAAACTAATATTTTTGATGATAACCCGCTTATTATTGATCGTAGGAAAAAAGCTCTTGAAAATTTAAAAAGTACTTTAAATTCTCTATGAAATATGTTTGATTATTTTTCTGGTGGGGCTACTAGTTTTCGAGATATAGCGATTTCAAGATAATGTCTAGAAACGGTTCCGTTTCAGCTTGTTTATATTCAAAATCATGATGTATAAATTAGGACGGTTTAAGTTGTTTGAAACTATATTTCCATGAAATATAGCTTCAAAAAATAAATCCTTAAGGAAAACAGGCTTTATTGTAAACGGTTATTGCATCAAAACGGTTAATCACCCAAGGATGTGACCTGGGTCCCTATTCTTGACCATTCGCAAAAACAATTCGCATACGCAGTTGCTATTAGCTACCATAGCAACAGAGTATTCGTATTTTTTTTTGCGAATGGTCAAGAATAGAGTTGCTGGTCTGTTTTTGTCAGCAGACTAAGGGCTACAACATACCAAAATTCCAGCGAAATCCGCGAAAGGACACTTTTCTCAGTAAATATGCGAATGCGTCCCTATAAATTGGTTCGAAAGTCAATTAAAGCCGGTGGTTCCCTCTACTACTAGCCCACAAAAGTCCTGTACTTAGAGGATGCTTAATTAAGTAGAATAGTACGAGGTTAAACAAAAATGTAATGTAATGTAATTTGGCTCAATTTTCAAAAAGTGGTGAGTATGAAACTTTGACATTTAGGACTTGATATCAAATCAAATTGAATTAGTTTTTATTTAATACTCAAAAGTCATCCAATTATTTACAGGAATTAGGCCTAATACCTCCCTGTATATCGACGATAAAAAATCAATTGATTTCTTAATCCTCCTAAATAAAGTTTATCTTTTCTTCCACTTGGTCGTTATTAGGTACGTTCGAGGTAATATAATAGTCCAAACGAAAATATAGTATTTTTTTCACTACCAGTACAATTAATTAGCTATTTATTTATTTGGAATTTTATTTATTTTACTAAAATTTAATGAAAAAGCTTATAAATTTAAAATATCACGCTGGCCGTTCGCGGCCATTAAAAAACAAATGAATAACTTGACATTTCTGGTAGAATTTTTCTGGTGATCTGCTGAAATTATTAAGTTAAAGTGTTTCCGTGTTAAGTGTAATAAAATATAGAAAAATGGAAAGTGAAATGCAAAGTGATGATTCTGGTACTCCCCCAGAAATAAGGGGACAGGCGAAAACTGTGAGGGAGAATCTATTGCCTCAAAAATCAATAATATGGGGGTTGTACCTCTAGTAATCTATGATGGTAATATATGGGTTGTATAATCTATGGTTGAATATGATGGACCAATGATTTTCACTTTTCAAAGTGTTTTTTTGTAAAACATGTTTTATAGGTACTAATTTAGTTAATATTTTTTGATTTATCATGCAATAAATAAATTTGGTGCCTAAAGACACTTGTAAATAGCAATGTGATTTAATAATTAAGTGAAACGTCAGATGCCAAAACAGCTAAATAAAAATTCATTATTAACCATGGTGCAATTTCATTATTTTTAGAACCTCTGACATCATAGGTAGAGAAATAATATTTCTACCAATGAAAAGAACAGTAATAAAGATGTGCTTTTAGGCTGGTGGTGAAAAAATACTTAAATAGTTAAGCATTAAAAATAAAATGTAAATGAAGGCTTCTAGTGTGAGAATTTAAGGTGAACAATTTGAATACATAAACATTACATTTTATTTAAATGTGACCGGCCACCAAGAAAGAAGTTAGGGAACGTTCAAATTTTGATCATTTTGGACCCCCCCCATGTAACGATATTTTCATATACCATTAACATGAGCGTAACACTCCAAAATGACCCCCACCCTCCCCTAGGAGCGTTACGTAATACTTGAACGTTCCCTTACCTTAGTAAAGTATGATCTGTTAATACGTGATAGTGACTCATATTAAAACTATGAACCGAGCGGGGAACAAAACGTGAAGAGGGTAGACCAACTATAGGCGTTGCGGGTAAGAAAGCGTGAGGCGGGAGGGCGCTTTAAGCATGAGTCACTATATATAACGTAAAAAAGAATTAGCCTATAGATAGATACCTGCTTATATCATCACTTTAAATAGTATTTTTAACCGACCTTTGAAATAAACAACTAAAACTAGAATTATGAAACAAAAGACGTCTACCCTATCTCTATCTCATTTGTGCTACACTTTCCAGCCAACCAAATTAATACTGTATTTGTTTTTCATACAACAAATACAGTATTTATTTGGTTAGCCGGAAAGTGTAGCACTGAGCGGCACAAAGGAACATAGCTAATGTGAATCTGTAGAATAAGATAATTCTACTAAAATTTAGATGGCGCCAGTAATTTCTTTAATAAAAATAATATAGTTACACTTTTTGCCCGGCCAAGTAAATATTGTATTTGTTCAACAAATAACAAATATAGAATTTGATTGGTTGGGTGGAAGTGGGAGTGTATGTATGTCTTCTATCCTTTTTGGGTAGAACTTTTGTCCCTGTCTAATCTAACGGGAGAAATCGCCATTGAAGAAGCCTCAAGTATTGCCTGCAGAAGTTTTTTTTATTAACTTGAATTTACAAAGAACAATAAAAAAATATTAAGAAAATGCATTTCTATAATAACTGAAGATGTGTTATCCGCGGTTTTTTAATTTTTTGTCCAGGGCACGAAAGTTTTTTATAGCTAGCAAACACCATTGATTAAAGAGGTTAACTCCTCTTTAATCAATGCAACCACCTAGCAACCGATCACCTAGCATGTTTGACTTTCGCTTTCAATTCTCTTATCAAGATAGAAAAGTAATATTTCGTAAAGGGGAGAATGAAAAAGTATTTTTATCCAATACATACGGATAATGAGACAATTACCAGCTTTATTTTAAATAGATAAACTCAATAATAACCCCCGCGTGGTTTTTACTTTATTGAGTGGATAATTATTTATTTTACCCACTCAACTGTCACTTGTCAAATTATTTTCTTGTAAATGTCATTAAAAATTTTAATAAAAATATGAATTTCTAAGCTATTTATTGGATAAAACCTTGTATGGCACTCATGGGTAAACCGATATTGCCCTCTCGAAAATTAACCTGCTTGGCTGACGCCTCGCAGGTTAATTTTCTCATGGGCAATATCGTACTTTACCCACTAGTACTATAAATAACTATTTCGGCCAAAAGTAACTTCTCTCGTTGGCCGGTCACAAATACTTTAAAATTCCTTAGTCGAGTTGATTCAGTCAATTTAAACTTAAGAAGAAACTCGTTTTGAACGAATCTGCCCAACTTTGAAAACTTGCCGTAACGACATCCACAAGAAATAATGTAGAAAAAATAACCTATACTCCCTATGGTATTTTAAGTTCAGTTATTGATTATATTTTGCCTCAATATATTAATTTTAAATTGATTACAAATTCAATAAAAAAATGGTGCCTATAATATCACGGTTCGGTGTTATTCAGTTTTAGTTCAAATTGAAAAACACTCAGTTTTCTTGTACAATTTGTTTACTTATAATGACGGTATCAATTTAAAACCAAAAACTAAATAATCTATCGGGCGAAACGTTTTTTAATCGCAAAAAAGGGTCAAGTGACCTCCGTAACTTTTTAAAACTGGTAAAATGGGTGTACTGCAAAATACGACGGTATTTAGGTGATGACGTCAGGCCAAATAGCTGTGAATATGACTCTACGTCATAAAATCAAATACGTTTTCAAAAACCTTCGTACCTTTGTTTGATTATTTTTTTTTTATTAAAATACATTTAATGTTTGATGATAAAAAGTGAGCAAAAATAAAAATATACAGTATATAGACAGTACCATGTACTACTTTAATTGCCTGTGCAAACAATAACAAAATTGGCAACAAATATTTAATAGTAGATAAATATTTTTTATCTGAGTTTCAAAATACCTACGATAAAATTGATTGATTGAAAACGCAAGGGCGTAGTCCTCTCTGTGTAGAATATACACTGTAAATTAGGGTGGTTTAAAACAAAAAAGTTGGATTTTTTTGCTGCTCATGGAAGATAATGCTCATTTTAACTAAAATGCTCGCTACCTTAAAAATCCATATTCAGGGATTGAATGTTAGGAAAAAATCCTAAGATAAAAATAATCGCGTGATACAACTTTTTTTAATGGGGTAACAAAAAAATTATATCCGCTATTTTATAGCCAATGTAAAATTATATAAATCACCAAAGTTTCGTTTTTATCGAATGAAGACTTATCTTAATTTTTGGGGGACGCATAAATAAACTCACCCGGTATGATAGGGTGGTACAACCTATTTTCACGCCTAACTTAATGCCGTTAAAAATGTCACTTGTACCCCCTGGCTTCCCGAGAAGCCATCCCATTAATATTATCTTAACCCTTCGTTAGGCGCGCCTCTTTTTGTAACGTGTTTAGGCGCGCGGTCTACACTTGTAGACCATTTTATTTTTTGTTTAAAAAAAAACACATTTATATTTTTAAAAACCAAATATCTTATTTTATTTATTTGGTTGTATTTAAAAGTTATTTACATATTTTTTTCAAATTATTATTGTTTTAGTAAGTGTTAAGGGTAAAAGAAAAATGATATACAATTCTAACATATATTTTACATCTGTAAGGTAATTTGTAAAAAAAATAAAAATAACTTAAAAAACTTTCTGAAACTAAACATTTGTTTTTTTTTTAACATGTACGATTATAAAAAAATAAAAAACATCTAAATTAAAAGAAAAAAAATATTATAAAATTTGACTCGAAATCATGCAATATTTTAGTAACTCATGCGCCTTGTACATGAGCTCTTTGCAATCGTAGTTATGATATATTGAGCATTTTTTTTTCGATTTATTTTCCCTTCTTAGGCACATTTAGTGTCCAAAGTAATTTTTAGTTTTATAGAACAGAAAATTACCTTATTTATCAAAAAAATTACGTATGAGCTCTTTCATGCCCAAAAAGACTCGTGCCAGTGTCTTCCTATAAACCGCTATTTTTTTTGGTGGTAAAGACATATTGTATCTTTAATTTATCTTTAAACTAATAAACTAACTTTGAAAAACAATATTCACAAAAAGAAACCATAAAAAAATGCAAAAATAAAAAAGGTAACGTGGTTAGTCGCGCGGTCTACAATTGTAGACCAGGCAGGTTTCAATATGAATAAAAACAGTATTATACCCATTCAAAGTGCGAATTATTACTGATCTAATAGATTGATGCATAATGCACAGCTACTTGAAGGGGCGCAAGCGTAAACACTCCGTGTAAAAAGTTACCCAGCTAAAAAAAAGCATGGTGTACGATCGTAGACCGCGCGCCTAACGAAGGGTTAAATACCAACTAATAACAAGTAATTAATATTTAATAAATATTAACTGGAGTAATTACTATCAAAATAATTGATATTCATTAAAAGTATTTAGCCAATAAATTATACAACGTATTCAAAATAAAATGGCGCTAGAATTATCAAACAAAAGACGTCTACCCTATCTCTATCTCATTTGTGCTACACTTTCCAGCCAACCAAATAAATACTGTATTTGTTTTTCATACAACAAATACAGTATTTATTTGGTTGGCCGGAAAGTGTAGCACTGAGCGGCACGAACGATCATAGCTAATGCGAATATGTAGAATAAGATAATTCTACTAAAATTTAGATGGCGCCAGTAATTTCTTTAATAAAAATAAAATAGTTACACTTTTCGCCCGGCCAAGTAAATATTGTATTTGTTCAACAAAGAACAAATACAGAATTTGTTTGGTTGGGTGAAAGTGTATGTATGTCTTCTATCCTTTTTGGGTAGAACTTTTGTCCCTGTCTAATCTAACGGGAGAAATCTCCATTGGGTTTGGACTGATGTTGTAGCCTTTAAAATATTTCCCGTTTCTGTCTACAATCCAACGAAGATATGAGGCATCCGAAATATTTTAATTTAATGTACTTATCAGATATTTATCAGATCATAAATATTAATTAAAAGGCTTTAGTTTAAAGCCAGCGTTGAAACGCGTTCCTGAGTTAGGAACAGAGAAATTTTCTTAACGTGACTCATAAAAGTCCAAACCAAAATTGGTGCCCCCAGCTCCATAAGCACAGAAGTTCATAGAGACTTCATTCTCACTTCTTAATAAATTGTATTTTTAGAGAACAAATGAAGATCGTGCAAAAAGTCAAAGACTAAAATCGAAGCAGACCCGGTCTGGGCCAATTTGACGGCATTTTTTTAATTTGGCAACGAAATTTTGCACTCAGTCCAAATGAAAGCTGCCCATTTTCCTCGCATTGCGGACGTATTCCCCGCACAGCTTTGTTCTAACAGAGACAACAATAACAGTTACTGGTAATTGTTATTGTTCAGGCCTGTATATACCTACTATTTGTTTACATACAAACAAACCGAGATGTTGGCGATACTTTATATTAACGGTTTGCGTATTCTAGAAAGAAGAGTTGTTAGTTTGTTGTGAATTTCTCAATTCTCATGAAAAGGTTATTAGGAATTTTATCTGTTTTTTTAAACCAAGAGAATCATGACGTCACTTTCTCTTGAGAATGAATTCCTACGATTTAGAAAATTGAGTCCCTGGAGGCAAATAATATTCTGGGACACAGCGTAAATAAAGAATGTATATAAAAATAAAATTGTATCTTTTTAAGTACCTTAACTATGTCGTCTTAAAACCGCTTCAACTTGTATAATAAAGTAACTAAAACCGATATCTTTTGAAGTAGGCGAACGCTCCTTGTCGGTGGGTTGTAATATCTACCATAATTTAACCGAGTGATAACTCTTTTGTACTTAAAAAATAATAAAATGTTTCCACATAACTAGAACTACCGACATTTTATAAAGCCGTTTACATCAAATGCAAAGTAAATTTTACTTTATTAAATATTATTAAACAAATGGAACGCAGGTAAAAATGAATGAGAAAAAGGGCGCCGCGAAGTTTAAATATTTGAAGACCCATGAAGAGGACTGTCTTCCCACCAGGTTAGGCTGTTAAAACGAGATATGTAAAACAAACAAAACCATGGTATGTAACGGTAAATTACTTTTAGAACCACTTACAGGTTTTTTTAATAATATTAAATCAACAATGGCGGATTTAGGGGGCCTAGGGGGGGGGGCTCCTCTAGCTAGAAATTTTATGTTTAAGGGAACGTTCAAGTATTACGTAACGCAAATTTTGATCATTTTGGACCCAAAAAATCCGGGGTGATTTGACTTTTCATTTAAATTTTTTAAGGCTAGCCGTGCATTACTTTCATGACAGTGCAATAACTTCTTATTTATTTATTTCTTAAATAAAGCACTAATATTAATTTTTATACACAGCCGTGATTAATAGACCCTATTAATCACGGGCCTTTAAAAATAAACCGTTTGAAATTTAAAACGGCCGTGGATAAAGTATAGTATTCTACTCGCGTATAATAGCTATTAATCATTTGGGTGATTAGGTCACTTGCCTGTAGGCTCGTATCCCAAAATTCACCATCATTAAAAAAAAATTAATTGTTAAAGATTTGGAATAAAATTTAAAAAATGTTTCATATTAAATCAAAATTTGGTAACATTATTTTTGATTTGGCAAAAGTTTTTTGACTGGGATAAAATATTCGTAATTCTTTTAACAAAAAATTGTCAAAATTGTGTTTTATCCCCACCCTCAATAAGTTTCCTTCGCAACCAACGAACTAACAACTATTCTCTCTAGAATACGCATACCGTTAATATAAAGTATCGCCAACATCTCGGTTTGTTTGTAAACAAATAGCAGGTATATTCAGGCCAATAACAATTACCAGTAACTGTTATTGTTGTCTCTGTTAGAACAAAGCTGTGCGAGTAAGACAGACAAATGTATATGTAGGCTACGTTTTTTTCAGTTTATACAAATGAAATGCCTATTCTAGAGAGAAGAGTTAAAAAGTCCAAACCTACGAACTAACAACTATTCTCTCTAGAATACGCATACCATTAATATAAAGTATCGCAAACAACTGGGTTTGTTTGTAAACAAATAGCAGGTATATTCAGGCCTGAACAATAACAATTACCAGTAACTGTTACTGTTGTCTCTGTTAGAACAAAGCTGTGCGAGTAAGACAGACAAATGAATATGTAGGCTACGTTTTTTTCAGTTTTTTCAAATGAAATGCCTATTCTAGAGAGAAGAGTTATTAGTTCGTTGTTCGCAACGGATCTTTTTATAGGGGAATCGTCCAAACTGCCAATTTTAAGAATATATTTCTCTTAGATCTTTAATTTCCTTTAATTTTATATTAAGAAACAACCTATTAGTATGCTTCTACGAATACTAAAATTACATAGGAATAGGAAATGGAAACAACATCCTGTAAGGGTGTAAAAATAGTCGTGCATTGTCATAACTGACAACAAAATCAATGGAGCTCTCTACAACTAGAATTATGAAACAAAAGACGTCTACCCTATCTCTGCCTCATTTGTGCTACACTTTCCAGCCAACCAAATAAATACTGTATTTGTTTTTCATACAACAAATACAGTATTTATTTGGTTGGCCGGAAAGTGTAGCAGTGAGCGGCACGAACGAACATAGCTAATGTGAATCTGTAGAATAAGATAATTCTACTAAAATTTAGATGGCGCCAGTAATTTCTTTAATTAAAATAATATAGTTACACTTTTCGCCCGGCCAAGTAAATATTGTATTTGTTCAACAAAGAACAAATACGGAATTTGTTTGGTTGGGTGGAAGTGGGAGTGTATGTATGTCTTCCATCCTTTTTGGGTAGAACTTTTGTCCCTGTCTAATCTAACGGGTGAAATCTCCATTGAATACATTCTGCTTCATATACGATGTGTTCGATCATGGGCTTACCGAAGGGAGAAGGGGGTTGCCTTCTCCCCGTCCTTCCTTAAAAAGATGGTAAATGTTGAATTATATTTTAAAATTTGGCAAACTTTTTGTCTCCAAAGTTGGAAACTTTTGTATAGTTGGCAAATTGTCTCTGCAAGTTGGGAAAATGTTTCGTATTCGGAAAATTGTTGGGTAAACCTCTTTTTTCAGAGGCAATGACCTTTTTTTAGTTATCAAAATTTCCGTCAGGGGTAATGTTTATTTTCAGATGCGACGAGGACATTTTTTTTGTCATCAAAATTTTATTTTCGTAAAGGTTTTTTTTAGGCAACGCACAGTAGGAGTTTTTAAGGTTTTTTATATTAAAGTTCCAGAAGACGGCCAATTTTGAATCTATCTTCCTATTTTTTTTTTTTAAATAAGTTGTTAATACTTGTACTTTCAAAACCTACTGCTACAAATTTGATTTGAGGCATAACAATTGAGTGCTGAGAGGTTAAGTTGTCAGATAACATTTTTTTCATTTATTTCAGAGAAGAATATTTAGGGTTTTTAAGGTTGCTAAAAAATTAAAATTTAAAATGGCGCATCCAATATGGCGTCGAAATTTTAAAATTGGCGCACGCCATATTAAGACAGTCATTTTAATTTTTAACATCCGATTTGGTTTCAACGACCTTCAAAATCTTAATCACTAATTTTCGGCAAACAATATTGAAAATTTTAAAATTTCGACGCGCCATTTTGAATTTTAATTTTTTAGCAACCCCAAAAACCCTAAATATTCTTCTCTGAAATAAATGAGAAAAATTGAATCTGACAACTTAACCTCTCAACACTCAATTGTTATGCCTCAAATCAAATTTGTAGCAATATGTTATGAATGTACAAGTCTTAATAAGTTCCTTAAAAAAAAATTAGGAAGATCGATTCAAAATTGACCGTCTTCTGGAATTTTGAAATAAAAAACCTTGAAAATTCCTACTGTGCAACGGTAGTTGGAAAATTTTAGTTTTATTACAACGATTTCCCTTTGGCACGCCCCTGTGTTCGATAGGAGTCTTTTGCGGCAGAATTGAGAGAAGATATTGATTAAAATCTTAACTGTATATAAAATTAGATACTAGGGTAACATATAGGTAACATTAGATACTAGGGCAGCTAGCGAGCAACCACGAGTGAATTTAAAAGAAGCATTCCACAGTATATTCTTGACAATGGATAGTATATTGCGTTTTCATTCGATATCCTTTCCAATATAGGCATGAATATGTCTATCTATAAAATTAAATTGTTAAAAAGTGATAGCAAATAAGCGTATCCAGAACTGTTAGAGTCCGCGCGCGTTAAGAATGGTACAGTGATGTCATTAAACACTGAATGCGCAGTAAGCGAAAGAACTGCCTCGAACACAGTAAAGAATAAAAAAAACTAACTGCATAAATTGCTGTTAAGGGGCTGTCCATATATTACGTAACGCGCCTAGGGAGGGGGTCAGAGAAATTGTTACAGTTTGTGACAGGGGGGGTGGTCTAGGTAAACGTTACGTAACGAAATTTAATAAATTTAATGTTTATTTCCCAAGCTTGGCAAATGTATTTTTATTTCAACATAAATTACTATTTAGTGGCCCATAATTCCCTTTTTCACACAAAATTTGACGAAACTATGGATATTTAAATAATATTGTAATCAGTAAAAAAACTTTTGACATTGATATTAAAAAAAAATCTTACGGCCCTGTTCTTACGTGATCTTGCCGATAAATAATCGGCGATGATACATTTTCGCGCGGAATGTGTACTCACAGAACACCAATGTGTACTATTTTGTGTGCCTGTGCATAAACAATATACGTGTTATATGTGACACTCAGTGTAAAAAGAGGTACCTAGTATTTTTTCTCTATGTGATATTGATTATGAATATTTTTTTAAAGTTTGAGTGATTTTTTCGTGTAATTTTTTTTTAAGGTTATGTTATACTATATTTTAGGTTCATGTTTGTTTTGTCGAGAAAAACGAATCAATAGTGAGAATACAGTTAAATTTATTTCGAACAAAATTTTTATAGTGTTACGCGTTACACAGGAGGGGGGGGAGGGGGTCAATTTTTTTAAAAAATTGCGTTACGTAATACAGCCTGTTCCAGAACTCGCGTACCGAAATTTAAGAGGTGATTCTACATCCAAAAATATGAAAAAAAGTTTCTATAAAGGTTGGTCCGGAAATGAGCCCTAAGGGAGCTACGGCCCTTCGAAGATGACGTATTGAATGGGGAACAAAAAAAAGCACCAATAAAATTTTAATGTTGCAGGGTGATTCTTCATTTAAAACTGAGAAAAAAAGTATTATACACCAAAACACCTAAATTTAATATTAAAGGAGTAATAGCCTTTTAAAAAGTAACGTTTTTGGTGGCACAAAATGTTACTTCCTCTTAATTGCATTTTTTTTTGATAACGGTTGCTCCTACAGTGTTACACTATATGATATTTTATATGTATTTTTACTCTAGAAATCTATATTTTTTACAACAAATCCAAAAAACATACACATAGAAAAGTTTGGGGCAAAAATGTTTTAAGCCTCATATATTTTGTCCGTCTGGGCACGCCTCTGGATAAATTAAAAAAATTATTAACATAAACTTATTGCCCTTATTAATACTAGTATACATGCAAAAGCTCGCCGCTCTAGCTTAAACGGTACCCGAGTTATTAATTAAAAACCTTATTTTTATTACAATTTTAAAGGGCCCTAGATCCCTTAGGGCTCATTTCCGGACCAACCTTTATAGGAACTTTTTTTTATATTTTTGGATCTAGAATCACCTCTTAAATTTTGGCATGCCAGTTATGGATCACCCTGTATATGGACAGTCCCTAATATACTGAAAAATGTTGCTATAGGTAAAAAGGAACTGGAATTTGCTATGTATACGATACTATCGTATTTGGTCTGTAGAGTTTCACACTACATCATTTCTTATCTTTTCTAATGTTTTAAAACTTTCATAAACACACAGTAGAGGCATGTTTATATCTCTAACACGTGATTAAAATTTTAAATATCCGTCATTTGGGCAAATGAGAGAGAGTACCTTTCATAGGGATTAAACGCCATTTTTGGCGATATTTGGTTTTTGTATAAAATCAGTGGTACGACTAATACTTGACCTAAATATGTCAAAATACCAACATGTTGACAATGGAGCTATCTACAACTAGAATAATGAAACAAAAGACGTCTACCCTATCTCTATCTCATTTGTGCTACACTTTCCAGCTAACCAAATAAATACTGTTTTTTTTTTCATACAACAAATACAGTATTTATTTGGTTGGCCGGAAAGCGTAGCACTGAGCGGCACGAACGAATATAGCTAATATGAATCTGTAGAATAAGATAATTCTACTAAAATTTAGATGGCGCCAGTAATTTCTTTAATAAAAATATTATAGTTACACTTTTCGCCCGGCCAAGTAAATATTGTATTTGTTCAACAAAGAACAAATACAGAATTTGTTTGGTTGGGTGGAAGTGGGAGTGTATGTATGTCTTCTATCCTTTTTGGGTAGAACTTTTGTCCCTGTCTAATTCAACGGGATAAATCGCCATTGCAGCTTTAAATGGTCAGCGCTAAATTTAAATTAGACAAAGAGAGAAGTTCTACAGAGAGAGAAACGTATAATTATAATTATTACTATTATATTTTAAAATAAAATTATGCATATTTTAGGTTAAAATAACATTTTAATTATTTATATTTTAAGTTACATGAAGGTAAAATATTTAATTTTTAAAGTAAAAAACTATTTTTTTTAATCTTTTAAAATATAGCTGTGTACAGTAGGTCATAAGTTCCCTAGTATAAATAAGTTTGACAATACCAAACTACTATAGAATTTGAAATATTGTTTTAACATTTCGGTTCCGCAAAAAAATACACTTATTTTAGTAAAGTCCAGAACACGTGTCCAGAAAAGCCCGCCCTTTTCTGACTTTTCTTCCTTTTTGTAATATTTTTTATAAGTTAAGAAAGTCATTTTCTAGTCGTTTTCTAAATATAAAAAAAACATGTTTTTCCATGTCTTTTTCTAAAGGTGTTTTTTCCACATAGCCTGGGTTAACCCCTTATGAAAATTTTGCTCTTTAAATGTTGTTGCTCCCTAAATCTATCTATAGTAGGTAGTAGGTATAAACATTCGGAATTCGAAACATAAATAAACCTTTTTGCTAATAGATTGACAATCAGATAGCATTCTCAAGACTTAAACCTGAATTAAATATATACTTTAGGCCTTTTGTAAATTCAAAACTATGGATTACAGTTGAACTCAAAGATATAGGGCCAAACAGGGTAAATGTAAACTGGGGTAAACGAGAACAGTATCTAAAGTATGATCCGTTTATACGTGATGGTGACTCATATTGAAAGGGGAACAGAACGTAAGAGGGGAGACCAAGTATAGGCGTTGCGGGTAAGGAAGCGTGAAGCGGGAGGTTGCTTTAAGCATGAATCACTATTACGTTTAGACGAATTAGCCTACAGTACACCTAAAAAATATACAGATGCGGAATCCATAGCTTACTAAGCAGTTAGGACTATTTTAGGTCAAAACTAACATTATGTCAGTATTACACAAAATCTATTAAAGCCACTTTACACGGAGCAATTTGTGCGCAAGTTTGATGCTATGCAAGTTTGTTGCAAGAATGATTCAGTCACTGCGCATGCCTTTAGGCAAGTTTGAGGCCATTTTCGTGCCATAAAATTATTTAGAACATGTTCTATTTTTCGGCGATTTTCACGCAAGTTTTATGATTATTTTCATGGTACCAACCTGGAAAAAAAGTTACCAAATCGATTTCATTTTACTAATATAGTAGCAACTGCACATGTTAATAATTATTATTATTAATAATAGGTCGGTCTGTCTAACTAAAAAACTTCCTTAAAAAAGCAAATGCTAGGTTATGTTTTTGTCAACTAACGCAGAGACACGTCAAAATTGTATTGTTGGCAGCACTGTTTACCTTGCAATATATAGCACCAAACTTGCGTACAACACGGAAAGAAATTAGTGGGCTCTGCGCTATACATTATAAGATATTTGGTAACAGTGGCAAATTATAGTGATTTAAGCTATAGATTATAAGGGACACAATAACTAATAATGTTAAAAATAAATTGGAAACGATTATATATATTACAGACACGATTATATTTATTACAGGCACTATTATAAATTTACAGAAATTTTATTATATTATAAAAATTATTAGCACGGACAATAATTAAATCTATTTAAGCTATAAATGCCATACTATTTGTTATATTTTATTATTCACTAAACAATTAAAGTATTTCATATAAATTTTTACACTGACTGCCATAATTGTAAGATAAAGCCTTGTATTTATATAATAAGCGATTATAATTTGCTTGGTATGTGTGTTATAGCGCTCCTAGTTATAATTTTTGTTTTCCGTGAACTTGCTCCGTGAAAAGGCAAATCAATGTCCAATTGTCCTCATGCTATATCTGGCAGCAAACTTGCATAGCATCAAACTTGCGTACAAATTGCTCCGTGTAAAGTGGTCTTTAACAACAGTCCCTCTAGTTCCTATACCCCAATGTATAAAAACCGGGATAATAAAAGTGGATAAAACGAACACTAGTCGATTGCAGCGCCCCAACTCGGAACTACAAAGTAGTAGGTAAAGTAGTCATCTCGTTAACGTTTCAATGCGATGTTGTATTGTATCTATGACGAACCTTTTTATTTTGATTTTATAGTGTTACTTAGGTTTTTTATCTGAGTTTTATTAACTTTAAATTTTCTATACAATTCTTTAAGTTCTTTATCGATTATTTTATTTTTAAATCTATTTAAATCATATACGGGGATAAACTTGACAACCTTGTAAAAACTAGTGTTGGCTACTTCAAGGCGTTCCCGCCATTTTTCAAGTAGACCTACTGTTTGTTTGTTTGTTTAACCTCGTACTATTCTACTTAATTAAGCATCCCCTAAGTCCAGGACTTGTGTGGGCTAGTAGTAGAGGGAACCACCGGCTTATACTGACTTTCGAACCAGTTTCTAGGGAGTTTCCGTTTCACTTATCGCCTTCGCCAAATTTCAATTATTAACTAACTGAAAAAAGCAAATCGGCGCCAGTGAGAATCGAACTCACGATAGTAGACTTGCTATGCATACGCGCTAGCCACTACGCTATGCCTCCTATGTTTGTTATTGTATTTTGGTATTACACTTTCTTAGGTGCAGAATAAAGATCCGCGCCTCTTCATTCAAGGACATTGACTTTGGTTCAAAGAAATGCTAGCTTTAAAACAAGAAAATATGGCTTTTAACATATCGAAAGATACGTGTGCTTGGTTTAAGAAATCCTTTTGTTCTGTGTACATATTAAATTTAAAAATAGATATTTTATTTTCTTAATCAAGCATTTTGGAACCTCGGCTTGTTTATGAAAGTCCTTGCAAAAGGGTAAAAGTATTAAATGCCTAGGAAATGCCTTAAAGGTTTTAATAACAATAAATTTCTCTTTATTCCTTTTAATGCCAAGTAGAATAGAAAAGATTTCAGAAAAAAAAAACATTTTACTTTCTTATAAAACCCCTGTTTAATCCACATGGCTAAATTGGACATTAAACTCATTTTATGTATGGTAAAACCAGTTGAAGCGAATTTTATTTTTGTTTGGTTACTAAAAACATTAAATTGTGACTTTAATAGACTTTAATAAAAACATTGTTCTTGATTCCAGCTAAAAAATACTATAACCCAAGGTTTCAATAAGGGAACGGTCAAGTATTACGTAACACAAATTTTACCAAAATGCATACACTTCATACCCCGTTTCTCGCGTTATTAAGGGCTGTAGAGATTTCATGTTTTGGCTACACCCCTAATAGGGGGGGGGTGTTAGAGGGGTAGCCAAAAATAAAATCTCTACAGCATTTAATAACGCGAGAACCGGGGTATAAAGTGTATGAATTTTGGTACAGTTTGCGTTACGTAATACTTGAACGTTCCCTAATTACACAGGCCTACCAAAAAAGTCAGTGTTAACCAGACTATATTTTTCTTACGTATTTTTGGGCGCTAAAAACGAATGTGACAGTGACGCCAGTGTTGCCAGGTCAACATTAAAAATCCATATAAGTGGTAAAAACTCTGTAGAATTCCGTAGATCTACCCTTAAAAAATCCGTAGATCCGAATTATAACTATATAACTTTATTAATTAAAAAAAACAGATAATGGTAGAATGTAGTTTCGCGCTTCTGATGCTCGTCAGGGGTTATCTCAGTACTTCCTACTTTCATTGGACCCTGCATTAAACACTGTTCAAAAAATATTTTAACATTATGAACACATTTACAAGAAGAAGCTGTTCTTAAGGACACCATAGTAATACATAGAAAAAACGGATTCCTTGAACCAAGGACACGTGTCTTTGTATATGTTCTAAGCCATATTCTCTTGTTTCAAGGCTGGCATTTTCTTGAACCAAAGTCAATGTCCTTGAATGAAGAGCACGGGTTTTGGGATAAAAATCCGCGCTCATTATTTGGTTCAAGAAAATGCCAGCCTTGAAACAAGAGAATATGGCTTTGAACATATCCAAAGACACGTGTCCTTGGTTCAAGGAATCCGTTTTTTCTATTTATACTGAACATCAAGTGTTAAGTACAATATAGAAGCTTTGATTTAAACTAGCTTAGCATCAAAGAACTTTTACCTCTTACCTTTTTAGGTAAAAGTTCTTTGCTTTTGATAAGCTCATTCAAAAAGATTTTTAACGTTATTTAACAACCATGTGGCTACAATGTGGCGTGTTCCGTTTTTTTCGTATTTCTAGTTTAACTTATATTTTTTGGGGGTCACCGTGAACAGAACAACGTTATGTTTTACTGTAACAACTTGTATTTAATAACTAGAGTTGCGAGGGATTCCAAATAACTGGTGCTCCCACCCGTAAAAATCGACCGGTAGGTATTTAATATGGTAACGAATTCTCAGTGTAGTAGCTTTTAAATGAAACGTGTCTGTACGACTTTTCTTTCACCTGCTAGGTTCAAGAACGAAATTAAAAGTTAAGTAGACATATTAAGTACCTTTAGAAACACAATACCACAAACAATAAGTCTTGTGCCAAGTCGGGTGAATTTTATACAGTGACGTCCAAAAGTCACCCTTTCTTTTAAAAAATTGTGGAGTGAGGAATGTGGGTAGGAGGATGTGGAGAGGATTTTTTGAGGGGGTTAAAATAAAGGGAATTTTCGTTACAATTTCTTTAAAAAAAATTGAACTATATTTGTTAAATGATTAATTTTATGTTACAAAACACAAATTATACTTTTAAACTACATACTTTTTAAATTTAAAAAAATTAACTCTCACAGACCCCCCAGCCCAAATTATAGAAGCTAAAAATATCAAACATATGTCAAAAGAAGCGAAATTTCTAGTCAAATAAAACTTCGCAAGTGTGATATTCTTTCTTTTAACACATTTGACCCACTTTGAAGTTAAGCCTTTTTACAAACCTTTGAGCTACTAAGGTGTTAAGCCCCAGGCTGCCTCTAGCTGCTCTTAACAATTTAACCCTTTGAGACCCAGTGGGACATATATCGCAAAAATCTCAAAATCAATAAATTTTAAGTCAGAGTGACCTTGTACTCATAGTGCGATATGTCCCATCCTGTTTTAAGTCATCACTTGTGCACTGCATGTCCCATTTTAAATTATTTAAGGGTTTTTTTAGTACCTGGAGCGTATTTTTACCAAATTTTATTAACAGTGGCAAAGCTACTTTGTTATTTTTTGTCCTAATAAAAATTTAATTTCTAAATAACAATTATACACAGTGGGACATATATAATCCGACTAAGATGCCTACTGGATATATGTTCCACTGTCTTTTTCTATGTAAAATATTTTCAAAAAAAAAAACACTTTGATCGCCAATGACCAGTTATAACTCAAAAAAGTTGATACAAAACAATAAAAATTGGGTCTTAAGTATTAGGTTTTTTAAATTTTAAGTTGATATATCAATTCATGCAAAAGTTAAGATGTGCTGACTTTTGGACTGCACTGTATAATAAAATGTGTTGGATTTCAAAGTTGTTAAGTCTCAGAATTAATTTAACGCATTTCAAACATAAAACGGAATTTTCATTAAAATAAAGTTTATTGAGATTTAATTATTTTTCGTTGAAGGTTTCCTGGATGCGAAATTAATTGGTTTTAAGGCGTTTTAAAGTTATTTCAGATTTAATGAATGTTTATCGGAAAAGAATGTCGCTATAGGGGTTCCTCCTAACAGGGGCGTCTTAACAGCACGAGCAAGTCCGGCTCCGGCCCCTGACCAAATGGTCAAACCGAGGAGCGGATTTTTATTTGTCAAAATCAAAATTTCTTCAAGGCTCTTTTTCAGAGGTAAGGACCTTTTTTAATCACCTAAAATTCCAGTAATTGAAATTTGGGGGAGGCGACAGGTGAAATAGAGAAACCTCCCTAAAAACTGGTTTGAAAGATAGTTAAAGTCGGTGGTTCCCTCGCCCTTTGGCACTCTAGAACAACTACGGCCAACGGCCGTAGGCTTTACGAAATATTACAACGTAACCATATAATGGTTACCGCACCCGATTCCCCAACCCACTATGGCCACGGCCTTCCTGATATCCTTGACATCGTTTTGTATAAAAACACGACACTAAACATTAACATCGAACTAAGACACGAACTAAGCTCCGACCACCTTCCAATCATTATCACGGCAGGAGGCATACCAACCGCAAATCACACCAAAAAAACCGTTTACAACTTCTCCTATATTTCCGAACTCCTAGAAAGCAACACCAAAATCAATCCAATAAATTCCGTCCAAGAACTAGATATTGCAGTAACCACCCTCACCAATACCATAAAATCCGCAATGGACAGCGCCAAATTAATCAAAAAAGTAGATATCCAAAACCCACAGGACCTTCCCCGAGATCTCAAAGACTTAATCAGAGAGAAAAACCGACTTCTTCGTCGCGCACGCACCCTCCAAGACCCCCATATAAAACGCGAAGCAAACAGACTTACCCAGGAAGTCAAAGACCGACTAAACGTACTAGCAAATTCCCGCTGGGAGGGAAAAATAAAGTCACTCAACCCCCAGGATAGATCACTTTGGAGAATGGCCAAAACCCTATCCCTCGACCACCAACGAGGCATGCCCCCAATTCACGGCGAAAGAGGAGTCGTCTACTCCACCCCCGAAAAAGCCGAAGCATTTGCTGACGCAATGCGGAAACAATTTCAACCAAACCCTCCAATCCCCCCCGACTCCGAATCAGAGACCGACTCCGAGCCCGACTCGGACGACGAGAACTACGAGCAACTCATGCATGAAAGAGACATAAACCACATCTATAATAGAGTCACTAACCAAGTCGAAAACGACATTATCACCCCCACATCCCCCGAGGAAATCAAACGCATCATCAAAAATCTCCCAAAAAGGAAAGCCCCCGGTCCCGATCAAATACCGAATAAAATCCTTAAAATACTCCCCCGGAAAACCATTATGGAAATCGTTAACATTGTTAACGCAATGCTCAGACTGCGCCACTTTCCAAAGCCCTGGAAAAACGCAGACGTAATAGTAATCAAAAAACCCGGACAAAATCCAACTTTTGCTGAAAGCTACCGCCCCATAAGCCTCCTTTCCTCCCTAGGCAAAATAGCCGAGAAAGTCATACTAACCAGACTTCAAACTCTTGTTGAAGAACTAAATCTCCTTCCAAATGAGCAATTCGGCTTCCGAAGCAGACACTCCACAGTCCACCAGGTAGCTCGCCTGGTAGACTCTGTAACGGACGGACTAAATAGGCGCGAAGCCGCGGGACTGATCCTCCTGGACATCGCAAAAGCCTTCGATAAGGTTTGGCACAAAGGTCTTGTAGCCAAACTCCACTTTCTCGGCCTCCCCCCAGGCATCACCAAACTCATAGCCTCCTTCCTCAAAGGCAGAGATTTTCAGATAAAAATAGGCGACTGTAAGTCTAACACCCGCCGCATCAGAGCTGGCGTTCCACAAGGTTCCCCACTATCCCCCCTTCTGTACAACCTCTTTACGGCAGATATTCCAAAAACACAGGGCACTGAACTAGCCCTGTTCGCCGATGACACCGGCATCCTAGCAAAAGCCAGAAACCCCCAGCGCATCCATATCGCCCTCCAGCGCCAAATGGATGCCCTAATCAAATGGTTCTCCAAATGGAAAATCAAAGTAAACGCCAATAAAACCAAAGGCATCCTAATCTCTAGGATTAGAAGAGGCCCACCCCAACCCATTCAGATAAATGGCCACCCCATTAACTGGGAAAACCATGCCAAATACCTCGGCATTACAATCTCCAAAAACTTGACGTGGGATCAGCACGTCAAAAACACCCTCCAAATAGCAAATTGCCGCCTCTCCAAACTCTACCCCTTAATAGGCAGAAAGAGTCCCCTATCCATTAAAAACAAACTTCTTCTCTACAACCAAACCCTAAAGCCGGTACTTCTTTACGGAGCCCCAGCCTGGAATAAAATCACCCTTAACAAAGCGCTCTCAGCAAAACTTCAGGCCTTCCAAAACAAGGCACTCAGAATATGCCTCGATGCCCCCTGGTTCATGAGGAACAACCAGATACACAGAGATCTCGAAATGCCCCTTCTAAAAACGGAAATCATCCGCTACAGCACGTCTTTTATACAAGACAATTTAGATCACCCAAACCCCCTCATTTCAAACTTTCTAGATTACGATCATGAAATACACAACACTCACAAAAAGATCAAAAACGTCCTCAACCAGTAATGGTACCCACTAATACAGGACAGATGCATTCCCAGCATCAGTGAGATAGTCTCACTCCTCCCGCACATCCCTCCTCTCCCTATCACATCCCTCCCCATCCCTCCTCTCCCTATCACATCCCTCCCCATCCCCCTCCCACCCACTCCACAGCGCCAAATTATGACAGATGCAACTCGCATCAGTGAGCAGAGACTCACTCCCCCCAAATTATGACAGATGCAACTCGCATCAGTGAGCATAGACTCACTGCCCCAACTTTCAATTCAGATTAAATATTTTTTTTAGATAAATGAGCCATAGGCTGCGCCTGTCTCTTAAAGACCCAAACAAACTATTGATGATGATGATGGTTTCCTCTACTGCTAGCTCACGCAAGTCCTGACTTAGGGGATGCTTAATTATAGAATAGTACGAGGTTAAACAAACAAACAAACAAACACATTAACTAAAAATTAATAGCTGTAGCCGAGGTTGCAGCGCTATGGTTTTTGGGTGAAGGATTTTATTTTTTACGATTTTTCTAAAAAAGCTTATTTTCGGCAATTAACGATTGGAAATTCGGAGTTGCGTTCCACCCGTGGAACCGGCAACAAGAGTCTACGGCGCGATTGGTAATTCATTTAACGGTGTTTAGTCACAGCCAGACTATTTTATGTTAAAATGTGATTGTTAAGAAAATATCTATACTACGAAACGGTTCTACATATTTAAATTGATTTAAATTGAATATTTTATGTTTGTGATGTACTTTTGTGGGTTAACCACGTTTTTTTTGTGAGGTTATGTTAATAAGAAATTATATTTAGTTGAAACGATTAGAGAGACTCGCTTCAAGTCTCTAATACTTGTACCTGGTCAATAAGAACGAGAATTCAAGACCATTAAGTCCTTTTGGGTCACTTTAATTTAGTGTCCAAAAGGAAATTTTGAAGAAGAAGAAGAAGAAGATTGGAAATTCCAGAATTAACTAGTACTAATTAATGTTTAAAGTTCAGAACAAATATACATAATTAGTCGGTCGACAGGGCCCTAATTCTGGAGAAAATAAGGTGCAAAAACAAACAAACCGTATAAAAATCAACGAGTCGGAAACACGTGTGAAATTTTAAATTTAGAAACGGAAACGCACGTGAATCTTCTCAAAAAGTCGGTCTCGTGCTAAACTTTTATTGGTTTCAGTCAAGTTCAGTACTGGGTTTCAGTACACACACAAACAACACTGAGAATTCCTTACCTGAACAATGTTCAGTGAACATTGTCTAACATTGTCAAACATACAGTATTGCTGTCCCGTTTTCAGTATTATCTCCATTTTTTTTGCAAACGTAGGTCCGAAAACGACCCTTTAAAATTGTACTAAAAATAAGGTTTTTAATTAACAATAGGTCAATGTCGAAAAATTAAATTAATATTTTTATTTAAAATTCACGATAAATATTAATTTGAATATGTTTTTTTGGAAATTTGAAGTAAAATGTAAAATTTGAAGTAAAATGTCAACTATATTTTTTGACATTTTTTTGCAAAATTAATGGAGGGTCCCTAGCACAAGCCATAAGCTTATTTGGGGCTCTCCATGATTCTGTATGATGCTAAAATAAATAAATAACTCTGGCACGCTTATATATATATACTAGTATTAATAAGGACATTTAGTTTGTGATAATTTATTTTTGTGAATTTATCCAAAGGCGTGCCTAGACAAAATGTTTGTGGCTTAACATTTTTGTCCCAAACTTTCTTATGTGAATTTTTTTTGATTTTTTGTAAAAATAGTTTCCTTGAGAAAAAATACGTAAAAAATGTCATAGTGTAACGCCGTTTTCAAAAAAAAATGCAATTGCAAATGCAGTAACATTAATATTAAAGGGTGACCGCAAAGTTGGCCTCCTTTTCCAACACCTGTAAATTCGATTAGAATTGATAAAATGTAACTTATAAATGCTCAAAATTTTTGTTGGTCATGAATTTGTGCAAAAACAAGATTTATTGTTCTAAACAGGCTAAAAAACCTCTTTTTTGCGTTACTCTTTAGGTGTTTCGGTAAAGAATACTTTTTTGATTAGTTTTAAATGAAGAATCGCCCCGAAGCATTAGAATTTTATTGTGCTTTTTTTGTTTGCCATTCGATATGTCCATCTTCAAAGGGCCGTAGCTCCCTTAGGGCTTATTTCCGGTCATATGTTCCTGTGCTGGTTTTTCATGTTTTGTGATGTAGAATTATCCCCTTTATTTAATGCCAAAACACTGCAAACAATACCATGCCTCTACCGAGTTCGCTGCGGCTCGTATAAATAGACGCTCATCCGAGGTGCCGGATACTTTTGTGCAATGTTATTCAAATCTACAGTGAACCCCCCAGATGAGCTCACGGCATTGAATATGAGTCATTGATGGACCCACCAGGGTATCTATTCTCGGGCTCGAGAGAACGTGAACAATTTTCGTAGGAAGGGAACTGATCATATCATATAAAAGTTCCCCAAAGTTAAAAAATTCTATTCTTGAACATTAGTGAGCGTGATGGGATCTCTGCAGCCGGCTGCAGCGTTGCCAAGTATTTTAGCGGATTTTAACCAATCAGATTATGCGAAACGAGTTGCGTGCGCAGGCTGTAATTATTTTCATTATTTGTAAACAAGTTTCTGTGGTTTGAATAATTTTTATAATTAATATCTAAAAATTAATGTGTAAGAAATGAGAATAAAAACAGAAAAATATCTGCGCCCACCAGCAGCCAACAAAAAAAAAATAAGAAATGAGAATAAAAACAGAAAAAGATCTGCGCCCACCAGCAGCCAACAAAAAAAAAATACTTTAAAATTTTATTCAGCACAACCCTCTTGTCAATAGTGGGCTGTTTAGCCCTGAATTCACTATAATTTTTTTGTTGGAAAGTTGAAAAGGGTCGGCCCTAGCCAACACTTACCGTTATTCGTTCTCCATTTGATCTTCCGCATCTTTCCAAATCGTCCATCGTTATATTATTATTATTATATGTATAATAATGTATAATAATTAATAAATATGAAAAATCTTTTATTAATTACGATTAACTATTATAAAACAAAACGGTATTCAAATTAACAACACAAAACCAAAGCCAAAAGGGTTATGTTCTAATGCGCGCGACTAACTTATATGTCAAAATTCTAGAATTCTCACGATCCCGAGTAGTAGAAGTAAAGTTCCTCAATTTTCGTGCGAAGTGAAGTTCAAGAATAAGTAGTTTTGCGTTTCGAGAGAAAGAATATGCAACCCACACTACCTTTCTCCCGGGAATGCGTTCTCTCGATCCCGAGAATACATACCCAGGTGGGATGTCGGCAGCGAACTTGTTAAAATACTGTTTGTCAAAATTTAGGTTCGGCAAAAAATTGATCAAATTTTTGTTACCGAACTTTATGCACCTTTTAGGGGAAAGTCTTGTGCTATCTCTGCAGCTGTTTACAATGTTGTAATTTTTATTTATTTAATTGCAAAGAGATTAGCTCTAAGTGTATTTGAATAAAGCGATAAAATTTATTTACTAAAGGTTGTCATACATTAATTAAAATAAATGCTTGAGTGAAACTAGGCTATATCAGACAAGAAAAATTCTGTCGTTTAACACACATTAAAATTTAATTATTAAGTTCTATAATAACCACTGGTGGGATCAAAGTATTCATCTAGAGGGCTAGCAAAAATTAATTTTTTAATGTAAATAAACGTTTGAAACAAAGAACTTTTACCTCAAGAAGTAATTTCTGACCAATGTTTATGAAGGTGTCATCTTTTTTTTGTTTATTTACTAACAGAAACGCGATACAGCTTTGTGGTGTAAAATGTAGATGTCGCTAGTCGACTTTCAGGCTACCTAGTAGCGATGTTGGGTAGTTTCCACCTTATCATGAATTCAAATCATTATACTTAAATTAAAAACGTAAAAAACTTTATTGTGTATACTATAATTATGTTTAATAATATAGTATATTTAAATCTATTAAAATTACTACTAGTTCATATAAAACTCATACAGAACTAATGTTTCTTAAAATTTACAATAAAATATCCAAAGTATATGTTTCCAATCGGCAACACTGTACCCCTGTCAGTCATTTTACGACATTAGACTGTGAGTTTACACATTCTTTCTCTCTCTTTACGCGTACTAAGTGTAAACAATAGTTACTCCCCACCAGCCCCTCACCGTAGTTGGTTCAGGGTTCAAAAAAAGCATACGGTAGATTTCATCATGTTCCTTCTTGAGGTAAAAGTTCTTTGGTTTGAAACTATATGCCATATTGTTTGACCAGAGCCGTAACCAGAGCTGTTTGCACCTGTGGCAGGTTATCATTTTGCGCCCCTTATCCAGTATAAAAACAACTGAAATATTTTAACTATTTTATTAGGTTAAGTAAACAAGGAAACAAGTAACAAAAATAAAAATGCCTTCTCATTTGACATTATTTCGTTTGTTTTTGAGCGCTGAAAACGAATTTAGAATCAGAAATCTTATCTAAATTTACCAACGAACTAATAACTCTTCTCTCTAGAATAGGCATTTTATTTGTAAAACGTGACAAAAACGTAGCCAACATATACATTTGTCTGTCTTACTCGCACAGCTTTGTTCTAACAGAGACAACAATAACAGTTACTGGTAACTGTTATTGTTCAGGACTGAATATACCTACTATTTGTTTACAAACAAATCGAGATGTTGGCGATATTTTATATTAACGGTATGCGTATTCTAGAGAGAAGAGTTATTAGTTCGTTGAAATTTACCGATGTTTTCGAGATTTTTGTTGCGATTTATGAAAGACTTCCGAAAATTGTTACACGGACATCCCATAGTGATTCACCCCTCGGCCCATTCAAATCCAAAAATTGTAAAATATTTGTCGATCAATTACTTTACAGCCAGGTAATAAACTGGTGGCGCCTTTAAGGTATTTTTATAATAGCTGGAATTCATATACCGGCTCAAAGGTGGTCTCGGGAGAATCAAAGTACAATTGACCCCCAAACTGCGTGAAATTTTAAATGACACTTAGCGCACCTTTAAACGATATAATAACGGATGTCATTTTACTGAATAAAATACCGAAAATGGGAGAACCTATTCAATGTCGTTTTCTTTATACAGGGTGTCCCAAAAATATACCGACAAATTTTTAGGGGTGGTAAAGGGCATAAAAAAAACATTTTTTGTTTTATAAACATATCTGCAAATGCGCAGGTTTGGCAGAAAAACGAAAAATTTGGGACTTTTTTTTCATTTTATCAATAATTAATACTAATTAAAAAAAAATGTTAGACAGGTTATTAAGAAGTCACTTTTTGTTAATAAATAAATTCACAGCTATTTGCAATAACGGCATCATCAAATAGGCCCTAATTACGGCCGACGCGTCCTATTTTGCATAATATGCTATTATCATCAATTTTACCATGATAATTGGCTCGATAATTAGCTAATAATCCACAGCAAATTATCATGGTAAAATGGGTCACCTATTAAGGGTGAAATGCAAAATTTTGCGGTATTTAGGTATTGTTTTAGGATGATGTCAGTAGGCTGAGTGGTGAATTTGACACTACATACACCTTTTTTCGTCATTACTCGTTAAAAAATCTTTAAAGACCTACAATAGTATATTTTTTTACTAAGAGGAAAAGTAAAGCTTTTTTTTACTAGTCTGTAAAATTTACGGACGACGCGAAGAAATATAAATTTTTGAATTTAATTTATTCAGTAATAAAGTATGTTTTTTTTTATTAAAATAGGCCAATAAAACTCTTTCGAAATAAACTAAAACCTTCCTTAGCTCATTTTAATTTTTTTTTCGTAGGCTAAATCGTACACTTTTCGCGATTTCGATTGTAACTTGTCTAATGTAGCATTTGCAATTTCGGAGAGATTTATAGGTGTATAAACCA
Organism: Brachypterus glaber; assembly: GCA_958510825.1. Taxonomy (NCBI): domain Eukaryota; kingdom Metazoa; phylum Arthropoda; class Insecta; order Coleoptera; family Kateretidae; genus Brachypterus; species Brachypterus glaber. Next base: position 7,051,833 of record OY294052.1, read on the forward strand.
TATATTCTTCTTCAATCATTTTTAATCAATTTCACACAAGGTTTTTGCACAGAATCTCGAGTCAACCACCTGTTTACGTAATAAAAGAACAAGTTTGAAGTATGGCTGTCATCAAAGTCAAAGAGTGCTGCCGCCAGTGGTGGTTTTGCTAACTAAAATTTTTTTACGGCGTACAACAATGAACTCATTTTTTTACTGTAAAAAAATATATCACTTCTAACTAGTGTGTTCAGTTATAAAATATGAACATTTTAGTACGCTTGAAGAAAAAAGATATTGGTACCTACTTACAAGTACTAATGATAAGTAGCTTATCTAACCAAATTCCCAAAAGGCCATTTCCAACAATACTTATATCACATATCTATAGATGTAAAAACGAAGAAAAAAAGGAGGCTGAAGAACGAAAGCAATACGGTGTCACGTGACACTAAAAAGCATTAAAATTTATTCCAGAATACTCGTTTAATTCTACACACAGAAAAAAGTTTCTTAAATCAAGTCTATGGTGATTTGCATATAACGAAGAGAATACATTCTCCGTTACTGCATACCATATTCTTATCCTTTTATATGTGAAATAAGAATATGAATACTATATAAGAGTATGGTATGCATTAAAGGATATATTCTCTTCGTTATACAAATCACCATAGTCTTGATTTAATAAACTTTTTTTTTGTGTGTAATAGAGCTATCCATAAATATACAGGAAATCAAAATATTTCCTGAGTAAAAAAGAAGCCAGGGCGTGTCTACTAATATTTTGCAACCCCCAGTTTCAGAAAAAAGCTACCCTCGGCAGATGTGTGTGTCATTTCACACCCTAAGCAAGGGTAGCCCTCTTCGCTTAATTGATTATTTCTTTTTATACAATCACCTCTTCCTAAAGGACACACTAAAAACTTATAATAAAACCAAAATGTATTGTAAGCACTTCATAAAATATTTAAAAGGGGGCCATAAAACGACCAACAGGTCCCAGTGATTCGAAATTAATTCAACTATAAAAACATGAGTAGTAATTGACTTTGAATTTTAATCAACATTCACCACGTTTACATATAGCGCTAAGTCCCGGGATTTATAAATCCCGATAGCAGTCTGTCTTATCCTGATAAGTTTTTTTTAGAGAAAGAGAGATTGATACAGGGGTTATAAATGCCGGTAGTCAGGGGTGGTCCGAAGAAGGTAGGGGGGGGGGGGCGCCCCCCTACGTGCGTGTCTGGTAAAAAAATACCATTATTGGGTAACACATAAAAATTTATTACTAAGTAAATAATGTAATAAATATATATTCCTTAAAATCGCACATAAAAATATCTAACATACCTATTTATTTTTATATTTCTGTAGATGATGTAGAATATTATCAAGGGCGGCCATAATATGAATTTCAAGTAATATCTTGATTATAAAATATGGGACCCACACTATATGTTTATATAATATACCGGGTGTTACAAGACCAAGGTACACCCTTATTTTTTTCTTTATTTTAAAAGTTTGAGATTTCAGATTTGGAACATCTCTTATTGCCATAAAACGTCAACTTTAAACATAAAAAGTACATTTATGTCACTTCCGGTTTAACCGGAAATGACACCAACTTTTTATTTTTAAATAGGACACCCTATATATTTTTACATATTGCAATTCTACGCTTCACTCTAAGAACAATAATACCAAAAAAGTGACAATTTAAATGTCAATTTTTTTATTTATTTAATTTTTAGTTTTTATCATAGCTACCTACGTAGGCTATGATTACTTAAAATTACTCGAAATGATCTAAGTAACCCTAGAAAAATAAATTTACGCTGAATACTTTTTTCCAAACCAAAAGTCCAAACCTAAATTTGACAGATAAAAATCCTGCCTTCTGTAGTTTTCAAAGCCAACTTTGTTACTAAAATCACAAAAATATGATTTTTAATGTTTATTTTCATTTATAAAAAAAGACATTGTTAGAGTCACTTTTTATGAAACTGAAGTTTGCAACGGAAATTCAAATAGTAGGTATATTAAAGTACTAGTTTCATAACATACGTTTTTAGCGCACGAGTACAAGTTTAAAGTATTTTCTAAATGTTTTTTTCTTAAAATATAAATTTATAACTTTTATGTATTTTTTTTAACTTGAAAAATTGTAGCCCCCCTGAAATTTTGAAAAGTCGGCGCCTATGTGTCTCGGGATTTAATCTATATAGATTATATGATTAAATGCCAAGGAAGTAAAAGCAATGTTGTGTTTTCCTATCCAAACCCATTTATCAAGCCCTTAAATTATTTAATAATTTTTCAGTCAATAGGGTTGAAACAGGCTTGTAAAATATTTAAGCGTTTTCAAGTTACTCGCCTTTTTGCGCACGCGATAATAGGGGAGGCTTAGGTAACTGTTACCCTTTTTAAAACATTGTGATCCACCTGAAATTTATTTTTTTGTCTTACTTTATCATAATTAATTCGCGGAGATATTAAAAAAAAGTCCCGCTAATTTTCGACCCTTTTAACTTAAAGCGTTCAAATTTTTACATGAAGCTGAAGTTTGCAACGTTTTTTTGCATCGAAAATTCAAATAGTATATTAAAGCACTTATTCCATAACACGTTTCTAGCGCACGAGTACAAGTTTAGAAAACAAGCCGCTTGCGGCGAGTTTTCTAAAGTACTAGTGCGCTAGAAACGTGTGTTATGAAACAAGTACTTTTTTACTATTTGAATTTTCGTTGCAAAAAAACGTTGCAAACTTCAGCTTTATATTTTTACCAGAGCTTCTAAATATGTGATAATCTCGGAGGGGGTTTTATGTAGAAAACCTAGGACACCCTAAGAGGGGTTTCGGGCTTTGTGTTCAAAAAGCGTGTAATTTGTTTTTTTACTGAAAAATTGTATCCTGTTTATTTTTACATGGTTGCTAAGGGCATATCCACAGGCTCGCATAACAACATAGTACATGTGCGGCCATGTATCTTGTAAGCCAATCAGGGCATCGCATTCTTATGTTTTATGTTCTTATGCAAGCTTCTGGATAGGCCTTAAGTTATACAATTGTCGCTGTGGCCAAGTGTGGCCAAGTCCGGACCTGCTGGTATACCTGGATGTGGTCCTATATCGCAGTATGAGTACAAGACCACCATAACTTAAAATTTATCGATTTTGAAATTTTTGCTTTATTATATTGTTTTAATCTAGAAGTTATATCGAAAAAATCCAAATCCAAAAGATTACTTTAACTATTTAGTGCTCATTGTTCACCCGTTGCCATGACAGCGGTCGGAAAGTGACAATCAGCAGATTTTACATATCTGCTGTCAGAGAATGAGTAAACGTCAAATTGAAAAATTAATTTTGGGACAATTTTTTGCGTTTTTTATGTTTAAGTGTTAGGTCGTAGGAAAAATAGTAAACGCACCTCGACGCAAACCTATTTCAGTGCACGAGAGTTATTTTGTTACAGGTAGGACCTCCGCATTTTATATTATTTTTTTACAGGTGAGACCCAACTCTGTGGTGAAACCTTGATAATCAATTTTAAATTTCTTAATAAAATAGTGGTAATGGGCTATAATTTCCCAAGAATGCGTTGGAATGGTATTATACCATCGGTATAATTAACTTGCATTTGTCTTACTAAAAAAAACACCTGCTGCGTTTTATTAACTTCAGTTTCTTTGTGCGCGGGTTGAGATAAAAAATATTAGAGTATTTTACTTACCAATGGCTGGTCTTTCCAATACATGTGAGGGTAAAAATCCTTTGGATTGAACGTCATTTTTCACTAAATCGCATCCCCTAGGATTGGCAAGAGCAATACCGGCCCCACATAGCACCAAAAACAGCAAAATACCCTGTATTTGATATAAACTCTTGAAGAAACACTCAGTCCTATTATTCACAGCCATGCTTCAAATATTTACTTTATATATTAAACTATATATCAACTATTATATACTTTGTTTATAATTTAACTCGATTCCATTACGGTTTTTGGTTGCTAAGGCACATCAACCCCCAACAATGCACATTCCGATAATTCCATCGACTGCGCGAAGAACTCGATCGCGGCGAAGAATGTATACCCGTTGGAGTGCGCATGCGCATTGTGCCTGGACTGGTGCACGGTGGGGAGTTTTTCAAATCTAGCAGGACAAAAATAGCAAAACCAACTTAAATAAACGGATTACTACCTGAAAATAAATTGTTTAAAGTTTAATAAAATGACTAAGAAAAGCCCTTGGATATCACATGTTTATATTTTTACAGAGCCTAAAATCGACATATAAGCAAGTAAAAAAAATCAGTTGGCTGCATTGAGTGGTACAGTACGGATGCTCTTTAAAATCATACTTAATTTGGCCGCAAAAATTTTTTTTAAACGCTTATATTGTATGTGTGTAGTCGAGCAAAATGTATATTAGAGGAATATGTAGATTTTAAACATGCTTTCACATCGGCCCAAAATCGGTATCGGGGGGTTTTCGGGGTCAAAGATTACAAATTTTTGGTCAAAATTAAAAATGGCGGCGCCAATATGGCGGACGACTTGTGCCATTTCCGGCCGATTCTAACCAAAATCGGTATCAAGGGGTTTTTAGGATCGCAGATTACGAATTTTTGACTGAAATTAAAAAATTCAAAATGGCGGCGCCAATATGGCGAATTTCGGCATTTATGTACCATGCTGCCTCAAAATCGGTATACATATAGGGGTTTTTGGGGTCGAGATTACAAATTTTCGGTAAAAATTTAAAAATTTATTTTTTTTTTCAGATTTTTTTATTGAAATTTACAATATTTAACCCCTTAAAAATTGCTCCCTTAAGCTTTAGATTTTTAAAACTATTTTTCTCACTATCAAAAGATTATTTTAAGTTAATACTGAAATTTTTAGAATTTTGTCCATCTAAAATTCAATATTCCCCACTGTGCGGTGTGGACAAAAAGCGCAACGCAACGTTGCCGTCGCCCCCTCGGCCTACACGAAACGATACATGCTACCCGTTTACCTGCCGACTGAATGGAATGCCCGATGTTACAGTTAAATTTCGATATACACAGATCGTTACATTATAACAAAAAACCATGAAAATTTCATTTCACATGATGAAATCGAATACTTTTGTTTGGTTTTGGGTTTCGGCGCATTATATTCCCATTCATGGCGTACCTATTTGGAAAAAATATACTTATATTTTAGGAATATTAAATTATACAAGAATAAACCTGTCCTAACGTGCCAAATTCCGATGTTGGACACAGGGCCGTACCCACCAAGCACGAACGTTAAATGGACTTCCTATCAACTTCCATAAAAGGTTCCCGGACAACATCCAGGAACTCATAAGGCCTCATGAGAGCATCATATTATGATTTCCACGTTTTGAACTCATACGAACATCATGATGAGGACATCTTATGATTTTGTGATCATGTTATGAGTTTGTTATGAGTGTGTCATGAGGTGTATACATTTAACGTTAAATCATTAAATGATGTCATAATGACTTCCACGTGAAATAGCAAATGTTGCCCGGGACCCGATTGAGAACGATTGCCGAATAGTACAGGCTTCTGTAATGTTTCAATTTCAGTGCACTTGACAGCGTTATGCTATAGGTGGCACCACATGTTATTTTCTACCACTAACTATACTTTTTAAACGAATAGAGTCGCCTTCTAGGAATACTAGCATTAAAAGGCAGCTGACCGCGAGGAAATCTTTTGTACAAGCCAAAGGAAATCAGGAGGAACTCTAAAGAACTCTGGAGGAACTCTGAAGAACTGGAGGAACTCCGAAGGAACTCAGAGGCACTCTTTGCAAAAAGAAACTGTTTTGTACTTTCAGACGCCGTCAGAAACAATTATTATTTATTACCCATGCGGATTAACGTTTTTATTTTCAAACTAGATGAGCCGTTACAAACACCTTATCAAAACATCCTACCTTTGGGCGCCAATTTTTTTTGAAGGGACGCCAAATGTGGTAGAAACCGGCAGGGACAAAGCTTTTTTTTTGAGGGTGCCTTATTGGCAGTAGTGCTTGTATTGCGGTAATTTCTACGGCTTATTTGCCCCAAAAAATACCCCTTCCAGAGAGGAACTCTTTTGTACAAATTTCAGACGCGGTCAGCCCCTCGTTTGAATATAATGATACGGAGCACCCTGTATAGTAATAATTAAACCTTTTTATAAAATTGAAAAGATAAGTAAAGTATTAACCTTTAAGGTTATAATGTAAGGTTAAATAAGGCTAAATATTTACCTGAATTTTCTTTAAGATTTTTTTTTCAACTTTTCCACAAATTGCTGCCGTAAATTCACCATTTAAATTATTAATTAATAAACATAGAAGATAAACGATAAAAGATATAAACCAAGCACAAGCGACAAACGAGGTTATAAAAATAATCCACATGTGGGCCGTTTCACTGCGCGAATGCTCGAAGCGAAGTCCAAACGAAATTAAAAAAAATTGTATACGCCGCATGACAAACTCATAACATGATCAGAAATCATGAGATGTGCTCATCATGATGTTCGTATGAGTACAAAACGTCGAAATCATGACATGCTGATCTCATGAGATCAGGGATGTTGTCCGGGAAGTTTCACCGGGATAATCCCAGTTTAAACTTTGGTGCAATTGGTCCCTAAAGGCTTGTAAAAAATGCGTGCTGAAGCTCACAGAAACTATGAGTATATCGAGATAAAACCAACGAACTAATAACTCTTCTCTCTAGAATAGGCATTTCATTAGTAAAAACTGAAAAAAACGTAGCCAATATATACATTTGTCTTAATACTCGCACAGCTTTGTTCTAACAGAGACAACAATAACAGTTACTGGTAATTGTTATTGTTCAGGCCTGAATATACCTCCTATTTGTTTACAAACAAACCGAGATGTTGGCGATACTTTATATTAACGGTATGCGTATTCTAGAGAGAAGAGTTGTTAGTTTGTTGGATAAAACGCAATATAACATCCACTGCGAGGAGTATACTACGGAATGCGAAGTATTGAATATGATCACAGCTTATTTTTCTCGTACCACAGTGCGCTGTCAAGTAGGCTAAGTGTATGGCAACGTCGCATGTGGCTAGAATTCCTCATGTAACGTGCGCTTTTGATAGATGCACAAAAGTTAGGTTTTTTGTTAAAAAATTATTTACAAAAATATAACAGTGACCTAGGTATTTAGTTATTTATTTATTAATTAATTTTTAAAATGAATCGGGCTCCGTCAACGGCAAGCAAGTTTAAAACTGTTACTCATGTTATTTTTGACATGGATGGTGTTCTTTTAGGTAAATATTTATTTTTTTGTTTCAAAAAATCACATTTCATTCATTTATTCAACATTAAGTTCATACCTACAGATTTTGTACAAACACAATATAACACACATAACCTAAAAAATATTTTTATCATTTATTTAAAACTTTATCTAATGTAAAAGCACTAACTTATCTATAGATTATTTATAATAATCAAAAAGCGTTTTATACAAGCTTGTAAACTTTTCTCAATATCACAGCCTACTTGAGAATGACCTTAGCCTATCCAGTGTTGCCTTTAAAGTTTAAACTTCCTGAAAATCATTATACAGGGTGTTCAAAATTGAGTTATACATTCATAATGTAACATTATAATTTATAACTTTTAATCAGTGATGCCGCTAGAATTTTTTTTTTGGGGGTGGGACAAAATTTCCCAACTAAAGTTCAAAAATTTCCCAACTTTTTACGCAAGGCTGCCATTTTCCCAACTCTTTACCCAAGATTGAACAATTCCCAACTTTCTACAAGATGGGAAAAAGTTAATGACCAAAAAAATCAACTTTTTCCCAACTTTCCCAACTGGAGAGCGGATTTACCCAACCCGAAAGTGGTTGAGGGTGGCGTTCCCCTACCCCCAGCCATCCCTTCATCCCTGCTTATAATAAACATTAAAACGTCAAAATTAAAATAGACCATCAAAGGGGACGTTTAAGTATTACGTAACGCAAATTTTGATCACCCCCCCCCCTGTAACGCTATTTTCCCCAACCATTAACATGGGCGTAACACTCCAAAATTTTTCTGACAACGTATTGTAGGAAATGTGTTGCCCGTAGGTTGCACCCCGTTTGCATACAACTGTTGATCAGAAACTATTGGAACTTGGGTGGAAACATTTTTCTTGCAGTTAGCATGCAACTGACGGGCAAGGTTTTGTACTTCCAACTTATTGGACTACTGTTGCAAGAAATTTATCGGAATTTCATTGACGCGACGCGTTTTCTTTGGGTTTCCCAGGAGACTGGTTATCTGGGATTACTTGACCCATAATTTTATAAATTTTTAACATATTTTAACGCCACAAATAGTTTTATAAATTTTTTAATCATAATTATGTTATAATTAGTTTCAGACTCTGTACAAGTCCCCGAGGGCATTTTTTTAAAAAACGAAACACAAAACAAATCGAAAATACTTTCAAAATTTTTCAATTTTTTTTTAATTTTCTTTTTGCGAAAAACAAAAAAAATAAATTAAAAAAAAAATTCAAAAAAAAAACTTGAAAAAATTTTTTTAGAAAAAGTTTAACCCTCCCTAACTTTTTTGTTTTTGAGGGGATTACTTTCAAAAACAATAGCGATCTTCCCCTCATAGAACTTGATTTTTCCTGAAAATCTCGAGTCGATCGGATAATTCGTTATGGAGTTTGGACTCCGTCAACGGCAAGCAAGTTTAAAACTGTTACTCATGTTATTTTTGACATGGATGGTGTTCTTTTAGGTAAATATTTATTTTTTTGTTTCAAAAAATCACATTTCATTCATTTATTCAACATTAAGTTCATACCTACAGATTTTGTACAAACACAATATAACACACATAACCTAAAAAATATTTTTATCATTTATTTAAAACTTTATCTAATGTAAAAGCACTAACTTATCTATAGATTATTTATAATAATCAAAAAGCGTTTTATACAAGCTTGTAAACTTTTCTCAATATCACAGCCTACTTGAGAATGACCTTAGCCTATCCAGTGTTGCCTTTAAAGTTTAAACTTCCTGAAAATCATTATACAGGGTGTTCAAAATTGAGTTATACATTCATAATGTAACATTATAATTTATAACTTTTAATCAGTGATGCCGCTAGAATTTTTTTTTTGGGGGTGGGACAAAATTTCCCAACTAAAGTTCAAAAATTTCCCAACTTTTTACGCAAGGCTGCCATTTTCCCAACTCTTTACCCAAGATTGAACAATTCCCAACTTTCTACAAGATGGGAAAAAGTTAATGACCAAAAAAATCAACTTTTTCCCAACTTTCCCAACTGGAGAGCGGATTTACCCAACCCGAAAGTGGTTGAGGGTGGCGTTCCCCTACCCCCAGCCATCCCTTCATCCCTGCTTATAATAAACATTAAAACGTCAAAATTAAAATAGACCATCAAAGGGGACGTTTAAGTATTACGTAACGCAAATTTTGATCACCCCCCCCCCTGTAACGCTATTTTCCCCAACCATTAACATGGGCGTAACACTCCAAAATTTTTCTGACAACGTATTGTAGGAAATGTGTTGCCCGTAGGTTGCACCCCGTTTGCATACAACTGTTGATCAGAAACTATTGGAACTTGGGTGGAAACATTTTTCTTGCAGTTAGCATGCAACTGACGGGCAAGGTTTTGTACTTCCAACTTATTGGACTACTGTTGCAAGAAATTTATCGGAATTTCATTGACGCGACGCGTTTTCTTTGGGTTTCCCAGGAGACTGGTTATCTGGGATTACTTGACCCATAATTTTATAAATTTTTAACATATTTTAACGCCACAAATAGTTTTATAAATTTTTTAATCATAATTATGTTATAATTAGTTTCAGACTCTGTACAAGTCCCCGAGGGCATTTTTTTAAAAAACGAAACACAAAACAAATCGAAAATACTTTCAAAATTTTTCAATTTTTTTTTAATTTTCTTTTTGCGAAAAACAAAAAAAATAAATTAAAAAAAAAATTCAAAAAAAAAACTTGAAAAAATTTTTTTAGAAAAAGTTTAACCCTCCCTAACTTTTTTGTTTTTGAGGGGATTACTTTCAAAAACAATAGCGATCTTCCCCTCATAGAACTTGATTTTTCCTGAAAATCTCGAGTCGATCGGATAATTCGTTATGGAGTTATCGTGTCTACAAAAATCGTGACATCGGACAGACGGACATTTTTAAAGTTTGTTTTTTTTTTCATGAAACACATTTGTATCCAAGAATTTTTTGTCTAGGACGTTTTTTGACGATTTGGGAAATTCGAAACTACCGTATATTATTCTAGCGCAGGCGCTATGAATAATATAATAAAAAAATAATCAAAATCACTAACACGCTGCTTGTAGAGATTTTGTGCGCTATGTTCCCCAGGGGTGCTCCAAGGGATTTTTTTTGGGGGGGCAGGACAGATATTTCGCAACTTAAGATTGACAAATTTCCCATCTTTGAAAAAAGCGCAAAATTTTGATGACTAAAAAAAAAGTCCTCGCCTTTAACAAAATTCCCAACTGTACGACTCCAATGGAGCTCTCTACAACTAGAATTATGAAACAAAAGACGCCTACCCTATCTCTATCTCATTTGTGCTACACTTACCAGCCAACCAAATAAATACTGTATGTGTTTTTCATACAACAAATACAGTATTTATTTGGTTGGCCGGAAAGTGTAGCACTGAGCGGCACGAACGAACATAGCTAATGTGAATCTGTAGAATAAGATAACTCTACTAAAATTTAGATGGCGCCAGTAATTTCTTTAATAAAAATAATATAGTTACACTTTTCGCCCGGCCAAGTAAATATTGTATTTGTTCAACAAAGAACAAATACAGAATTTGTTTGGTTGGGTGGAAGTGGGAGTGTATGTATGTCTTCTATCCTTTTTGGGTAGAACTTTTGTCCCTGTCTAATCTAACGGGAGAAATCGCCATTTTCTAACTAATAAATTACTAAACTAAACAAAAAAGGGACTTAGCCTCTACCAATTTCTCAATTCTGCCAATTCGTTTCCACAACTATTTTACCAATTTCCGAACTCTGTTTCACAATTTTACCATTTGGGAACGTTCAAGTATTACGTAACGCAAATTTTGATCATTTTGGACCCCCCCCTGTAACGCTATTTTCCTATACCATTAACATGGGCGTAACACTCCAAAATGACCCCTAGGAGCGTTACGTAATGAACGTTCCCTTTCTCAGTGGGTGGCACCCCCTCTACCTCTACCTGTCCCCATGGGAGCACCCCTGATCTTCCCCCGGGGGGGAAGGCCATTAGGGTGCTTATGCTTATAGTTTATGATTTTACAATTTTTTAAAAAGCTTTTAAACTTCATCGTTTTCAAGTAGTAAGTATAAGGTGTGACCCCTTCAAATAAAAATGAGTTTATTCCTTAGGTGTTGTAAAAAAATAAGTAAAAATTGAGTGTTAATTCCTTTTATTTTATCAAAAATTAAAGTAAAAAAAAATCTAAAAGATTTATGGATATATTTCTAGATACCGAAAGTTTGTATACCCTAGCAACAAATAACATAGTAAAAAAATATGGAAAAACCTACGATTGGTCAATCAAAAGCCAAGTAATGGGCAACACGGGTGCCGAAGTAGCTAAAAAAATTGTACAATTACTAGAACTGCCACTGACATGGGAGGAATATTACAAACTGGCCAAAGCCGAATACGAACTGATTATGAGAGATTGCAAGCTAATGCCAGGTATTTATTTTTAATTTCAGATACGGAAATCGTTTACAAAAAAGTGTTTTCCCAGATAGCACAAAGCTTTGGTAAAATATATACGCCGGAAATACAGTGCAAAGTTGTTGGAACTCCCGAAAAAGATTCGATCAGAATAGCGATAAAGGAAATGAATTTGCCGATTTCTCACGAACATTTTCAATTTCAGTTCAGATCTATGACACGAAAATTAACGAAAAATGCCCCACTTATACAAGGTATTTTCGGTTGATTATATTTTACTTTTTATGCGAGGGCGTAATTTTGGCTTAATCGGGACGGAAATAGCCCATGAGGACCTCCAGGTCCTCAGGGACGAGTCGTCCACTTTTTTTGCCGTCCTTGACAAAAATCTGAAATTACGTCCCTGCTTTTAAGCAGAACCCGTGTAGATCAGCTCTGCACGGAGCTGCTCCGTCAGTGTACCCGGAAAAAATTGTTGTTTTTTTCAAATATTTGTCTTTTTCGTTTTTTTTTTTTAATTGGAAAAACCGCAATATTTAATTTTTACTCCCCAAGATTTTATTTTCCAAAATTATACAATTTTATTCTTTAGTCCAATTAGTTTGTAACAGTGTTGCCACTTGTATTGCCTTTGTCCACCCTATAAAAAATTTCGGATACAAAATCAGCCACTAAGTAGTTGAAACCAAACGGATAGATAGTGAATAAGTCAATCCGTTCTATCTGCATATGCAGATATATTTTTAATCCGTAAAAAGCCGTATAAACGGATTAACACATTGAATTCGTTCTATCTGCAAATACAGATTAAATTGCTTCTCACCGACGTTTGAAGCAAAAAAATCGATATAAGATGATGTTTATAAAGTAGATTATTAAAAGGAAATTGTATACTTATACTATTTTTAATGGCTAGGATGCTCTACCGGCATGCCGGGCTTCTTTAGACCACGGACGCGGATTAAAGGGATATATTTTTTTTCTATCCGTTTAATCTGCAATTTCGTATTCAGAATCTGTTTCAATCTGTGATTGTTTCATTTACTGTTTGATTTTGAATTCGATTTTTTAGGGCAATTAAATCTTTTACATGTTGTATCTTATTTGACATGTTTTGTATTTTTATGTATGTTTTAGGAGCCCAAAAATTAGTTACTCATTTACATAAAAAGAAAATACCAATTGCTGTAGCCACATCGTCCTGCCAGGAAAGTTTCGAGTTGAAAACCGAAAAACATAAAGATTTTTTTAAATTGTTCAGTCATATTGTCTGTGGAGGAACAGATCCAGAAGTGAAACACGGGAAACCAGCTCCAGACATATTTTTGGGTGACTAAAGTCCCTACTCTTAATCCCAGATATCACAAGTTTATACAATGGATATCCCCAGAATATCCGTTTTGGGATTTCCGACATCCCCAGGATATACGATTTTGTTTATAGATATCCGTAGGACATCCTCAGGATATACTTTGTTACTAAACGGGAAGCCGAACCGTATATCCCAAGGATATCCCGAAGGTATGTCCTGAGGATATACTGTACGTCTGTCCTAAAGATAGCTACTAATTATGTACAACAGTCCCCGACAAAAGTGGCTAAAAAGTCCAAATAGTATTATTTTTTGTGTGAAATATTGCTATTAGCAGCTTGCATCTAGGTGCAAGACAATTAAATTTAAGCTAGAGGAAAGTAGGGTAACGGAGCGCAGTGGGTAATCGTGCGCACCACCCAAAATTCATATTACGAGGTATTCTAAGACATCTCTGGCATCCATGCTTGAGGATCGTGTCTGGCGACTGACAAATGAAAGTTGTTTACAATATTTGAATATGTGTGAATTGATGTTTGTTGTTATTATTTTGCACGTGTACGAAATAGGACGGTAACTTCATAAACCTTGACCGATTATTCTAAAATAAATATATTATTGAAGGATATGATCATTTGCATTTATCCATGCAATTTTGTTTAATTTAATTAAAAGTTTCGCTTAGTTGCGCACCGTTACCCTATTTTCCCCTACTAGTTTTACAAAAAAATAATAAAAGCATAACTATTTGATAGCCACTTTTGTCCGGGACATTTGTACGTAATTAGTAACTTACCTACGAAATATATTTCATATTTCATCATAAATTTTTCAAAAAGTACCACGATTAACCTTTGCAAAGGCCCATGGGGTCGTCCATAAAAAACGTAAAGCACTTAAGACGGAGGGAGTATTACCCCTTCCTCAGGCTGGGGTAATACTCACGAAATTGTCCAACAATATAAATATTTAATAATAATTGTGGATAAAACTTACACACATAAACAGACATCCGCCATTAAAGTCACGAAAAACGCGGTAAATTTAAAATAATGAAGGAAAAGCCATTTTAGGATATCCTAGGGATATCCACAGGACATCCCTGAGATCTACGAAGGACATACCGTATATCCTTGGGATATACGGGCAGTATATCCTCAGGTCATACCTTTCGGGATATCTTTGGGATATACGAATAATGTCCCAGGACATGCGACGTCGCAATGTACATTGGGAGGATATCCGGGGGATATTGTGTGCTATATGGGATTTACCTATTCCCTAACATACCTCCTCCAAACATCCCTACTCGAAAAGAACCCTGCTCCACAACATACTCTGCACTATAGCAAATATTTACATCGGCATTTAGTACCACTAAGAGTGCCGATTTATTGAAATAATCGCCAAGTGGAAATTGTTGACCATGTTCCAAAATATTTTCCCAGGTTTTGGTTGATTTTTTTTTTGCAAAAGTTATTAACAAAAATCCATTAAAAAAAACTCCCCCCATGCCGCCCTGTCCACATTTTAAGAGCTGGAAGTATTGAATATATGCTAAAAGATAGTTTAAGTTGTCTTATTTAAGAGTTCTAAATTTGAAGTCGATATCTCAACTCGTTCAAAAGTTAAGGGGAAGGGCTGACTTTTGGACCGCACTGTATAGTGCGGAGTAAAGTTATTGGGAGTAGGGATGTTCCGGAGTAGGAGTAGGGGTGTTATGAAGTAGGGAATTGACTAACGTCTACGTCCTACATTCAACTCGCTCTTTCGCGCTGTTGAAAAATTGTGCAATTTAATTTACCTTTGGTTTTTGGTTGTTTTGGTGTTTTTTTTTGCTTTGGTTTTTGGTTGTTTTAGTGTTTTTTGCAAAAAAAACACCAAAACAACCAAAAACCAAAGATTTAATATATCTGCACAATTTGGCAACAGCGCGAAAGACCGAGTTGCATTTGGGACGTAGACGCTAGTGGGAAATTGAGACTAGGTAAGTAAGTCATAAATATTTTTAGTGTGTGCATCCCGATTTAAGGAAAACCCCAAACCCGAAAAATGTCTGGTTTTTGAGGACTCTCCCAATGGTATAAGGGCAGCGATAGATGCTAATATGCAGGCGGTTATGATTCCAGATGAAAACTGTTCTGATGTTCAGCGAAAAGACGCCACTTTGGTGGTTAACTCCCTTGACCAAACCGACTTGAGCCTATTTGGACTGCCACCATTAATTTAAAATAATATGTCTATATTTAGTTGATAAAAAAAAAATTAAATTGGAATTCCTAAAAAAAAATCCCTATTCAAATACTGATTTTTTTGTATTTTGCTTCCCCACTTCCCCACATTTTGGGAAAGCATTGTTTGTAAAAAAAATTTCAAAAAATTTTTCGGTTATTTTTGCGTTTAATGACGTTGGGATCTCGTTCTGTGCGGGAAATCTTGTAAGCACGATAACCAAAAACGCTTTGAGTTAGAAACTTGAAATTTGGTATACAGATTTGTTACAGTGAGGATTGTTTTTCGTAAAAATTGGGCTGGGGCAAGATGAGGCAAATATGGAAAATACAATGTTTTCTCATAAAAATTTGAAAATTGGTATTTAGTGAGTAATTATTTTTAAATGTTATCGGGAAAATTGGTATATTGGGGTTTTTGATCAAAGCCACCTCGAGGTTGCTGAAATGAAATCTATTAATAAAACATTTTTAACTCAACCGCGCGCGGGCAATAATTTTAGATGTCCACAATAATTTCATGAAAATTGGTTCATAGGGGTTTTTGACGTCGCGGAAACTGATAATAAAAAATACAACTCCACCCCGGAGGCGGGAAAATGTGGGAAAACGGGAAAGCTTTTTTTATCTGTGCGGCGTATTTTTTGTTATAACTTTGTTATAACTATGTAATAACTTTAAAACATTTTAATCTAGAGGCATTATTTTTTAAGTACTTTACTACTACTAGTACCAAAATAACTACACTTAACTTCAAAAAAAGTGGTGCACCTTTAATTTTGCCCAAGGTTGGTAATTACGTCCAAACCGGTTGCTCCATTGCAACACATTTTGTTTTAAATAGCAAAAATTCGATAAAATATTAGCGGGGGTGCTCCGAGGCATTTTTTGGGGGGGGGCAGGACAAATATTTTCCAAATAACAGTCGAGAAATTTTCCAAACGAATCTTTACCCCTGCCAATCAATTTTCTCAACTATTCTACCAATTTTCCAAGTTCGAAAGTTAATTTTCCCAACTCGAGAGAAGTGGGGGGAGAGGTGACTTTTTTAAGCTCTCGAATTTTAGGTGCGTCACTTTTTTAATACCTCACTTAACTCACTAGTGCCGTAAATAACCGTTATTGTAAGGGTCCATTCAATAATTACGTCACGCTATTTTTGGTTATTTAGAGGGTGATGTCACGGCTCGATATTACCACAGGAAAATTTAAAAAATATATTGAGATCACGTTTTACGATGGATATCCCCAGGATAAACTTTTGTTACTAAACTGGAAGTCGAGCGACTTCCGAAGCCGTATATCCCATGGATATACCCCGTATATCCTAGGGATATCCCGAAAGGACATCCCCGGGATGTACGAAGGACATACCGTATATACTTGGGATATACGGGCCGTATACCCTCAGGACATACCTTTCGGGATATCCTTGGGATATACCACTAATGTCCCGGGACATGCGACGTTAATAGGACATTGAGAGGATAACCGGGGGATATTGTGGCTATATGGGTATACTGGTTAACTTTTTAAAACAAAAATATTTTTAAACCTGCAATATTTTTAATTAAATTAAAAAAGTTACTATTTAAGCGTACGCGTCACGTGATATGACTGAGGGTTTAACACCCCTTTCCCCTTAGTGCGTGACGTAACTAATGAATGGTCCTTAATTTTATTTTCGCGATTGATTTTTGCAGATACAGAACATTTATACATGCAAGCAAATCATAATGTTTTAAAACAATATGGTAAAAATTACAATTGGGAGTTGAGATCAAAGTATATGGGATTGACTGGTGCAGAACATGCAAAAAAGCTGACAGAAATATTAAATTTACCTATCAGTTGGGAAGAATACTTAACATTAGCAAGGGCGGAGTACCAAACAGTTATGAAGGATGTAGAATTATTACCAGGTATAATATTATGGTGCTCTTTAAAAAATAGATTTTTTTGGAACCCGCCTAAATTAAAATTATTAAATTTGTTGAAAATTGTCTAAAAATAATGTGTACCAATGTTCAGGTCGATAGCGCAACGTTAACACATTCGCTACGCGTGACTCTCTTGACCCCCCCTCCTTGTCCGCTTCTGTCCGATTTTGGTAAGACCCCGGCTCCCCAACTGCGGATGTCTTTTATAGACGGCCCCTTTTAACGATTAGGTATCTTTTTTTATTTCTATTTTAAGACAATTTAAAACAAATTTAGGATGCGTCCCAAAAAATCTACTTTTAAGGACCACCCTAAGGGCAGACACGATTTTTTTATCTCTAAATTTTTATTAAGTTTTTCCTTCGAATATTGATAAAAAAAACTTGACCCCTGGCAGAAAATGTTGATGACTAAAAAAAAAGATTTACCCTGGGCCCCACTATCGATGACGGCCCCCCTCGGGGACCCGGGCCCCGGGGAAGCTTCCCCCTGAATCTGACCCTGTACGAATAAGTTGTAAATTTTATGAATTAAAAATATAAAAGTTGAAATTGTAACAGTAGTGGGAACGTTTTTTTTTTAGTCATCAACTTTTTTCTTGGAGAGATAAAAGTTGTAATTTTGGACTAAAAAAAGTTGTGATTTCCGACCTTCTCCCCCCACTAAATCTTCTTGGCTACGGCCCTGACCCGGCCATACCTATCCTAGTAGAAATTTAACGTTAGATAGACGTATTTGATTCCTAACGTTAGTTGCCTAACGTTAATCTAACTCCCATCTAACGTTTGGTAACACTTCGAACGTTATATAAACCACATTCATCTAACGTTAAGTCAAGTCGTTCTAACCTTATTTTTTACCAGCGTAGACTTTTCTGAAGTGTATTTTATATTGACCTGATGTTTGTTTGTAATAAAAATTGAAAAAAAAAAAGATTTCTTTTAAGGGGCAGAGAGACTGGTAAAACATTTACATAAACAAAACATCCCAATATGTGTAGGAACTTCATCAAGCAAAGAAAGTTGGGAACTAAAAACAAAAAACCACAGAGAATTTTTTAAACTTTTTCATCATATAGTTTGTGGAGGATCAGACCCAGATGTAAAGCATGGTAAACCAGAACCTGATATATTTGTAGTATGTGCAAATCGATTTAGTGAAAAACCTAACTGTGAAAATTGCTTGGTTTTTGAGGATGCCCCGAATGGGGTAAAGGCTGCCAAGACAGCCGGTATGCAAACTGTTATGCTCCCCAATAAAAATCTTTCAGAGGACCAGACTAAAAATGCTACTCTAGTAACAGATTCTTTGGAAAATATCGATCTGACCTTATTTGGTTTACCTGCTTTAAAGAAACAAATTTGATGTAATTATAATTACACTGAGCCAGAAAAGAAATTATTACTGAACTGGACACTTAATTCTTTATAAATTTTGACCTGGTGAATACAAAAATGATATCCATTTTCTCCCATCAAGTCTATTTTTTTTGCTACACAGGGCAAAAAGGCCTAAGTTTCAATATTTCGCAACTTACTCAAGGCTCCAGTGGCCGACCCTTAAATATTAAACCTCTAATGTGCTACATTAATCAAATAAGCTGACCCGAGTTCTGTAAAAAGCCAATTTTTTTCGGAATTTTTTGGGTTTTAACATTATGCAATTTTTTTGAAGTGTTTTTTTGGCCCACTTATGATCAAATCTAAATATCATAGCATATAAGAGGGCTAACATTTAAGGGCTGGCCCCTAAATATTCAGAAAGACTCGACTTTTAATTTTTTAAAATGACCTCTACTTGGCACCATTTTTGCTGGTCAAGTTGGCCACTTTTTGGCCTTTTCACCATTTGTAACAAAAAAATTGATGTGATGGGAGAATTTGATGTCATGTTTGCATTCAGAAGGTCAGAGTTTATTAGGAATGGCTAGTCGGTGATTTTTTTTTGTGGTTTGTGTTATTAATGTAATAAATTTCTTTAAATATAAGTTTACATTAATTTATTTCTATACACTACCTATTTACATTTTAAATATTTCTTATGCTGCAAGCGATTTTATTCTTGAAAATACATCATCACATGCTAACCCCTTAAGGCATACAGACTGTTCCTTTCCTTTTTCTAAAATAAAAATAAAAATATATTTACTCAATTTTAAAAGATTTACGTTTTAGGTTGTCCATCCAGTTAAGCTTAAATATAAAGGCTATGATTTTTTTAACACATTCGCGGACACGATCGATTATTTTGAGAGTTTTGTTGAACACTTCAACTTTTGGCAAAGAACAGTTTTTTCTAAAAAAACGTGACTTTTTGGGACACTGCTAAGTGAGAAAAGTTGATGTAAATGGACACCAAAATCCGAACTACACATAAAACATAGAAAAACGCGTCTGCGATAGTAGACGCGTGATTTTTATGGGAAACCATTTCATCTGCAAAAGCAGACACATCCTTACAGATTTTTCTGCGAATGTGTTAAGTGAGGCAAGTTCAAAAGTGTATATATATATAATTTGTATGCCCTTGTGCTCTCAGCCCGAGGGCCTCAGGTCAAAGGTTGAAAACTGACTAAAAAAGGGGTCATCAACCTGTATCAACAGTCAGATTAGCAACCAAAAAGCCCCATGCAGCCCCACTATCCGCAAAAAATATATCATACAATTTTTGCAGCTTTAAAAAGTACTTTAACAGGAAAAAAATACAAGTTTCAATGTAAATTTTAATAATTCCCCGACTAGAGATAAAGTCCCTGAAATTTCCAGGCCCCTGGACACCCCAAAAGTCTTGAACCCTCAATGAGAGTAAAAAAAAAACGCATATTCTGTTCTCTTAGGATACTGAAGATTAATCTTACCAAATCTTGCCCAAACTCTTGGGGATACTCCTGAACATTCTCTAATAAGTATTGGTGTCTTTGGATTGCTAGATTTGATTCCTACATAGCTGCTTTCGATGAATTCTCTAAAAAAAAGTGTAACAATATTTTTATTACATAACCTAAAAAATAATTTTAGTAAAATTACCTTACTCCCTTGCTCGATTCTCCTGCCTGACACAAATGAATTCTCAACTCTTTCAAGCGAGATCCAAATTTTAAAGCCTTGGACATTTTTTATTAAATTTTGATTACGAAATGAAAAACGGATTTATTTATTTGGTAACTTTTAGTGCAAAAAATGACAGAACAGAACAAAAAGGCACTAAAAATTATAGGTTATCTCTCTCTTATGGCCTTTACCTTCCGGATAAATAGCCAGCTCAATTAATAATCCTTCTTGGGGCTACACAGAAACGCCTTAGGGCGACTTGCACCAACTTTTTGTCTGGGATTATCTCAGCTAAACCGAGTTTAAGTTAAAAATGCTGCGTTCTGATTGGTCAGCCGTCAATTTAATCCAAGTTTAAAGTTAAACCATCATTGGTGCAAGTGGCCCTTACTCTGTAGCGCTAACGTATAAAAAGTTATGTTTAAAATTTATGTTCGTTTCCAAATTAAAGTTATAGGTTGTATATAAATTATAACATATAATTACACTGTAATTACTACAGTGTTCTCAATGCAAAATATAAAAAATTCCCTTTCTCTCTTAGGGCCACTTGCACCAACATTTGGTCTGGGATTATCTCAGCTAAACCAAGTTTAAATTAAAAATGCTGCGTTCTGATTGGTCGCCCTCAATTTAATCCAAGTTTAAAGTCCAAACCATCATTGGTGCAAGGGGCCCTTAATTTTTTAGGTTTTAACTACCAGAACTATCCAACCTAAACCTAGCACTGCTGGGCCAGTGACTATTTAATGTTTAAGGCAAAGGCCAGCGAATCGGATGTCTTCGTGCTAGGCTAACGAAGTTGACAATGTAAAAAATAAAATTAAAAATTAAAAAAAGTCTTTATTAAAATTTAAAATTCCTTAACTTAAGGCCCTTAAGGTGACGTTTTCTGTATTCTACACATCAAACGACACATTAAGACTCAAATAAAAAGTTTAAAATTCATATTTTTTTATGGTTTTATAAGGAGCTGGAACACTCCACAAATTGTCTTTAGTTTTAAAAGATGAAGGTACGGCAGATAATGAATACAGAGCACCATGTGCTGCTCCTATTCCTCTAGAAACGCACATTTCTTCATTTAATCCAGATAAAATTCCCGAAATTATTCCACTCGCTAAACAGTCTCCTGCTCCACTAACATTTACAACAGATTCTTTCTTGATCCCAGGATAATGGCGAACATGAACTTCTTTTTGGTCCGATTTTAACAGAAAAGGTTCATGTGCCGAACCTTTTCGAGCTACCAATAAACCATTTGAACCCAAAGTTACTATTATATTATCAACAAATTGAACTAATTTACTAGCTATATTTGCTGCTTCTTCAATATTGTTGGACTCCGTTCCATCAGGTTTAATACTAAAATGCGAAGCTATGAATTTTAACTCATTTAAATTTGGAGTTATAAATTTAATGGCTTTCCATGACTTGGTTTGGAACGGTTTGATTGAAATTTCTAAATCCGTCGGTTCATATAAAACTGAAAAAGAAATATAAAGTTTTAATTTTATTTAGTAGAAGTTTGTGAGTGCATACTTTTACAGAGTAGACGGCTCTGAGCGTATCTTTTTCTTGTAATTTTACTGGCTAATTATCTGAAAGGAAATGCCATTTTAAGAGAGACATTTTTTTTTTAAATTAGCACCAACATATGAAACTAAAAAGTCACTAAAAATGAGTCATTAATCTCAAAGATGGCGACGAAAACAAAAACAGGGCTTTGTGCAATAATAGTGACTGGGATCGCCTTTTTATTTGTATTAATTTCATTTTGCACATCTTATTGGTTGGTAAATGATGGAAAAATCGTAGACCCAAAGTTTATAAGAATAGGTGAGTTTTATTAATTAGCTCTTCGCATGAGGGAGTGGTCAATGACCAATAATTTATGTATTGTTTAAAACAATTAAAATTGGTTACGTATGTCCTATACGTAATTTTTAAAATAAACATTTATTATTTATTAAAAATTATATTTTAAAGTAATGGGATATGCCACCATTCTAGGGGGATAGGTATTGTGTGATTTTAAAGGGCAAAGTTTAGACAAAGTGGCGTAGCACTTGCGGAAAGAATAGTGGATGTTTGTCACCCGAGCCGTGATAGCGGCGAGGGGGACGTTCCACGAGTGAGGAATAGCCATTCTACGCATGTTGTAGACTATACTTTTTCTACGACTGAAGTTTTATACACTCATTTTTTTTTTATAAATTACATAATAACCAAAAGTTATAATAAAAAACAATAGTAAACTTTGTATTTTGTTGATTTTGCTAAAAATATGAAGCCTATGACAGTATATGAATATATATTCCATAAAATGTTATAGGTCATATACCACAATAGGTTTCATCCACTTACAGAATGTGCGATTTCACTAGGCTCCCTAAATGAGATTGTCTCACTGAGAAACCCTAACTTAATACTTTGTAGTTATTGACTATTGACATTAGCATTTTAACCAATCGGAACAGGGTTTTTATTTGAAAGGAGCCTTGGTAACATATTAATTCATGTTTTTGTTACAGGATTATGGGAAGTTTGTTTCATCAACTATACAGATTTCCGCCATCATTACGACTTCAACTTTACTGGTTGTTGGTGGGTGTTTGAAGAGGAATATTACATCATCCACGACTTTCTACTGCCCGGATTTTTCATCGCAACACAATTCTTTTTCACGTTATGCATGACTCTTGTTTTAATAGCCGCCTTTCTGACCTGGATGTACTGCTTCTGCAGCAGGGACCATGACAAATACCTGTTGCTCTTACTGAGCAACGGGGCAAACCAGATCATTGCAGGTTTATGTGGCCTTATAGCGGTGATTATTTTTGGTGCTAATGGTGATAACAGAGACTGGATGCCCTATTGGCAACACAATGACCTTAGTTGGTCCTATGCATTTGGTGTGATTGGATCACTGTTACTTTTGCCCGCAGGTGCCTTGTTTTTAGTTGAAGCTAAGCGAATGCGGTATAGGAAACTGAAGGCTTCGAGACCGCCATCTTACGTCGATGTTCAAAAACCATCTGCACATACAGATATTTAAGATGATATTTTACAGTAAGTAAGATAGGCTAATATTGTTAGCTGTGTACCACACTATACCATTAAGATGATTTTTTCATAATTTTAATACAATAATTTAATTATTGATGGACACACTGCCCATAAGGTTTTTGACAAGTTGAAGTTTTAACTTTTTAAGTGGAAATTTCAGCTTTTTAAGTGGACATTACAAGTCAGAAAGTTGAAATTTTAACTGTTTTATAAGGCCCTTTTTGGCTTTCTTAATATAGCTTATAGGCCTGTAGTATTATTATTAAAAAAATATTTTAACATTGGCAAATATGACAATTTAAAGTAAGAAATTCCGTCCAAGGGCAGTCATTTCAGCTTTTCCAAGGTAGGGCAGCTTCTTATATCTTTTTTTTTTCAAAATTATGTAAATATTATTAAAATTTTCATGTAGGCAGAAGTTAAAAACAAATCTTAAAAATTTAGGGTGAGCTGAAATGACGCTCTGCGTTACAATTTTTTGTATTTTTTAAATTTAGGTTATCTTAAAAAAAGTTATACTTTTAATAATTTATATTTGAGTATTTTTATAATATTTATATTTTTATATGCCTACAGTATGCTGTTTGGAATCTAGTGTTTATTGTTATTATATTGAAGGATTTTGTACAAAATAAATAATAATACACCGTATTGTGTGAGAATATTATTATTTTGCAACCTATTATTTAAAACAATACAAAGTCCTTGGCTAAAAACTTTGTAGATCTTTAATGAATACATGAAACACTTTAAATTTTAACTGTACTAATTAAAATATCATTGACCCAAGGGTTGACCGTCATAGTTTACTGTTTTTAGAGCGAGGATGCCAACCGTAATCGCCTAGAAACGGTTTTGTCCGTGTTTCATACACTATTTTTAAATTTTTTTGGAAATTTCGAAACTACCGTATACTACCATTCTAGCGCTGGCGCTGTGAATAGTATAATCAAAAAAATTGCATTTTTGAGAACAAATTTAAATTTAGAGTTCAAATTTCATCAGTTTAAATATCGATCAACCAGTCAACGACGACTATTTTAACTTTTCGCACTAGTGCAAAAAGTCAATTATTTCGAACAGATTTACTGTACAAAAAGTGGCGCTTTTAGATACCGTCGAATAAAAAATATGCTATTAGCGGCAACCAAACAAAACCAATATTACGTGTTCTATTAAAATAATTAAAATGTCATTTATGATTCAAAATTATCATTATATGAGTCAAATGTTAATGTACCTAACTAAGATAGGTGAATTAACTTTTACGTCTTTCATGATTTAGTGCTTAATGCGTTTTGTTTGGACGGTCCATAGTTACTTAAAACTCCCAACGCAAATTCTCAAAAAGTATGAGACGTGACGGTTTGAAAAACTTTCGATGGCTGAGACTTTAAAATGTATTTTTGCCGAAAATTAGCATTTTTTGCCATAAGAGCGGTTAACTTACTGGTTTCCGAGATATTTAATATTTTGAGCATAAAAAATCCAGATATACACAGGAGAAAGTAATAAATTTATCGAATTTAAAATTAGTGACAAAAAATTAATTATGTAGGTTACCTATTATCAGTAGTCGGCGTAAACTCAGTTATGACTCATCAACGTTTAAAATAAACACAGAAACATAGGCTTACGGAATAATTTTGCCGAATTATTACGGAAATTTTTATAAAGGTCACTAAATCGAAACATTTGACGACTAAATATATATCGACATTCGATTTTTATCTTTTAAGAAAACGAAAGTTTTTAATTTTTATTTATCGATAACTTTTTTTCCCACCTTACTCATTTATATAGAATTATTTAAAAAAATCAAGATAAAAGAAATAAAAATGTAAATATTTAAACCATCGCGTCAACGCTAGAGTCGACGCGGCGCCTATGCGAGTACTGGAAATTCGCCGAGTACTGCCTATTATTACCTATAATACTGCCCTACTAAGCTAGAAAGCAGTAACTCAATTTGTGACGTTTTGACGTCAACTCTGATGTATTTTGAAAACGCTGTTATGCGACAAATGGAGTAACTGCTTTCTAGCGTAGAGGGCAGAATAGGTATATACAGGGTTATACAGAAATAAGCTTGATAAATTTAAGAGGTGATTCTACGTTAAAAAATATAAAAAAAAGTTCCTATAATGGTTGGTCCTGAAATCAGCCCTAAGGGAGCTACGACCCTCTTAAAGGTACATCCAAAAAGTAGTTTTTATTTAATATTTCTGGAACCCCATAAATCATACTAACGAATTTTTGTACAGGCCTTAGCATTAATAAAGGCTAACATTTCATGTAACTTATATTTAGTAATTTTAAACAGGGGCGTGCAAAATGGGAGGGCATTGTCATTTTTTTGCCCCGAACTTTTTATCCGTAGATTTTTTGATATTTTCTCAATAAAATATTATTCTTTAATTAAAAATACATAAAAAAGGTACTCTTTATGTAACACCGTAGAGCCAACCGTTTTCGAGAAAATTGCAATTAAAGAGGCAATTTCACGTTCTGAGCATCAAAAATAGGAACTTAAAAATGCACCAATAAAAATTTTAATACTATAGGGCGATTCTACACTAACAACTGTGAAAAAAAGCTCTTTACGTCTAGGTTCGAAAATCAGTTTTAAGACTACTACAGCCTCTTAAAGAGTAACACTTTTTAAGGGACCTTAGCTCCCTCAAAAGCGATTTGTGGATATTTGTGTATGGGAAGTTTTTTTTGTAGTTTTTAATGTAGAATCTTTTGCAGTATTAGCCCCCTCCCCAAATTTTGCTAAGCCCCCCAAATCAAACTATAATATTAACATTACGCTCAAGCCCCCCCCCAAAATTTGGACCTGGTTACGCCTCTGGTACTTATTAATAACTTTCTTTATTACAAAGTTAATTAGGTACACAATCCTTAGAGTTTGGTCTAAAGAATATATATTCTTTAATTGCTATAATATATACAGAGTGTTACACAGGCTTTTTATCATTTAATAAAAAATACACTCATATGTACTCCGTATAATTTTCAAAGGCTTCCCCAAAAAATTCCTGAGACTTCCTACGACTTCTTAAGGACTTCCTGGCCAAATAAGTCGTATCCTTCCTGATTGCGGAACCCCTAGTACTAGGGGAGTTTAACTAAACGTGTCTATGTGTCTGTCTGTAACGCTAGGAAAAACTTTAAGAATCTTTACTTAAAAAAAAATTCTTTTTGAGTAAAATATTTTTTGGGATTTTTTTTTGCCACAATTGTGACACATAATTAATATAAGGCGGTCGAAATTTTTAAATTTTTAAAATATTTTAGTAAAAATTGGTATGTAGGGGGTTTTGAGGTCGCTGAAACCGAATCTGACAATAACAAAATTCTTACTTCGTCCCAGTGGGTGGAGGACAATAATTAACTAAATGTTAATAATATTTTAGTGAAAGTTGGTAAATAGAGGTTTTTGAGGTCGTTAAAACTGAATCTTTTTATTTATGACTCTCTTAGTTTTATTTTAAATTAAAAAAAACTGTTGAACTTCGTGGGATCCCTTGTATAAGCAAGTATACTTAATAGCATGGCCGCTTATAATTGTACACAATGCGATATGAATCATTTAAATGCAAGATTACGAATATGGGTCATTTCAAGGAATCTATTATTGCTTATAGTGGCTGAAAATCTTCTTTTTAACCCTTTCAGGTTCACTTTTTTTTAGTCAAATTAAAATCCTGGAATTTGTGGTAAAATTGTTTTGGTGAAAAATCACGCCTATCGGGGCGAGGTTTTTGGATAAAAAAATATAAAAAATTATTTACTTTTTAATTTATTTTTTTTTTGAGATTTTGAACTCAAAGAATTAATAAGATAATTAATTGTAAAAGTGAAAGTAAATTAATCACGAGCGGACTGTCTCGGTTGAAAAAAGAAAAAAAAAGGGTCAAAAACCAAGAAAAATAGGAAAATCAAGATATAAAAAAAGTAATTCAAAGAATATTGCTATAAATCTCTATTCATTCATTGAATTTAAATTAATGAATTATAGGCATTTATCGATTAAACAATAAAAATACTTTTTTTACTCCACCCTAATCTAAATGGTAGTTTACGTGCCGCTACTGTGAAATAGTGAACGTCGTTCACTGAACGAACGGGTGGGGGAGAGGTAAGACTCGCTTCTTGTGGTGATGCAGGTGTGGTCAAATGTGTTTGCATTAAAAAATACGTGAAAAATTCAACAAAACTTTGGCAATTCAACCCTGAAATTGAAGAAAATAACTATTTGACGATTACCATCTAGTTGGTGTTGAATGTTTTAAGTAAATAGTTGACATATTTGAGTAAACAGTTAAATTTTGTTGGTTTTGTTTACGTCTAGTGACTAATGGAATACGACGAGGTAAACAAATCATTTTAAAAAGTTTTGAAGATAAATTTCTTTTATTCAAACATTTTTTTTAAGCAGACCGATAGTCAGGGGTTAGATAGATTTTAGGGGGTGCCCGAAACATTATAGGGGGACAAAAAGCTTTATAAGTATATTAATTCACAAATGTGAACAGTGACGCATCCAGAATTTTTCTTGGGGGAGGGACTAAAGCCTTACAAAAACAAAAATTTAATTATTTTATTCGTTTTTGAGAGCCAAATTGTTAAATGTAAAAAAAAATTAATTGGAGGGCTATAGCCCGCCAGCCCTGGGTGCGCTACTGATTGTAAATTGATCAGGGTGTTTAAATTTTCGGGGCCTCCATGACAGGCCTATTTAAAGAGAATCGCTACAAGTATACAGTTCCATCCCAGATCTTGGGATATAGTTTTTGTCACAAATGTGTTCTCCCTGTTTAAATGGGATGCTAATCCCCAAAAAAATCTAGCAGCATCACTGCTTTCCCTTTTGGAACACTGGGTATTCTATGTGAAAGAGGTAGTTGTAATTTTAAGGTATACCTAGTTGTTAAGAATGTTTGAGTATTTTAGATTTTAAGCTTTAATGGCTACTAAGATATAAAGAAGTTTCACTTTCGGGTTTAAACCATGTTATTGGATTTTCACTGAAACAGTTTTAGATTAATCCCTGAAGATGTATCTGGCAGTCAGAGACGTTAAGTGAAAATCTATTACCATGGGATAAACCCAGAAGTGAAAGTTCTCTCTCTTTATTTGTTTTTGGCTTTTTCATTCTGGATAATTGGCCAGAAAAAAGTGAAAGTTCTTTATAAATGGTTGGGTAGTTGGTAAACAAAAAACGCTCATGGTGTGAACTACGCTATTGACGAACCAATTGCAAAATAGTCTAAAGTTAATAAATTTCTTTTTCAGTCAAAGAAGCGTTCATTATCGGGTAATGTGGCCATAGGATTCTTCGTGATAGCATTTATCACTATAGCAGTAGCGTTCTCAACCCCAAGCTGGCTAGTCTCTGATTATCGGATAACTGGGGCAAAATTAGACAGATTAGGACTTTGGACACATTGTTTCCGAAGTCTGCCCGATCCATATGATGTCAACCAAAGGAGATTCTTTGTTGGTTGCAGATGGATTTATGACCCGTTTACAACCGGATATGACCGTATTAGGGGATTCTTAGTTCCGGGTTTCATGGTTGCAACACAATTTTTCTTTACATTATGTTTTATATCGGCTTTAATAAGTGCCATTCTTACGTTACTCTATTTCTTGTGTTGTGGGCCCGATATGAAGCAGTTTATATTACTTATTAAGATGAATGCTTGGATACTGCTGTTTGGAGGATTATCTGGGGCCATAGCAGTTATTGTGTTTGCTTCATTGGGAAATAAAAATGGCTGGATGCCTGGGCATGACAATAATTTCTTTGGTTGGTCTTTTGCCTTAGCTTGTATAGGAGTTATAGCAATGCTAATTTCTGCAATATTATTTTTTACTGATGGATATGTTCAACAAAGACATAAAGAAAAATTGAAGGAATCTCAATCAAGATTTGAAATGGAACACGACACAAGAGCTTAAGTTATAAACAAATGTTGCCTTATTTGTTAACCATCCGTCCATATGTACAAAGCTTTATTATATTAAGAATCAGTTATATCATCCATATTAAGAGTTAGTTGGTCCATAAAGTACGGAGGCACAAAATTAATTCATTTGAGGGACATTGTTGACTTAAAAACCCACATATATTTAAATGTTTTTTTAAGTTATTTATGGTCTAGATAGATTAATAACAATAATAATTTTAATAACTATCAAATTATTTTTTTTTTATAAATTCTCGGTTATTAATTTTTTTGACTTGAGTGAAATTATATAGGTACCGCGGATGAATAAAAAAACATTGTCTCCATATAACTCTTAAGAGATTAATTGATATAACTGATTTTTTTAGATTTTTAGACTTAATATTTACTTTTAAATGTTTCCATTAGGAATAAAATTTTATACAAACTTTTAACTTTACAATCTCTTTTAGTATTAAAGAAATAAGTGTTCATAGAATTAGTTTCACTATAATTAAACTCTCTGTATAACATACAGATTCTCCAACCATTTAGTATACACTTCAAACTAGAATTTGTATCATCTTATGGATGACATTGGTATCAATTGTTTGCGTTTAGGATGCCATTAGTGACTTGGTAATTCACTTAAGTAAAAGGTATGCAGGGGATACGAATTCTAGTTACAAGTGTATACTAAAACAATGAGTTATCTGTATAAGTATTTCCATTTGAATTTGTTATATATAAACTTAATTTTATATAGTTTTTAAAATGATGTTGACTTATATACTTTATATTATTATAGAATTGTATTTCTGTATTTTTTATTTGTTTAAATAAATGTTATATAGAAAAAAAATATTTTTAAGCGATTTTCTAGACATTTTTACGTGCGGAAAAGCCTTAATACATAATCATATCATATTATGTATGCTAATTAAACAATGTTGATTTTATAACCTTTTATGATAAGTAAATAGAATATATATAATGTATTATTTTTTTTAAACAGCAGCCCTTAAACCCCCAGATATTTTTATGACCAATCATCCTTTTAAAACACAACCCCCCTAGATTATCCATGTAAATCCCTGATTTATTCCAATATGCTTTATGAATGTATTAGTATATGATGTAACTTATATCATATAAGCAACTTCTGGTAAAAATTAGAACACTAGGTTTAAAGGACTGAAAGTTATCAGGTCCAAGACTGACAGATGAAACTATAATAATATTTCTAAAAAGAGCATCAAATCTGAAAAACAAAATGGTTTAAGTGCTTATTATTTTTATTGTAAAAAAAAACTAGCAATAAAACTAAAAAAATATATAATATATTAACATATAAATACATACACATGAACATAAAGTACCTAGTATACCTACAAGAGATTATGTTGTAGAGTTTAAAGCAATATTGAGAAATTCTTCGAAAGCGATAGTAATTGTGCCAGTTTGATTTGTGTCTTTAGATCTAAATGCTTCTGTAAACCGTTGAATTTGAACACATACTACAATAAATTGGTCAACCGACATATTTTGGTGATTTTGTAAATCGCTTTTACATATTAAAAACTTTATAAACTCCGGCGAAAATCTAAATCCCATTTGTTGTAAAGCTCTTGATAACTCACTTTCATCGATGGCACCGGAATGGTCATGATCAAAACTTTTAAATACTGTTAACCACTGGTTAATATACACATATAACTGTTGAAATTCTGATACTCCAATAAGGCCAGTTTTCTGTTTATCAAACATACTAATCATAAGTTTACAAGCTGCATCAGAAAAATGTTCTCCTTGCCCATTGACCAAAGCCGACTGTAATTCCTTGTAGTTTATTTGACCAGAATGATCCCTGTCTACAGTATTAAACCAGTTTTGAACGTTGGGATCTACTTGACCAGGAACTCCTGATTGGGGCGTATAACCTGACATGTTTAAATTTTAACTTTAATCTTAAATTTCTTTTACAATTTAATATGGAATGTATGCAGATCACACTCGTAAAGAAATACACCAATTTTATACGTCGACTACAGATAATTAATAATTAAATAATCGTTATTTTCATTATTATGGGGTTATCTGCCTTCTTTTTCTTCTTCTTCTGCTTCTCTTCAACAAAATAGCCCTTTTCATAGAAATTTAGCCAATCCAAATGTATTTATAATATTCTGAAAATTGGTCATTATAAATAAAAGGCCTTTGTCTTTTTCAACTAACTAGGCCTTTGTCTTTTTCAACTAACTAGCCAGTAGCCTTGGGAATTAAATATCGACATGCGAAGAGCTGTTTTACTCTGTAGTGATGTTTGCACAGGTGCTTTTCATTTTCCTATTTATTTCTCTCTTTTTAAGATGTGGATTGTGCATCGATATACTGCTTTATAACTATAGAATACGGAGAAAACAAAGATCAAGGCAGATATTTTTTTAAATGAAACACAGGGCATCGAACGGGCCGTGTTCCAACCACACCCCGTCAGCGTTGATCTAATCGTTTTAAATTTGTTTTCTCCGTATTGTATAATCAAAAACAAACTGAATAGGTTTAAAACCTAAGGTTTGTGTTCAATATATCACAATTCACAAAGTTTGTGAAACACAGATTTGAATCAAATCATTTGACTTTAATAATCATAATCATGAAATTTTTCAGCACACTTCATACAAAAAGGTCGATGCTGCTGATTTAGACGCCGAATTAGGTAATTATTGAATTAATTTAAAAATTTAGTAAAACGCAGGTTTCTGCTAAGCACAGTGTTCTTGTAAAAACAATTATTATTCAATACTTTAGTAAAGTGTAAAGAAGATAAGGTTGTATAGCTGTAGTAGCTAAAGCGCTAAGAAAAATTATTCAGTTTCTTCTATTGGCAATATTGCTAGTTCAACAGGTGTTTGGGCTAGTGTTGTGGTCATTAATGGGCGTGGAAATCGTAGCCAACTTTACGGGTGACTAATCTTAGTTTTGTTTTGATTGAGAAGTTTTGAAGAAAAATAGGCCTACTGGGCCCATTATTTCAAAATATAATTCCAAAATGAGCCGAACAACACTAGAAAAGAATGAATACCATAAGGCATCTAGTAAGTTATCAGTTTATTTTTATAAATTTTTGTTTGTTGACACACCTCATATTTTTAGATTACTTGGTTAATGGGTCCTTATTAACTTATTTGGCTGGCGTTTTTCTTATGATAGCATTTTGCAGGTAATGTTAATGATAATGATTAAAAATAAAATAAAAAGTTTGTCCGATAAGTTTATAAAGTCTGTGTGTCACAAATCTTTAGTA
The DNA here is from genome assembly GCA_958510825.1 of Brachypterus glaber. NCBI lineage: Eukaryota > Metazoa > Arthropoda > Insecta > Coleoptera > Kateretidae > Brachypterus > Brachypterus glaber. Next base: position 7,084,449 of record OY294052.1, read on the forward strand.
CATGATAACTCGAGGACAGAATATCTGTTCAGTATGAAAGAACATGTTGATGGTCTTAAAAATTTAATATGTTGTGCATATATGCATTAATATAAAAATGTATAGACCTGAGATCATAAGCAAAGGGACTGCATGCCGTTTTTTGAGCACCAGCTCAGGAATGAGCACCAGCTCAGGGACACCTTGTATAATTTTGACTAATTTTTCTTATTATTTTAGTCCATACTGGGTCAAATCTTTTGAAGGAACATTTTCGGAATTTAAAAACATGGGCTTATGGGAATATTGCTTCAAAGATTTTAGATACCCTTATTACCAGTTTGACAAAAAATTCGATGGATGTCACCATGTCTTCAGCCAGGAATTTTACGTTATAAGGGAATGGCTTCTGCCACCATGGTTGATGACGGTACAAGCGTTTGTGACAATGTCTTTTTTGTTAAGTTTTGGTTCTCAAGTTATAATGGCCTTACAACTTTGTAGATGGCCACTGCACTTTGTTTTACAATACGAGTACATTCTGTCTGCGATTGATTTTGTTTGTGTAACTACCACAGGTAAATATATACATTTTATTTTTATGTAAAAGATACTTTTTGTACCCAAACAGAAAAAAGTCTTGAAAAAGTCTTGTGTTAGAAAAATCTAATTATTTTGAAAATGGGTAGATTTGTCAGGTAAAAAAAAGCCCCAGCCTAAAAAGCCCCAGCCTAAAAATCCCAGGCACAGGGGGTTACAAAGGGTACAAAGTCGCGTTTGCGCTAGAATAGTATTATACAGTAGTTTTGAAATGTCCGTCCGTCCGTCCGATGTCACGATTTTTGTGAACACGATAACTCAAGAACGAATAATCCGATCGACTTTAAATTTTCAGGAAAAATTAAGTGCTACAAGATCCTTATTGTTTTTGAAAGTAATCCCCCCAAAAACAAAAAAGTTATGGGCGGTTAAACTTTTAAAAAAATCGAAAAAAGCTAAAAGAAATTTCCGATTAAGTTTGGATTAACGTAACTTTTTCAGGAAAAATTACTTTTATTATAAAGAAAAAAGTTTTTTTAAAAAATGGGAAAACTATCATTAAAAAAAAAATTGAAATTTTTTCGTTTTTCGCAAAAAGAAAATAAAAAAAAATATTTTTTTTTGCTATTTTTTTTTTAATTTATCGCTTTTCAAAAAAAGATCTTATAAAAAAAAAATCGAAAACGAGTATGAATGTAGATTTTTGCGGGTACACGGGTATTTTTTGTAAAACGATTTGTTTTTTAAATAAAGTTTTTAGCCCACACAATCCCAGATAGGCTCAGGCACAAGGAGTACAAAGTTGGTAAAAAATAGGCAATTTTCAAAAAGTCTATTTTTTTTTTAATTGCAACTTTGTAGGTATAGAAGAAATTACGGGTGCAATTTAAACTGGAGCCCCCCCCCCTTCCATAGGAATAAAATATTTCTCAAAGGGTCAAATCAGCAAGGCCGCGGACGAAGCGGGGGGCGCCTAACTCTAGTGGGAGCGCCAAATCAGGTTTCCTCCTCTTAACATATTTTACTTGCGCCGGCCCTGCTAATCAGCCTTTTATTTAGTAAAACTTTTTATGAAAGAAAGTGCATTATTTAGAGTTCCACTAAAAGTCAATGTGGGACCTCGCATAAAATTTATTACTTGACCTTTAGCAATTTTTTTTACATATAAATCGTTAAAAAAACAAAGCAATAAAAAATAGTATATTGTCGTCTGTAGTTTCCGAACTCCGCTTCGCGTCGTCCGTAAATTCTACAGACTAGTAAAAAAAGCTTCACTTTTCCTCTGAGTGAAACATACTATTTTTTCTTCAAGCATCCTATATATATTTTTTTAAATATTAATGTTTAAATTTAATTTATTCAGTAATAAAGTATGTTTTTTTTTATTAAAATAGGCCAATAAAACCCTTTCGAAATAAACTTAAACCTTTCTTAGCTCATTTTAAATTTTTTTCGTAGGCTAAATCGTACACTTTTCGCGATTTCGATGGTAACTTGTCTAATGTAGCATTTGCAATTTCGGAGAGATTTGTAGGTGTATAAACCATATGTTCTTCTTCATTAATTTTTAATCAATTTTATACAAGGTTTTTGCACAGAATCTCGAGTCAACCACCTGTTTACATAATAAACAAACAAGTTTGAAGTATGGCTGTTATTAAAGAGTGCTGCCGCCAGTGGTGGTTTGGACTAACTAACTTTTTTGTATGGCGTACAACAATGAACTCATTTTTTTACTGTAAAAAATAGATCACTTCTAACTAGTGTGTTGAGTTATAAAATATGAACATTTTAGTATGCTTGAAGAAAAATATAATTTTTTTCCACTAACGCAAGACCTTGCACCAGACTTTTCTTAGGGAAAGTAAAATAACAGCTGTGGTTTTATTAAATATTTTTCTTATTTTTCAGCCGTTTTTATGTTTTTTGCCATAGCAGTTTTCGGTGGATCTCACGTAAGAAGGGACTGGTTAATGTACCCAAATTTTAACTATTTATGTTGGTCATACGGAATGGCCTGCCTTGCTTTCTTTTTTCACGCATTTGCAGCATATTTCCTTTACAAGGAATCAAAACTTAGTTACGAAAAAAGACGCGAGTCTAAGAATCTTATTATGCAAATGCAGCCTAACCCACAGCATCGTCTAGGTTGGGAGATGCACTAAATTTGACGGTAATAAAGCGATTTTATACAAAAAATGATTATATTACCAATTTTAAATTGGTATTATATTTGACAATTATACAGGGTGTATTTGAAATAGTATCGGAAATTTTAACAGGTGATTCTACATGATAAAATATGACAAAAAGTTCCTATAAACATATGTCTAAAAATGCGTGATAAGGGAGCTACGCCCCTTTGAAATTGGCTAAAAAAATCGGTTTTTATTTAATAACTCAGGTCAATATACATAAAAAGGTACCCTTGTTCTGTAGGATTAACCGTTTTCGAGAAAAATTAATTTGAAGGTGAAATTTCACGGTTCGAGGACGAAAAATTAAATACTAAAATGTCGAAAACCAAAATTTTATGACGCATTTTTAGACATATGTTTATAGGAACTTTTTGTCATATTTTATGATGTAGAATCATCTGTTAAAATTTCCGATGCTATTTCAAATACACCGTGTATATTGCATTTTATAAAATTATGATATACAAATTCCCTCACGTTTCGTCAGGCTTGAGAAATATTATTTATCGATTTTTGATAAGAAAAACATAAATGTAAAATTTTTAGCCACCCTATTAGATAGCAGTGAGCACCAAAAATTCAATTTATGCCTAAAAAGTAAAAAATATACTCACTGATTTCGAATTTTTATTTGGATTTTTTTTATTTTAAAACCGTCTTAGGGTGGCAAAGGAAATAATCATTTCAAAAACTTAAATTTTCATATTTTTCAATTTACCAAACCAAATGAGACGAGCTAAAAATTCTGAAAACATATTTAGTTTAAGCATAAGAAATATAAAAAACAAGTAAATAGTTTTTGTGTCCAGGAATATTCAACTAGCATAAATATAATATTTTAGGTGAACCAAACAACCATCCAACCAAAATATGTATGTTTTTTGTTTCTAATGCAACTTTTTACGTTGAAACCGGATCTGTTTTCAGGTTTTTGTTTTATCTCGCCCGGTTTTAGTTTAGTAAAATATGAAAATTGAAATTTTTTATAAGTTTATTTTCTATGCCTCCCTAAGAATATTTAATAATTCTGAATACAGCTGAAATCAGCGAAAAATATCCTACAAACCTTTTTAATTTCTTTTTAGACAAAAATTAAAACGTTATTTAATAGGGTGGCTAAAAAAATCACTTAGGGGTTTATTTTAACAAACGGGGGTTTCTTTATCAGAAATCGATAAGGAAAATAAATAAATAAAGCTCCTGACGCACAACCTACTTGACTAAGGTATGAGGAAATCTGAAGATTTCCATGTAGAAGTAGCTAAATCCAGGGTGATCACAGGTCAGGGAAATCAGGGAAAAGTCAGGGAATTTGATCAACTGCAAAAGGGAAATTGAAAATAAACTGGTCTACATAATTAATTATAACTAAAACAAGTATTCATTTATAAAGTTCTACCAACAAATCAACCCATTTTACAGAAAAAACGTAAAAAAATAAAAAATTATAACTCAAAAACGAAACAGCATGTTTTTTGCGCATATGGGTTTTAAAAACTTGTTTGTGTGTACTAAAATTAGGTAAAACTTTAAATTTTGACCAGGGAAAAATTAGGGAAAAGTCAGGGAATCTTGATTTCAACACCTGTGGTCACCCTAAAATTAATGGTTTTACTTATTAACACTTTGTGGTTTTACATTTTACACAAATGCAAATGTGCCTTTACAAAAGTATTTTTTTATGTATTATTAAAAAAATAGATCTGTAAATTTAATATTAAGTATTAGAATCATATGCTTAACTGTAGATATACCTTGTAGGCGGTCATTAATATTTTTGCCTCTTTTGCGTTACGCCTATGGTTTAAATATAACATTTAGATTTAAGCTATGCTTTTTGTACAAAACCATGTTTTTGTTAGTTGCCGTCCAATTATATTAATTTCAAAGAACTTTTACCTCAAGAAGGAACATGATGAAATCTACCGTATGCTTTGTTTGAAGCGTGAACCAACTACGGTGAGGGGCTGGTGGGGAGTGACTATTGTTTACACTTAGTACGCGTAAAGAGAGAGAAAGATTGTGTAAACTCGCAGTCTAATGTCGTAAAATGACTGACAGGGGTACAGTGTTGCCGATTGAAAACATACTTTGGATATTTTATTGTAATTTTTAAGAAGCATTAGTTCTGTATGAGTTTTATATGAACTAGTAGTTTAATTTTAATAGATTTAAATATACTAATATTATTAAACATAATTATAGTATACACAATAAAGTTTTTTACATTTTTAATTTAAGTATGAATGATTTGAATTCATGATAAGGTGGAAACTACGCAACATCGCTACTAGGTAGCCTGAAAGTCGACTAGCGACATCTACATTTTACACCACAAAGCTGTATCGCGTTTCTGTTAGTAAATAAACAAACAAAAAGATGACACCTTCATAAGTATTGGTCTGAAATTACTTCTTGAGGTAAAAGTTCTTTGATTAATTTTAACACATGTAATTTAGATGTAAACGTGTTCGTCCGTTACACAGCTTCACAAAAATAAATTCGGTTTTCAATAGGGTTGTGATATATCGTTTACCATAGTTTTTGGGCTGCTGAATTCGATACTAAAAACAGAATTTCTCTATTACGTCAGAGTTTCAAGATAAAAGCTTAAAAACGCTAAAAATGGCGAGTTTGCGTGTTTTTGACAGTGTTTTTCTCGAAAACTGATAGCTATATTCTGTCAGATTCGGATTTAGGAGCCCAAAATTAATAGGAAGCGATATATCACAATACTGTTAAAAATAAGATTTGTTTTTTTCGGAGCTGTGTTATTTATTCCGTCCAATTAAAATATTATTATATTAGTAATTATACATTTAATTTTTATGTGAAATTTATTTTATATAGCTAACAATGTTACCTGGTAACATATGTGTATACAAAAAAATGTATATCTAATGTTATTTTCTTTGTATGTATACAAAAAAAAAAACAAAAGTACTACTTAATTTGACTATATTGAGAATTATCTCGAGATCAGGTACTGATGATCGGCAGATTAGAGTCCAAACGTCTGCCAGAGGTGGAACACAACCCTACGAACATCGGTACGACGAGTCGGCCTCCCGATGGCGAACGATTCGCCGACGCAAATTACGTCGGCTGAATGTTAGCCATTGAGCGGCCGACGTACCAGTGTTGTTTAAACGACACCGCTTGCGCTGTGACACATTTAACCCTTAAGTGGTCGGTCCATATTTGTTACGTAAACGGTTTGGCGTAGTCTAAGACTTTTTGTTGATAGGCAAAAAAAGAAAATGCCAATATAATAAATGTTTTGTTCCATATGGATATTATACACTTTTTGGAACTAGAATATATTATGTAAAAACGAACGTTATTAAAACAAAATATAATAAAATACCTAAAAAAAATTGCATGTAAAAAAATTGTAAACTTATATAAGCGCTATAAACAATAGTGATATAGTATATTATTCAACGAGCGTATAATAATGCGTATAATCATTCGGGTGATAAGGCCACTAGCCTATCGGCTCGTGTCCCAAAATTCACTCTCATTGATTAATAGCTATTATACGCGAGTAGAATACTATACTTTATCCACGGCCGTTTTGAGTTGAGTGGATAAAATATATTAGTTCATAATAGTTTATTTGGTTATTATTACTATTTAAATCGCACACTCTGTATGACGATGCTGGACCGGTTAAGGGTTAATAAAGTTAAAATTCACTTGGCTTTTTATCAGTGAATAGTTAAATTTATTAGTTTGATGTCATTAACTTGTTTTTCCTGATCATGATTTATTACAAAGGATCTGAGATTATAAGAAAATTTCGAAGTGCAACATTAGAAATGTCGTACCCAAGCATCTTATTTTATATATTTTTATACGTATCTTATTGTTATTATATTATATTGTATTAAATACATGCACAAAATAAATGTATTATAAGCACTTACTTGTTTTAATAACTAACGTTTATTACATCGGCACTTAGTGCTATTAAGAGTGCCGATGTATTAAAATCTTCACCGAAAAGTCAAAATCTTTGACCACGTTTTTTTTTTTTCACATTTCTCGACGTTTTAGACCATTCCGAGTGGAAATAGTAAAAAAAATTGCGTCCGTCTGTCTGTCTGTCAGTCTGTATGGGTGTGAACTCTCTAACTCCATTTCTACATGAGATATCGACTTGCGGTTTTTTGCATATTGTTTCTTATCGTATTCCGAAGAGCTGGGGGGTAAACGATTGGGGGTAAGGGGATAAAAATAGGGTAAAACTCCTATTTTTAGCGTTTTTTGTTTATAATTAAGGCAATTATTATTGTATTTGGTTAATTTAGCACTTATATAAAAGATAATTTTAAATTGGTCAAAAAATGTTATAAACCACGTTTTCCTAAAACGCATTGTTTTCGAGATATTGGCGTTTAAAGCAGTAAAAGGTTTTTTTTAGCATATCTCACATATTTATAACCCGATTTCAAAAAATTATATTTTAAATAAAAGCTCTTTTTAAGCCCTATAAAAAATGTTATATACAGTTTTTTGCTAGAATATAATGTTTTAAAGATACAGAATTTAAAATCAAACAAAACACCTAGTTTGAAATTTGCAAACTAGATGGCTCTAGTGTACAATAGTGCCGATGTTTTGACAGGGTGCTTGCAACGTTTCATCTAGTTAATAATTAATTTTTAATTTTATTTTAAAAAAAATCACTAAATATTTCTATTATCGAAAAAATAAAAAGAGTAAGATTTTCCGACTGGCGATTTTTATTTTCGTCTGAAAAAACTAATGACTAAAAAAAGCTCATTACATCTAAAAACCATTTTGCCGACTACCAAATAGGTGATAACTAAAAAAAGATCGCGTCTAAAAATTTTGCCGAATTATCTGTGAAATTGCCGACTGTGTCATATCGTGGTGTAAGATATTATTAGAAAAATAAAGCTGATTTTACATTAAAAAATGAGAATTATTTTTTTTTAAATAAATTTTCTAAACAGGGTTATTCAAAAATAAGTTCGAGAAATTTAGGAGGTGATTCTACGTAAAAAATATGAAAAAAAGTTCCTATAAAGGCTGGTTCGGAAATGAGCTCTAAGGGAGCTGCGACCCTTCGACATATTGAATGGGGAACAAAAAAAGCACCAATAAAATTTTAATGCTGCAGGGCGATTCTTCATTTAAAACTAAGCAAAAAAGTATTCTTCACCAAAACACCTAGATTTGATATTAAAGGAGTTATAGCCTTTTAAAAAGTAACATTTTTAGTGGCACAAAATGTCACTTCCTCTTAAATGCATTTTTTTTAAACGGTTGCTCCTACAGTGTTATACTATATGATTTTTTTATGTATTTTTACTGAAGGAATCTGTATTTATTACAAAAAATCCAAAAAATTTATACATAAAAAAGTTAGGGGCAAAAATGTGTTAAACCTAACATATTTTGTCCGTCTAGGCACGCCTCTGGATAAATTCAAAAAATAAATTAGCAAACTGATTTCCCTTATTAATACTAGTATACATGCAAAAGCTCGTCGCTCTAGCTTAAAGGGCACAAGAGTTATTAATTAAAAACCTTATTTTTATTACAATTTTAAAGAGCCGTAGCTCCCTTATGGCTTATATCGGGACCAACCTTTAAGGGAACTTTTTTTCATATTTTTAGACGTAGAATACCCTCCTAAATTTCTGAATAACCCTGTATGTAGGTACCCTATAAAAAATTGTAATGAAAACCGGTCAAGGTACTTGAAACTCACAAAATCTCTTAAATTTTCATATGAAAGTTCAAAAACCGCTTTTGATAAGTAAGTTCATATGAAACTTCCTCAGGAGTTTACAAATTTAAACAAAAAATATGGTTTTCATCAGATCATCTGGATTTCCAGATATACCGTCTACCGGGGATATATCGAACAGCAGGGGTTATATCGAACGAGATATGATTATTTATTTTTTACGCCGCTTTTGATATTTTAAGGGTTTTGATGTTTTAAGGGCCTTATAAAATCAAAACCTTTAAAATATCAAGAGATGAGTACAAATTTGTTGCAATGGCGTGAAAAATAAAATAAATGTCGTTCGATATAACCAACGAACTAATAACTCTTCTCTCTAGAATTCATTCGTAAAAACTGACAAAAACGTAGCCAACATATACATTCGTCTGTCTTACTCGCACAGCTTTGTTCTAACAAAGACAACAATAACAGATACTGGTTATTGTTATTGTTCAGGCCTGAATATACCTACTATTTGTTTACAAACAAACCGAGATGTTGGCGCTACTTTATATTAACGGTATGCGTATTCTAGAGAGAAGAGTTATTAGTTCGTTGGATATAACCCCTGCTGTTCGATATATCCCCGGTAGACGGTACTATATGAAATCTGATGAAAGTCCATTGGGTTAGTCCAATGAACTTGGAAGTCGAAAGTATTTTTATGGGAATTTTTTTTTATAGAATAAAATGAAAATAACTTACCGGGAACGTTATGTAAAGTAGCCAAACTTAAAATGGCTTCAAGTGTGTCAATTGTTAAATTACCATCCAAAATTATCAATGGTGCTGTTCTTAGTTGTTCCTCATGGTCTTTGATCTAAAAAATACTGTTGCTAGCAAAAGAATTCCTTCATACAAAAAGTTTTGATTTTTTTTTCAAAAAATAAATTAGTTTTTCAAAAAAAAAAAAAAAAAATTAAATTTTTCTCAGAAAGTTTTTAAATTTTTTTTGTCAAAATCAGTCCCAGTCTCTTGACTTCGGATAAGAAACATAATCTCCAAATTTTAAGCCTTAAGCTCATGAAATTACTTTTTTCAGTTAATTACTTTCCCCAAGCAAAGTCTTGCAAGCTTGCGTTATAGTAAAAAAAAATCGAATTTTTTTTAATGCTTTTTTTACGATTCTGGAAGTTACATTTTACATTTTTGTTTTAACCTCGTACTATTCTACTTAATTAAGCACCCCCTAAGTCCAGGACTTGTGTGGGCTATTAGTAGAGGGAACCACCGGCTTTAATTGACTTTTTCGAACCAATTTATAGGGAGTGTCCGCTTAACTTACGCCTTTGCCAATTTTTAATTATTAATTAACTGTAAAAGGCAAATCGGCGCCGGTGAGAATCGAACTCACGCTATTTTGGGTGGTAAACTCGTCAAGTACGACGCGGTAGTCCACTATACCAATCCTCCCAATAAGATATAAAAGTTTAAACAAAGACGGACCTTATATAATTAAATAAATATTGGGAAGTTTGTGACCACGAAAACTCAAGAACGCTTCGGGCTAAAGACTTCAAATTTGGACTTTTAGTTAGTTTTAGTTATAGGCTGGGATTGTTTTTGGTAAAAATCGGGTTGGGGGTAAAATGGGGTAAAAACATTTTTTTTCAATTTATTTTTCGTTTTACGAAAAAAAAAAACATTTTATGAAATATTTTTTTTTATTTTTTTTTTGTTTTTTTTTTATTTTTTTCAATTTTCTTTTATTTTTTTTAGTTTTTGATTTTAATGAACCTAGGCGTCTAGGTAAAGTATTATTTTGCTGGAAAAAGTCTTTTTTTTTTCGATTTTTTTAATTTTTTTCCAAAAATTTACTTACCATTTGTGGACTAATAGCTTCGTGTATTTCCATATCACCCATAAGAAAAGTACAATCTCCTCCCTCATCGAAGACGACGATACATTGAGCTGTATTATAAATATCCAGAGATTTTATATTTCCTTGACTCTCCTCTGGGATGAAAGATCTGAGTAATTTTCCCTGTTCGTCATTCCCGAGCACTGTAATGAAATTCGGTGCAAAACTCAGTTTACACAAGGCTTCGCAAATGTTTCTGGCAACGCCTCCGGCTCTATAGGCAAATTTGCCGTTGTGCATTCTGCCATCTAACTGCAAAAAAAAAAACACTTTTTTAAAGTTGCAAAAAAAACCGTGTATTTAACGGTTTTTTACGATTAAGAATTTGTAAAAAGACCGTTTTAAAAAAACTACTACTTTTTTTATGGAACATGTTATATGTACGTCTGACGTGCATCAGTCTAAGTGTACGTCCTGATCTCGAATGGTCGGCGCCGAACCAATGTTTGTCGGGACAGACATACCGACAACTTTCTATCATCTACTTTTTTTCATTCTCGTCGTTTCATAACATTCTTAATCCAATGATGCAAAATAACTATAAATAACTTATTAAAATCGACCAAAAAAACATTAGCAAATTTGTTGTTAATAATAACGGAAGTGCGGTGGAACCGTACCGTCATCTGGGGTGACTTCGGACGGTGTGGGTGACTTCGGACACTTTTTCCAAAACCCTCTAAACCAAAGAACTTCTACCTCGAGAAGGAACATGATGAAATCTACCGTATGCTTTGTTTGAAGCGTGAACCAACTACGGTGAGGGGCTGGTGGGGAGTGACTATTGTTTACACTTAGTACGCGTAAAGAGAGAGAAAGAATGTGTAAACTCACAGTCTAATGTCGTAAAATGACTCACAGGGGTACAGTGTTGCCGATTGGAAACATATACTTTGGATATTTTATTGTAAATTTTAAGAAACATTAGTTCTGTATGAGTTTTATATGAACTAGTAGTTTAATTTTAATAGAAATAAATATACTATATTATTAAACATAATTATAGTATACACAATAAAGTTTTTTATATTTTTAATTTAAGTATAATGATTTGAATTCATGATAAGGTGGAAACTACGCAACATCGCTACTAGGTAGCCTGAAAGTCGACAAGCTAAATAAACAAACAAAAAGATGACACCTTCATAAACATTGGTCTGAAATTACTTCTTGAGGTAAAAGTTCTTTGTTCTGAACTAAAGCAAGTGTGCACAGTTTTGTGGTTATGTGGTTCAGAGGATTTTTCGAAAAAGTATCCGAAGTCACCCCAGTTGACGGTATCCTTTTTATTTGTCCAAAAAACCAAAAAATTGATGATCAAAAAATAATTATCCTTTAATAATATATTGGCTTAAAGTTGGTAGAATTTTATCCCTATCGAACGCAGTTAAACTGGGAGCGTAGAAAGAGACAACGACGTCGGTTTCGGCGAGTTGGTGGGGATGCGTCCCACCCCTTGTCCGCGGCGCCTTCACGACGACGCTTCACCAGTGTGCCGATGTAGCACGCCGCGTGACGCCGGTCCGAAACTGAGTTTTAAAATGTGGACGCCCCCATATGATCTATCTCCCATGGAAGCCGGGTTCACCAGGCCCTTTTCGAACTGTTTCTCCACCTAAAGTAATAACTAATGAACCAAATGGAGCTAAATAAACTGGAATACACATGTGCTTTTTAAGTGTTTACATTAGTTCCAGATATAGTTTGTTATATCTATCAGTGTTGTGAAGTGGCAAGTTTTAATTATTTTAAAATTTATAGTTCTGTGTACGAAGGTATCCAAGTTGGTTCTACAATTGAGTAATCGACAAAAGGTAAAAAAATATTTATTTTTTGGTGAAGAAAGTTTGCATGGCCGTCGAAAGAAAATCCGGCCCTGTGAACTACTACTCATATAAAGAAAATCTTTTATTTTCATGTGTAAAATATTCGGGCCCCTCTACGCGCACAGGGCCGGGGGAACCCCACATGCCCTCACCTGTCCACGGCCCTGAATATTTTTAAAATACCGAAATTTTTCATTTGCTAAAAATTTCTAGACCCTATATCGTTTATTATTTCGAATGGCCTGCCTAGATAGAAAAGGGTGGAATGGGGAGCTGCCTCAAACCAGTCTTAGGACTTTTCTATTAAACTAGATGATGATAAGTCAAATTTTAATTAAATTTAAATTAAAATTAGGAGGGTGGAAAAATGTGGAAGTTTATAAAATAATGTATCAAATTAACTTCACTTTTCCTGTTTTTTTTTGTACCATATTCTTTCGTTTTTTCTTTGTAGTTTTATCGGATTGTTTTTCTGGCCGCACCATTATCAGAAATTTATTAAAAGATAAATTAATTGAAATTAATTTTACCTATGATTGAAATTTTACTAGTGTCAAAATTTGACATCTAATTAAAAATGTAAAAATATATCACAATTTATTAAAATGCTTATATCTCGGAAAATAATGGTCCTACAATAAAAATGATCACATACGCTTTGTGGGGAATTAAACGTTATTTTCATTTATGCAACATTTTTTGTCCTACTATAAATTGTAAGTGAGATATCGCTAAAAATTATAGTTTTTGTCTTGTGTATGCTTAGGTTATGAAGCTGAAGTTTGCAACGTTTTTTTGGATCGAAAATTCAAATAGTATATTAAAGCACTTACTCCATAACACGTTTTTAACGCACTAGTACTGTAGAAAACTAGCCGTAAACAGCTTGTTTTCTAAATTTGTACTCGTGCGCTAAAAACGTGTTATGGAATAAGTGCTTTAACATACTATTTAAATTTTTGATGCAAAAAAACGTTCCAAACTCCAGCTTTATCATTCATTTCTATTAAAAAAAATCCTCCTATTCCCTCCTGACCGCGATTTAAAAGCTAAAAATATATGATATGATATCTTATTTACGTGTTCCAAATTTAAGGTCAATATCTCATCTCTTTCAAAAGTTAAGAAAGACTTTTGGACCGCACCTGTATAACGCAATACCATTAACGCGTTAACGACAATTATAATGATTATAATTATATTCGAAGAGACTTACTTAATCGACAATTATCGCTTTAATATTTATTTAGATAATTTTACTATTGGAAACTAGATGAAACGTTGCAAGCACCCTGTCAAAACATCGGCACTATTCTACACTAGAGCCATCTAGTTTGCAAATTTCAAACTAGGTGTTTTGTTTGATTTTAAATTCTGTATCTTTAAAAAAATTCTAGCAAAAAACTGTATATAACATTTTTTATAGGGCTTAAAAAGAGCTTTTATTTGAAATATAATTTTTTGAAATCGGGTATAAACATGTGAGATATGCTAAAAAAACCTTTTACTGCTTTAAACGCCAATATCTCGAAAACAATGCGTTTTAGGAAAACATTTTTTGACCAATTTAAAATTATCTTTTATATAAGTGCTAAATTAACCAAATACAATAATAATTGCCTTAATTATAAACAAAAAACGCTAAAAATAGGAGTTTTACCCTATTTTTACCCCCTTACCCCCAATCGTTTACCCCCAAAATCTAATCAGCTCTTCGGAATACGATAAGAAACAATATGCAAAAAACCGCAAGTCGATATCTCATGTAGAAATCGAGTTAGAGTTTACACCCAGACAGACCTGGTTGGCCCAACCAGATAGGTTTTTCAGTGCGGCTATAACTCTGATGGCTGCAAATAGAGTAATTAAAGGATTAATGGTTTCAATAATCTGTATTAGAGGGAGTTATCTGAAAACTACATTAGTGATATACGCGTTATAGATTAAGCCTGACACGGTGTGTCAGAACATTATTTTTATTTTGACTTTTGATGACCCCAAAAATTACAAAATATTGACCTTAACCCCAACACATGGACTTGGTACTTTTTAATCGAAAAATATGGTTTTATCGTTAAAAAACAACACTTTTCACAAAACTTAAAAAAGAAATGATAGCCGTTGGAATGTAGATTTAATGGTATTAAAATCTTATTTTTTAAAAATGTTGACTTATCATCTTTTAACCCTACATGCCTCATTTAATATTGAAGTTTTAACTTGTATTTTTCCTTAAAATCAAATAACAGTAATATCGAATCCGCGTCATTTTAAAGAATTTCATTTCCCGATCAAACGTCAAACAAATTCTTCTTTGCATAAACCCATTCTAAAAGTGATGGAAGTTTCATCAATTTTATCGAAAAGTGATTTATATCAGTGGTGATGTATATCATAAATATGCCCTACTTTTCGTGATTTTTTTCTTGTAATATCTATACATGACAAAGTTAACCTTTCCATACGGGCATTTTTGGGTTTTCACATTTTTTTAAATTTCATTTTGTTTGTCGAAATTTATTTGTATAGCCGGCGGAATTACCTCAGACTATTGTGCATCTCACTTGCACCCATCCTGCGTTAAAGCGTAACGTTGAGAACGCGCTCGGCTATAGTAATAGTTATTTATGGTACTAGTGGGTAAAGTAAGATATTGCCCATGAGAAAATTAACGGTTTACCCATGAGTGCCATACAAGGTTTTATCCAATAAATAGCTTGGGAATTCATATTTTTATTAAAAATTTTAATGACATTTACAAGAAAATAATTTGACAAGTGACAGTTGAGTGGGTACAATAAATAATTATCCACTCAATAAAGTAAAAGCCACGCGTGGGTTTTTATTGAGTTTATCTATTTAAAATAAATCTGGTAATTGTCTTATTATCTGTATGTATTGGATAAAAATTATTACTATATTAGTTTTTTTGTATTACATCGGCACTTTGTGCTAAGAGTGCCGATGTATTGAAATCTTTGCCGAAAAGTCAAAATCTTTGACCACGTTTTTTTTCACATTTCTCGACGTTTTAGACCATTCTGAGTCAAAATCAGTAAAAAAAAATTTTGCGTCCGTCCGTCTGTCTGGGTGTAAATTCTCTAACTCCATTTCTACATGAGATATCGACTTGCGGTTTTTTGCATATTGTTTCTTATCGTATTTCGAAGAGCTGATTAGATTTTGGGGGTAAACGATTGTGGGTAAGGGGGTAAAAATAGGGTAAAACTCCTATTTTTAGCGTTTTTTGTTTATAATTAAGGAAATTATTATTGTATTTAGTTAATTTAGCACTTATATAAAAGATAATTTTAAATTGGTCAAAAAATGTTATAAACAACGTTTTCCTAAAACGCATTGTTTTCGAGATATTGGCGTTTAAAGCAGTAAAAGGTTTTTTTAGCATATCTTATATATTTATAACCCGATTTCAAAAAATTATATTTTAAATAAAAACTCTTTTTAAGCCCTATAAAAAATGTTATATACAGTTTTTTGCTAGAATATAATGTTTTAAAGATACAGAATTTAAAATCAAACAAAACACCCAGTTTGAAATTTGCAAACTAGATGGCTCTAGTGTACAATAGTGCCGATGTTTTGACAGGGTGCTTGCAACGTTTCATCTAGTTTCCAATAGTAAAATTATCTAAATAAATATTAAAGCGATAATTGTCGATTAAGTAAGTCTCTTCGAATATAATTATAATCATTATAATTATCGTTAACGCGTTAATGGTATTGCGTTATACAGGTGCGGTCCAAAAGTCTTTCTTAACTTTTCAAACTTTCCAAACGTTTCATCTAGTTATTATTAAAAAGTCCAAACACTGAAAGCGGATCTGGTAGGGCCTACCGGAACAACTGCAACCAAAAATCTGGTAAAGGCAACACCACAACTTGTGTTTACCAGAAATAAAACAGATCCAGGTCCTGGCAAGCACAACAATTTGTCTTGTTGCCTTTAACAGATTTGCAGTTGCAGGCTGCAAACAAAACACAGTTATAATTGATATGGTTGTCCCAGCAAGATCTTCTTATTCAGTGGACTTCATTGAGTGAAGCAATAACATTTTATATTTTACAGTAACGTTATTATAATTGTTACTGCAATGACATTATTTTAAGGCATTGCCCCTTGCTCGAGCTCGCGTGCAACTTTAGTTGGGATTCAACATACCTACCTACTTTATTTACTGTTGCAGGTAAGTAACCCACCTATTTATTACCAATGTACGAATATAAATGAACAAATTGTGAAAATATTAATACACAGTGTTTGCAGTCTTTTGGAGAAAAATAAAGGGGATCACAAAACATGAAAAATCAGAACAGGAACATGGTTCTGGAAACGAACCATAAGAGAGTTACGACCCTTTAAAATTGTACCAAAAGTAGTATTATTAATAGCAATTAGTTTATATTAATTTATTTTTTTGAATCTATGCAGAGACGTGCCTAGAAGGACAAAATGTGTGAGTTTTAGCACATTTTTGCCCCAAACTTTTTTATGTTATTTTTTTTAATTTTTTTTTTAAATATGGATTCCTTGAGTAAAAATACATAAAAAATGTCATAGAGTGTTACACTGTAGGAGCAACCGTTTAAAAAAAATGCAATTAGGAGGAAGTAACATTTTGTGCCACCAAAAATGATACTTTTTAAAAGGCTAGTACTCCTTTAATATTAAATTTAGGTGTTTCGGTCAAGAATACTTTTTTGCTTAGTTTTAAATAAAGAATCGCCCTGCAGTATTAAAATTTTATTGTTGCTTTTTTTTGTTTCCCATTCAATATGTCTATCAAAGGGTCGTAGTTCCCTTATAGCTTATTTACGGACATATGTTCCTTTGTTGGTTTTCATGTTTTGTGATCTAGAATCATGAACTTTGTTGGTTGGTATCGGTGTTGAAAATTTACTGTGTCTGATCATCGCTGATAAAATAAATTCAGAAAAAAATCCAACCTGGGTAATTGCCTATTAAAGATGTGGGACTGCAAGTGTAGTTATTTTATTAAAACAGTAAGTTTAAGCTACTGCAATTTTGTGTGATCTATCTAAGGCATTCGACTGTGTTGATCAGAATATTTTCTTTAAAAATTGTAGTAGAGTGCTATGGAGTAACGGGGTTTGAACTTTTTAGTACTAATAAATTATGAAGCTAAAGTTTGCAACGTTTTTTTGCAACGAAAATAGAAATAGTATATTAAAGTACTAGTTTCACAACATAGGTTTTTAGCGCACAAGTACAAGTTTAGAAAACAAGCCGCGAGTTTTCCAAAGTACTAGTGCGCTAAAAACGTGTTATGGAATAAGTGCTTTAATATACTTTTTGAATTTTCGATGCAAAAAAACGTTGCAAACTTCAGCTTCATAATAAATTACTATTACCCATTTGATATTTACAATTATGGCGAAGGCGCTAGCATTATTTCTTAATTTTCTAGTATTTTTTGAGTTCACATATTGTTTTTTTATAACTGGATATACTGGAGGGTTATAAAAGAGTGATTTTGTTAGTTACCTTACTAAAAATATGTTATATATTCAATAAAAGTAGGTGAAAAGTTCGGACAGTTTGGTCCGGAGGGACATCCGTGACCCTCAAAATCAAACGTTACAAAAATAAAAAAAGGATCATTAAAAAATATATATAAGTTCAGCAGTATTTTTTTTATGAACGGAACTCATGTTTTATACAATAAAACAAATTGAGAGACCAAGGGTTGCGGGAATCATACCGGGGCCCTACGTACACCGAGAAAAAATATATTTGTGTCAAATATAATTTTAATAATCACAAAATGTATAACAATATAGCTATTTTCCCAAGGGGACGAAAGTATAGTTTAATCCCCATAAATAAACTCAGTTTCTTAATATATATTGGTGGTTAATAAACTATTCTTTAATAAAGTTTAATTGTGATAAATAATGGTACGATTAATTACGTTAATTATATAATTTATTTGCCTTAAATATTCCGGACAAAACGAAATAAAGTATCTATTTATGGTAAATAAATGTTTAATTGTAATTAATAAATGTAATTAAATACTATTTTTATCTATTTATTTATTTAATGTTCATTTACCATACATTTACAATTTATTGATGTTTAATAAAAGTGTTATTTTATAACCATATGTATTATTTGGGTTGGTTATTATCAGTAGTCGGCGTAAACTCAGTTATGACTCATCAACATTGAAAATAAACACAGAAACATAGGCTTACGGAATAATTTTGCCGAATTATGAGGGAAATTTTTATAAAGGTCACTATATCGAAACATTTGACGACTAATTATATATATATATATATATATATATCGATGATTTTTAAAGAAAAAACCGACATTCGATTTTTATCTTTTAAGAATAGGAAAGTTTTTAACTTTTATTTATCGATAACTTTTTTCCCACCTTACTCATTTAAATGGAATCATTAAAAAAATCAAGATAAAAAGAAATAAAAATGTAAATATTTAAAACCTCGTGTCAACGCTAGAGTCGACGCGGCGCCTATGCGAGTACAGGTTATTATGTTATATTTGGGACCATTATACAGGGTGATTCAGAAATAAGGTACAACATTAAAGGGTGTAAATATACATATATCTTACATAATTATATTTTAACCTTTTTCATTGAATTAAAACAAAAAACTACTTTTTTTCATGTCATGACTCAGATACGTAAAGTTAGTGTTTTTTGTGGACCACTGGGATAATATCTTCCCACCTATTACCGAATTAATGGCATGCGTATGTCACAGAGTCTTTAACAGATGTCAGCAGTATATAATAATTTAAAATAATTAAGGGAATAGATTTCATCGCTGGGCACAGTTTTGGAAGGAATATAAAGTCGGCGGGAAGATATTATCCTATTTATCCTAAATACATTATTTGTTTAATTTTTCTCGGTGTTAATAATACAGCATATTCGCCCTTTTCAAAAGGGCCTTATGTGAAGAGAGAGGATCTAAAAGTTTTTTTTAACCATTAGAAACATAACTCATCTTATCACTTCTTATTTTTTGATGTCATTTTTCGGAATATAAAGTAATCTAGACGACTAGGCTCCACTTCACATGAACATCTGACAACAAGAAATATTGAATAATGCCAACAAAAGAATGCGAAGATACGTTAAAAAGTCCCTATACAATATTCTACATTGCTTGTAGGCAAAATAGTTATCCAAGTAACAATAGAGTAAAATATGTAGCAGACTAGTAGTCGTAGTAATGGTTGAGATCCTGGCAACAAGACTCTGTTTTGTCCTTTTTGCATACCCTGTGAGAAAAATATTCTATATAAACGGGGATTTTCGTTGGTATACGCCGGG
The DNA here is from genome assembly GCA_958510825.1 of Brachypterus glaber. NCBI lineage: Eukaryota > Metazoa > Arthropoda > Insecta > Coleoptera > Kateretidae > Brachypterus > Brachypterus glaber. The sequence goes on from OY294052.1 coordinate 7,103,969, forward strand.
AACGACGGCCCGGGATCTAAAGTTTAGCGAGCTTGTTTATCGGCTGGCTTAGGGGTCATGCACAAATTACGCATTACCATCAAAAGTTGTATTTGAGGTAGCTCTTCATCCCACCCTATCCTTAGGCAATAATTTAATTTTCCTGAAAGAAGGATATCGTTTTGAAGGTGAATTTAGGCTAAATAAAAACAATATGTTTTTGTTCAAAAAAGTTTAAAACGATGAAAATAAATAATGAAATCTGTTTACCAAGTTTATTTGTAAACAATAAACAAAATAAATATTTAATAAAAATTCTTTAAGAATTTTGTTTTATCGTAAACATGACAACAACGCACCATTTATCGTGATGCGTTAAATGACTCTTTATCATCTTAAAAAGTCCAAACAAACATACAATAATTAAAGTACCATACTATATTAATTAAATGTATTATTTAAAGTACAGCTTAAAAGTGTTTTTCATAACCTAGTTTTTTCTTTATATTATGGAAATAAAGATATTTAACACGTTGAAAGCCACAACACAGCTCCCCATCCTAAACACAGCTCGCTCCTCAGAATATGTCATCAGAAGCTCCTATAGTAAATTCAGCTTCAATATGCAGTGGAGGTAAACAAAAGAATCGCGCACCACGGCAGCGGGCGCGTGGCTTTGTTGGTTAAGACACTTTAATGTTGCGAGAGTAGGGATGTAGAAAGTTAAACAGGTCAGTACGGGTGGGTGTTCTGTGACGGGAACACTTGCGACGAAGAGTACCGTGCATTGCAATGGACCGTCATATAGAAGTTTCCTTATTTTGAGTCCTACCCTGTCACTAAATCCGTTCTAATTCACATGCGTTTGTTTACACCCACTGAATCTTAAATTATATTATATGTCTTAGTTATACTATATAATTTTATTTTATTTTGTGGACTGATTTTCTAATAGAAAAAGATAAAAAAATCCTTATTTGATGGCATTTAAATTGTTTACATGATCAAATATAACAAACAAGCTCGTATTTCTTTGGGTGTTCTGATATTGCGAAACGCCAAAACAAAACGATAGACGCAAAGGCTCCATATTACGAACTTAGGTTTCTAAATTTTTGTATTCGTCATTTATATGGAAATGCGCCTCCAGTCGTTACAACAACACAGAAAAATTTAAATATTTATAAATTGTTGACATATTACTGAAAAATAACACCGGCACACAAAAAAAAAATCTCGAGTGCGGCAGACCAGACTAGTCAATTCTTACTTATTTTGAGTTCGCTGAATCCGAATCTGAGGTCAGACTTTAAAAGTTTGCGTTCAAAATGGCGGATCCAATATGGCGGATTAGGTTTAGTTGCTCGGATTTGCTAAAACTTGGTACTGAGGGATTTTTAGGGTCGCTGATTACGAATCTGGTACCAGTTTTCCAAAATTCAAAATGGGCGGATCCAAGAAAATATTTATAAGATGAAATTAAAAACCTTAATCATAAATAAACAACATAAGCATAGGGAACACTTCAAGTATTACGTTCCTAGAGGGAGGGGGGTGGTGGTCATTTTGGAGTGTTACGCCCATGTTAATGGTTATATGAAAATAGCGTTACAGGGGGGGGGGGGGTCCAAAATGATCAAAATTTGCGTTACGTAACTCTTTAACGTTCCCATACAATTCAAAAAAAAATATTTTTTTTTTTTGCAATGGATAACCGATATTATTTTTATTATTACGTACTTACGTAAGGTCAAGTGATTCTAACGTTATTTTCCACCAGGGTTGTTACTTTAACGGACTTGTATTTAATATCTTAGAACAAAATCGTTTTGTATTTAATACAGTAAAAAATTCTCAGTGTATAACGAATCATTTTTACATTATTTAGGTAGGGTACCTAATTTTTAACCACGTGAAAATTTACTGTGCATTATCGATTGGTTGGTAAACTAAAATTTACTGTTATATTATAATTTAGTACGTCTATCTAATCTAGACCTAAAGTAAATTGGTTTGGGAGATTTATTTAATATCATATCTAATTTAATATTATTATACTTTCCACGGCGCGTAAGCACTAGAAGAGTTTTTCAAAATGACCAAAAAAAAAAACGTCCTAGAAAAAATTCATGGATCGCAAAGTTTTTTTTTAAAAGACGAAAATAAAAAACCGTTTAAAAAAAATCTAAGAAAAATTCATAAAAAAAATTATTTTTCTGAAAACAAAAAAATAAAATTTTCAAAAAAAAAAAATTTAAAAAAATTTAAGATATTTTTTTCAATTTTTATTTTTAAGTTTAACCCCCATAACTTTTTTGTTTTTGGGAAGTATCACTTTCAAAAAATAGGGATTTGAAACTTGATTTTTCCTGAAAATTTTACATTATATTATTGTGTCCACAAAAACGTGAAATCGGACGGACAGACAGAAAGACGTACAGACAGAAGGATATTTGCAAAGTTTCTTATTTTTTCATGAAACATATTTGTATCCAAGAATTTTTTTTTTAGGGCGTTTTTTGGCCATTTTGAAAAATTCGTAACTACTGTAAAATCCTTACTAATATAATAAGCAACCTTAAAAACTGTCCGTCTGTCCGTCTGATCTCAAGTTACACATCTACACGATAACTCAAGAATTAAATATCCGAAAAAGTCCAAAACGAAAATTTCAGGAAAAATCAAGTTCTATGAGGTAAAATTCATTATAGTTTTTAAAATAATTTCCCCAAAAACGAAAAAAAAGGTTAAACCTTTAAAAAAAATTGAAATAATCTAAAGAAAAAAATGGAATTGACGTATTTTTTTAGGAAAAACTACTTTTATTTTAGGGATCAATTTGAAAATAATCCATTTCAAAAAAGTTATAGGAGCACACTTGAAAAAAAAAAATTAAATTATATAGTGTACTAAACTTGAAGAATATTTTTTAACGCTCGACTCGACTCGTGTATAGCTAAGTGAACACGGAAAGAAATTAGTGGGCTCTGCGCTATACATTATAAGATATTTGGTAACAGTGGCAAATTATAGTGATTTAAGCTATAGATTATAAGGGACACAATAACTAATAATGTTAAAAAATAAATTGTAAAACGATTATATATATTACAGACACGATTATATTTATTACAGGCACTATTATAAATTTACAGAAATTTTATTATATTATAAAAAATTATTAGCACGGACAATAATTAAATCTATTTAAGCTATAAATGACATACTATTTGTTATATTTTTATTATTCACTAAACAATTAAAGTATTTCATATAAATTTTACACTGACTGGCCATAATTGTAAGAGAAAGCCTTGTATTTATATAATAAGCGATTATAATTTGCTTGGTATGTGTGTTATAGCGCTCCTAGCTATAATTTTTTTTTTCCGTGAAGTG